>OX421978.1:49351625-49911625 GCA_949128135.1 Parasteatoda lunata | reverse complement strand
ATCGATAAGTACATTTTAGAATCGTGCAGCAATAATGTTAAACAGTACAAACATTTTTTTCGCCTTTTTATAATCATTAATTATAAGCTAAAAAGGCATTGCATTTCAATAGAAAAAAAAAACAATGTTGACAAGAGATAAGATGAAGATTAGGAACATCATCCTAGATTACATCTTAAATCGATACACTTTCTACTTGTTGAACACCTTAATCTCCGTTAGCCCTTACTTATTATTTGGCCAATTTATCACGTATTTGGTGACCGTAAATAAGAAAGAAAAATTTTCCTTTTTCTCTCCCAAATCTTTCAAGAATCACGTAGTGGTCATTACCGTTACTCACGGCCAGCTTGTACAATTTTCTCTCGCCATTTCTCCCCCTTTTCTTTTGATTCTATTTATTTGGTCATGAGGGTACGAGGAGCTGGCCGATTTTTGTGACGCTGGACACGCTCTTGGCGTTCACTTTTATTTCTTCTTGGCATTCTCTCTGATATCTATCTGATAAGTGTGATCTATATCCTAATGTGATACGGAGTAGAAAGATTCTCGACCGCAGGTTTAGGGTATTGAATATCGCGTCACGTATCCACTTTGGAATGGTTGGTTGTTTTTTGAAGGTACGGATAATTTTGTCATGGTTGTAATCTTAAAAGTATCAGCATCTAATGATGATTGCTCTAGAAGAATTTGCAAAGCCCTCCCATCGATTAGAATACTATGGTCTTTGTTTTCAAGATAAAAGGGAATTAAGTTTTCATGTTATTTTCAACTTCGATGGCAATAGTCCAGGCAATTGATTATTTCTCCTGGAAAAAATGGAGAGGATTTCATTATTTTTTGTACAGTTATGTTTTTTTGTGGTGCTGAACACGAATTCGCATTTTGTGATCTAAATTTTTTTCTGGTTATTATATTTTTTTCCAGAAAAACTGAAAAACTAAGTTTTTTTTAGGAAATATATATATATTTTTTTTTGGTTCAAGATATAGAATTTCTGATTGCATATTTAAAAATTAGAGAAAATTTTCCACAAATTCTATACCTACAATGTTTCCGTAGGGTAAGGAATAAAAGAATTAGGAGTAGGAATAATGGTGTCTCTCTCAGCATTTTAATGGAGAAAAAAAAAAGAAGAGAATAATCAATAAAGGTTTGAAATTGAAAAAAAAAAAATTCTTTTGTGGGATCTAGCAATACATTAAAAATATGTTCACCCCTTAGGGGAGTGTTCTCCCTCTACCCTTCAATAACTATAATTTTCCCAAACCTTCATCATTTCCATTTTTGAGTTTTTGCTTATCTTTTTTATTATTTATTCAATTTAGACTTCCAACAACACTCATGTAAGTTTGCCTATCCTCCTCAATTTATTCCCTGACTCTGAGAAGAGGGTTTAACCCTTAACCCCCACTAAGCGAATAAACACAATTTTCATAAAAATCTCTCCCGAAACCACGAACTTTGCTCTTTTTTTCTTCAATTTTCTCGAAAATAAAGTTTGGAATGTGAGTTTTCTCCACATTTTTATGTTTTTTTATAAATAGCAAAAATAGTTTCTTCTACGTGTGCCCCATCTCTAAAACTCAAAACTTTTTAGGGGCATTTAATTTCTGGTTTAGGAAACAATATGATTATTAGGCAAGAGGTAGTAAAGGAGTTCTCCCCTCTGGAGGTGAAAATATTTATTCTTCCGTATATTCTTAGGACCACAAGAGAATTTTTTTACAAATTTCAAACCACTATTAATTATTCTCTTATACATTTCACCGTTGAAATACTGAGAGAGACGTTATGCAAATGCTTCTGTCATTATTTCAATACTCATAACTCATAAATCTAATTACACTACGGACGTACTGTAGGCAAAGAATTCGTGAGATATTTTCTCCAGTTTTAAGATATACCATTAGAAATATTCTATCTGAAATCACAAAGAACGTTTAACCAAAATACTGGAATTTTCCAGTTTTTTTACAGGAAAAAAAACATATTTACCGGAAACTTTTTGTGTGGCATCTGCAAATTCGTGATCAACACCCCCAAAATCATGAATGTAAAAAAAAAAAAAAAAAAAAAAAAAAAACTCCAGCCAATTTTGACAGGAAACGTTTATTTTTGAGCTCTAATGCCTGGACTACAAGTGTTATACACTGTTAGAAATTTCTCAGAAAAAAAAATGGTTAAATAGCAATTTATTGAATGGTTATTTTATCATATTTAATGAAAACAGTCAAATAACCATAACTAAAATGCTAACCAAACTGATAAGTTTGAGAAAAACTGTTTATTAACTGCTTTCACCTAATATGGTTAAAAAACCGGAATTTTATCGCACCAACTTGAACGACCTAATGAAGCTACTTAGTCCTTTGCAAATGCGTGCATGGCTTATTTGAGTGCGCTTATCTGTCAATCATGACCGGCAGAGTCCTACAGTTGACACCACAATATTTCCTTCATTCTCTTCAACACATGAAGAATTTCCAGTGTCCGGCACTCTCCAATGTCCATTACCTTACAAAAAGCGGAGCTCCTATGTCTAGTTAAATAATTAATTCTTTTTATGTTTCTGAAAAGTGCTAGTTGTAAATGGTTAAAAAATCGTATAGCTCTGTATTCATGGTTTTATAATCATACATTTTGTAAACGGTTTCAAAACCATAAAGGTAAAAAAAATGTTCTTTACCGTAAACTTTACGGTTAATTGGATGGATAGACGACAGCTGTCAGTTATTTGACTATAATTTTAGAATGAAAATTTTAACAGTGTACAAGTGCTGTGTGGGCAAGAAAAAAAAACTGATCGCCTGTAACTAAAAGGATATCTTCTCTGTACACCTGTTATAAACTTAATGTAAGTTTCTAACAGGTGTACAGATGTTATAAATACATATATTAAGGTTCCTTGTATAATGGATACTGCTGAATGATATTTATGTAAACAAGATATTGCGTATTTTTAGTTTAAAAACTATTTTCTTAAACAATTTTAAAAAGAAGATACATATACGAGTACAAGCAGTTCTTAAAAAAAAAAAAAAATTCTTACAGGAAGCATATTAATCACATTAGTTTTTTTTCCAGGTCTTTTATTCCCACAGCTAATGTCTCAAAGTTATACAATTCAGCATATAATTAGAAAAACTCCTTTGTCCATATTTAACTTCCCACAAAAATAACTCATACGAAATAGTTAGAATTTACTAATATAATGATTGCACTTTTTGTTTTTAAGATTGAAATTATTTTTAATCTAAGGCATCTAAATTTTTAAATCATGACAAACTAAATAGTTTTACATTCAAAAATTTAAAAACTAAAATAAATATGTTCAATAGATTCTGAGAAATATCAATTTAAATGAAAGGTTTTTCTTATTAAACATAGTACTTTTTAAATTATTATTTCTAAGTAATTATTAAATTGATTTTATCTTAATTTTGGATATTCACATTTTTACAATTTAGTAAATGCACGTACGTATATGATGTCAAATGCCTGTATACCTTATCGTTAAAAAGTGTTTCAATCATTGCTAAATTAAATTATAAAAATTAATTATAAGCACAGTATTTTTTGTCTTTGGATAACAGAATTTTAGAATTTTATACAAAAATCTTCGAACTTGCCAAAATAAATTTAGAAATATGTCCAGAAAGGCAGAATGTAAAAATTCAGTTGCGAGGCTCGAATTTTTGAACGTCTTTTTGAATAAACTCTTGAGATCCCCTATTTCAGATAAAGGTTACATCTAAAGCACTTTGAAAGTCAAGAAACAAATTTCATCGAATTAAATGTATGCGTATTCAGAAAAAAAAGTTTTAGATTTTGTAAATTTGAAGCATTTCCACGTATGATCCCAAGAGGAAGTTAAATATTCAAATAATCTGGAGTCGATTGGGAATAATCTATCTTAACAGTAAAAAGAAAAAAATGCTAAATCTACGTAAAAAAAAACTGACAACTGATGTGCCAGAATAAAACCATTAATTTCACACAAAAATACAATTATTTAAAAACAGTCACCTGTTTTTGAAGAAGATAAGTACTGTAATCTTAACAAACTTCATTATTTTACTCTGTTATTTTAATAAACCTCTATCGTAGAAAAAACCTGTTGTTTTAACAAAGAATTACTAAAAACTACTTCAGCATTGTAGCCTGTGAGAGCCGCGATCAGAATTCATACGACCAGTTGGCGCTGGGTTATTTCATTAAACGGCGAGAACTTCATCTTCAAAGCTTTAGTGTCCCATTATTAGGAAAAATTTGAAAAATGTCTGGCAACTTAAAAAAAATAAATTATATCTAACGAAATATAATAATCAGACAGAGTATCAACTTATTTATACTATGTTCAAAACCATAAACTAATTACTGAAAAATAAGAGCAAGTTAAAATAAATAATCGTACAATTATTTGACAAAAGTTGAGTCTACGGTAAGCAAAACTGCATAGCAAAAACTAGAATTTGAACTGATAGTTTTAATCCGTTAACACGCTGAATGCCACGGTAATTTTACATGGCTTGTCCATCTGGCTAAACGATAAACTAAATTTGCAAGTATTAGACAGATTTTGCTAGTTTTTTAAAAGGTTTAGCAAAGCATATCTTTTCTTTCTTTCTTTATTTAAAATAAATTGGGCGCCTAAGCCGCGCAGCGGCCCCTAACCCATACATCGTGAAATAAAACATTGGATGAAAGACATTTTGAATTTTGCAACATTATGGTGGCAATAGCAAAACATATCTGAAAAAGTGGTGAATTATATAAGCCTACGAAGTGCTTAGAAATAGTGGTGGATAAAAATCTATTAAACTTAATTTATTAAACCAAGAATCACAATTAATAAACTACCACTTGAAAATATTTATGCGCTGTCCTGCGCAAGTTGGCATCTCTGTGTATATAAATAAAACTATTTTTGTGTGTTCCATATTGCATTAATTTCTTCAAACCATTTTAGTAACGATAATAATGTAAACAAAATTAAAAATTGACTCGAATGATGTGTTTCTAATAAGAAGAGAAAAGCGGTTTTGTAACAAAAGTTTTAAACCGTCAATTATATAGAGAAAGTTTGTAAATAAGACGGGAATTTTTTTTAAAGTGTGTGATATTGCCAATTGTCAATGATTTGATTCGAGAAACTATTCACCAAGTAAAGAGTTAACTAACACATACCAGTTTCCTCAACCGAAAACTTCTATTTTTTGCTAGTTTTGTAAAAAAGATTTAAATTCTAATTTTAGCCTAACTCGTTTAAAAAATGGGAAATAGAGTGCTTTGACACTTTCCAAAAAAAAATCTAAGCAGCCACTATTGTAAAAACTCCTTTCATAAAAAGAGACAGAAACATTAAGAAATTTCGACGAACGAAGTACACGAATTATGATAACGAAGAGGCTTTGTCAATAGTTCAGCTCTTAATCACAGTTAATACTAAAACTAGTCATCCCTGAACAGTGTGAGTAAATACTAGCTTAGCATTTGAGTCTGCAGGGAATATTCAAATGCCCTGATTCACCTAACTGGGGTAAGATAATATTCAAATGCCCTTATTCTAATCAGTATAAAGTCGCAAATTACATTTAAACATCTAGCCCTAGTTCTGTCATGTCGTCCTGCAGACAGCGGTTCCGAGTCGCGCATTATTTCCTGCTGAATTATATATTCTGAGCTCAGAGTTAATTTGTGTTTAATGTTCAGTTATAATGATCGTAGGATATAGCTGTGCACACATATATAGTTCCATATTAGGTACTTGGTTGTTGAGTATATTATCTATATTGGCGTTGATGTGAGTGATTGAATGAAATCAAATATTTTAAGTGAATTAGATCAGTATTTGAAATTTAAGAAATGGATAAAATATTGCTTACTTTTATACAGTGGATGTTTTGAAAACAAGGGAAAAGCTCAAATATTTTAAGATCATATACATTCAGCATATATATTTATCATGGCAATGAGAAATCAAAGTATATAATTTTCTTTTTAATTTATTTGTCCCCGACTTAAATTTAGTATTCCCCGACTTAAATTAGTGACTTAAAGTTAGTATTCCTAAAATCAAAGTATTTTACAATACTTTATTCGATACAAAAGTTTTGCGACTGCAATTTCTTGTTCATTATTAATTTTAATCTGGTTATTCAAGTTGTATTCCAACTTGGTCCGGACAGCGGATAAATATTTCCGAGTGGTAGTCTTTTATTGTATGATTCTTGGTTTAGTAAATTCGATTTATATAGTTTTTACTCACCACTACTTCTAAATAATCCAAAGGCTTACGCCACTTTGTTACAGCAGGGTTCCCACAGGTCTTGTAAATGTTTATAAAAAAAAGGTAACGAAAATTAAACAAATGTCGAAAATTTAATTTCTGTGTAACCACCACCTAAAATTGTTTTCCAAAGAAAGTATATACATGAAAATTCCAGCTTCTAAGCCACTCAAGGACAAAGTGGCATGTTAAAATGAGAAATATTTTTTAGCATTAATCTTAATTTACTACCTGTACTAAATTTTTCTAAGGATCTCGGGAACCCTCTACACTTAAGCCGTGTTGAGCCTTTTTAAAAAGTTGGCAACATTCATCGAAATTCTGCGAATTTTAGATTGTAGTTTCTGCTGTTTAAAATATTTTGTTGAATCTGGAGCAGTTGGCATCGCTATGTTAATGTATGTAGAATTTGGACGTTAAAGCATTCATAACTTACAAGTATTCGTAAATATTATTTAAAATTGTCTATAAAAAAAATTTTTTTTTTAGATTAGTTCAGAAATTTTTAAGAATGAATAATAATGAATAAGAATAGAAAGTAATAAATAAGTGCACTTCGTGATTCCATAAGAATTAATAAAAGTGCGCTTCAGTGTTAGAGCAATTGTAGCATTGCTCACGTTTTTAGTTTGTAACTGGTGGTAGTGGGTTTAACCTTAAAAGTCTATTAAAGCATATATTTAGAAAAAAAAAACGTGAAATTTGCTTCACTTTCTCATAGCTCTGTAAAGGTAAAGCTTTACAAAATGAATATTAGTACGCTTGGCCGTGACTATAAGTGCTCAGCAAAATATTCCGGATCAAATTACAGAAAAAAAAAATACTGGCATCCAATGAAGCATCCATGAAATCCACTTTACGTTAAAACTTTATACCGTAATGTTTACAGTAATATTTACTTGATTCAGTGGTTTTACAGTAAAAATTACGGTTTATAAGATTTTTTGTTCCGTATAATTTTGCGATGAAAAAGGATTCTACGGTAAAGAGTACTGGCGCCCTCAAGGCCGGTGCTTTTTACCGTAATTTAATTTGAATTTTTTTAGATTGTGTAATCATTTATAGAAATGATTAGAATATTAATTGCAAAGTACAATACATCTAAGTATAGGTATAGAGCACCCAAAAAAAGTTATATACCGGAAAAGACACGAAAGCTGCAAGGTTCGGGTTTGTATCTGGGTGTTTAGTAAAGTAACATGATGTTTAATACAGGAAATTAATGGACAAATATGATTTACAAAGTGATGAGAACTAAAAAAAAGTAGTTTAAAAAAGCGTTAACACTTCAAGCGTTAACAAACATCGCATTCTGCTTTAAATACGAGTAAATTTTGAATTCCACGCACAGTCATCATTCATCACCAGTATGGTCATTATATAAATTTAAGCTTGAAGTAAACTCTTTAAATCTCCTAAATAAACATCAATTTATTGACTCCGAACAAAGAAGAACTTTTACGGGTTGTTCTTAGTCGAACAATTCTTGTTTTATGATCTAATCCTCTTAAGGCAGAAAATGGCGCACTTAGCACTCCCAGCTGTAAATGATGGAACATCCTTCCACTAAAGTAGAGAAAATACACTATACTTTGATTGAAATCGATAGAAAGAATGAAGAGATTTTTTTTTCTTCCCTTTTCTTCCCTTTCAGCGTGGGAAACAGAAGTTTGTTTTTCAATTTACGGATATTGCCCTGGTTTATGGATGGTGATTAATGGTGAAGGACTTCTGTATTCTGTATGCAAAACTGAAATCTATAAATACTAGGAGGCTTCGCCCCCTGCTCGCTGGCGCTCACCAACCCCCGGAACTGCTTTCGCAGTTCATTTAGTATCCAATGCTCGCTTTGCTCGCTCATTGGATACGTTCTTAACGTCTAGCTTTTGTTTACTTTTTTGAATACTGAAGTTCCGAAAACTTTTCACTGTAGAAAATTCTAAACCTGTACATTTCAATATTAAT
This sequence comes from Parasteatoda lunata, assembly GCA_949128135.1. Lineage (NCBI taxonomy): Eukaryota > Metazoa > Arthropoda > Arachnida > Araneae > Theridiidae > Parasteatoda > Parasteatoda lunata. The sequence continues at coordinate 49,903,368 of OX421978.1, read as the reverse complement.
TTGAAATTGCAATTGTTAATTTGGGCATTTGGCGATACAACACTTATAGAATTGAAGGATTTGTTACGTCAAGCGCTCAGGTATCATAAATTTGATTTAAGTTGCTAAATTAACTTTCAAAAAATTCTATGGCTGGCAACAGCATTTTTATTTTTTAAGTTGTTTATTTTTATTTTTGCCGCAGCTGAATTGAACAACCTGATAATGCTCACTCTGGTTATTGTTTCCGTTTTTAAAAGCGCTATATGTTGAGCCACCTCAGCTAGATTTGGCATGTGACATTTTTAGATGCAATCATTGGTCGATTTTCTAACGTGGAAGTTGTAATGAGGCTTTTTTTTTTGGTGCCGTGTAAGAGAAATATATATATATAGATTGTTTGTTTCCATTCTGATAACACATACTTTTGATAACTGAAACAGTACCACTATACGTGCAGAAATATCCCGAATAGCACAAATATCTTTTAGCTAAAAGGTCTTAATTGAACTTCTGACTTGTTGATAAAAGTTATCAGTATTAACTGCTTTTTTGAAGGAAAAAAATTATCTTTAAAACTCATGACACATTTTCTTTGTATCATATTTCACACATTTTTTTCCGTTTGGAGCATAAAATTTTTATCTGTTATAATTATGATATAATTATATTATAATAACGTTATAAAATTTCTATGTTATAATTATAATTATTGAAACTTTTTATTGTCGAGTCATAGAATAGGTCTGTTTGTATTTAACTCTAGTACACGGAGAAAAGATTTCTGGTAAATTAAATGTACTTGTATAGTAAAGACATTTTTAGTGAAAAACAACATAATTCTGGTAAACAAACCCAAATGTACGGTATTTAAACCATTCATTCGGTAATTTTTCTGTTCCTCATGGTAACAGTTTACCCGAAATACGGTTTTCAAAATTATAGTTCTTATTGCATCACATTTAGTAAAAAGCAAAACTAAAAAGAAAAAGTAAATTTAACCAAATAAATGGTTTTTATGCCATGCACTGAAGTATCACGTTAAAATTAGCAAATGTTCTTCCATTAGTAGTAGCTACGATCTGGAAAACATCCATGAGAAAAATCCAAACCCTAGTCAAGGTGAAGAATATGGCACAAGTTAGGGAAGAACATTGCAAAGTTGCATTTATTGTTGCGAGGAGGTAGCAGGAATGAATCGAAGCCGTATCCACCGTTTTTTTAATATTTTTTTATTTTTTATTTTATTTTTAAAACGTAGCATCATGATTGTATCAGTCATATAGTTAACTATGACCTAAACTAATTATAATAATAGAATAATATAAATAAACTAATTACAAATAAACTGATTCACAAAAATTATTCTGGAACTTGTTATTAGAGCAAGGAAACCAATAATTTACTATCTTTTTCAGAACTTGTAAGAAAATTCGCATGCACATAAAAAGTACGTTCTTTCCAAAACTTTTGTGGTATACTTATTTCAAATATTAGAGTTAAAAATACACTATTGTAACATTTAAGAGGTTACGAGAATTTAAAAGAAGTTAAAATTTATTCAATAATTTGAGTAGATTTATTTCATTAATTCTTACATATTTAAATCATTGTTTATATTTGATTATCAGAAGCTTTTGAAAAAAACTGAAATCAAAATTGTACAATTTAGAAATTTTTTAACTCAGCATCATGGTTGTTTAGATCATAGTGCTAATTAGGTTTTGTAATTAAAAGTAAAAAAATTTTAATTTAACAATTTTAACACAGAGTCATAGTCTTACTTTTGTATGTCAGGTCATTGTGTCTACAAAGTTTTGAAAATAAAAAGTAATAGCTTGATTTTTTCAGTAATTCTTTTAAAATAGCAGCATAATATTAGTTTTTTAAATAAGCCTATTTTTAATACTATTCAAAAATTGAGAACGAAAAATTCCATCGCGCAAATTTTTGCAACGACTGTTCTTAAAATTTTACTTCATTTTATTTGCAATTTCAAAAAATTAAGGGAATTTATATATTTTAAACGAAAATAAAATGTGTTGCGAAATATGTGTGTGAGTGTGAGGAATATAATCTTTTATTATATATATATATATATATATATATATATATATATATATATGTGTGTGTGTGTGTGTACACCGAAGAGCCATTACATTATGACCACCCTCCATCTATAACAATGGGCTCGCCCAGGTTTTCATGGTTTCTCGCCCTGGAACAATGTTTTCATTGGGCACATTAGGACCCATAATCCTCATAGAACAATCCCTGAGCTACTTGAAGCTACTTGACCAGGTTCACCCATTCATGGCAACAGTTTTTCCTGCGGGGGATGGTGTTTACCAACAGGATGATGCACTATGTCATAAGAGTCGAATCGTCATGGATTGGTTCGAGGAACATTCCAGTGACTTTCAAGTCATGTCTTGGTCCCAAAATTCACCTGACCTTAATCCAATAGAGCATTTGTGGTCCTACTTGGAAAACCAAATTCGTGTGGCCACGCTACCCCCTCGCAATGTGAGGGACTAGTTGGTGAGCGCTTGGGGCCAGTTACCTCAGACTACCTATCAGCACCTCGTGGAATCAATGCCACGGCGGGTGCTAGCAGTTTTGAGGGCTGAAGGTGGTCCTACATGTTATTAGCACGGTGGTCGTAATGTAATGGTTCTTCGGTGTATATATATATATATATATGACCTAACTTCTAAATAAACACTCTTTGAAATACATAAATTTGAATGTAAACAAATTTATAGAAATTTCAAAACCCTAATCAGCTGAGGTATTCACTCAAAAAAAAATTGAATAACACATTCATTTTATAAGTAGTCATCAATAGTGTTTCCAAATTAAACGAAGAATAGTATTGCTACATTTCTAATACTTAAAATTCATGTTAAAAAATAAAACTAATTGCGTTCGGAGCTCGATCTTCAAATCACAGTTAATAAAATAATGAACTTTAGGGAGAAAAGGGAATTCAGAAATCCCTAGTCTTTATGCATGCAAATTCCAGAACTGACAAAACCAATCACTTCCCTTTTGGGGAATTTTACATTGCCTTAAAGGGTTAAAGCTGGACTAAAAATTAATTACAATGTTTGGGGAAAAAATTTCCTCATTTAAAAGATGGAAAATTTTTATCTAATCAACTTTATTGACTTGACTTAACAAAGGAGGAAGACAAAAAATAAAAAATATGGTAATTCCAGAAACTTTACTTCTTGTTGCCAATTAAGATTAAAGAAAGGGATATCGATCCTGGGAATTCAGTAAGAGATAAATAAAAGAAACGTAATAAAACGCAGAGAATGAACTCTTTTAGTTCGAGATTTCTTTTTACAGTAAGTTTCTTATGATGTCTGAAACGATGTCTGCTTTTTATGATGTTGCCAGTTCAAAAAGTTATTTTAATTACTAATTGAAAATTCTATTTAATTATTTCTGCATTCGAAGAATATTTCTCCATCCTATTTTGCAATCAGTTTAAAATTCATGCATTGTCAAAACTGCCTTTTTTATTTTCAGTTTAGTTTTTAAATCACATAATTTAATATAGGATCAATCTCATTATACTTCCAGCAAAATTTGAAAAAATGAACGTCATTGTTAACTGAACAATTATTAATTATATGTGTTTTTATAAGATTTAATTTAAATTTTAGTAGAAGTTTTTCATTACTGTTTCAGCATTTATAATTTTCTTAGCTAATTTAGTTTAAAGTTCATTGAAAACAAGGATTTTCTTTCAAATTGAATACATGGCTAGAAGCGTATAATTAATTACCGTATTATTATTAATAAGGGTATAATAAGAGTATAATTTAATAGTTTAATAACATCTTAATTTTTAATTATAACCATAATATACATCGTATAATTTTTATCAAACCTTAATATAATGCTAAGTTTAACAATATCATCGCTCTTCTGAGATCTGATAGCTCGAAATGGGATGCTCCAACATCAGCAGAAATATGATTAAACTTAAAAACATAATATTGAACATACCATAATATCGTATAATTTCTCTCCAACCTTGATATGTTGCTAAGTTGAGAAATATTATTGCTCTTCTGAAACCTGATAGTTCCATATAGTAAGCGTTAACATCAACGGAAACATTTATTAGATTTAAAAATATAAAATTGAACATTTTTTGAATCATAATATCGTGAAATTTTTCTCAAACCTTTATATGTTGCTAAGTTAAACAATATTGTAACTCTTCTTTAACCTGATTACTCTATATAGTATGCTTTAACTTCAGCGGAAACTTGATTAAATTTAACAACGTAATATCGAGCATATTTGGTACCATAATATCACAAAATATTAATAAGGTTTTAGGTTGAACAATATCATACTTATGTTGTGGTATTAGTGCACGGCGATCTGGAAAGAAATTGTTTTCGTTATGATTCCAATTTAAACTTTATTGCTATATTTAAAGTATTCATCATACTTTGTGTTCTATAGTTCCAACTGATAGTGTGTGGTACAGCCAATAGCAATACGGCCAACAGATTTTGCTGTTCATTTGTTCATTAATAAAAGCCACAACGTCCTTAAAAAATGTTGGTTTTGGCTGCTGTTGATGAGTTACAAGTCTTTTTTTATTTTCTACATTAATTTATTTATTATATCCCTTTCTGTATCTAATGCAGTGATTTTCAACCTTTTTTTTTGTGGCGGCACACTTTTTTCGATTTCGAAATTTGACGGCACACAATGAAAAAAATTAGTTTAAAAGTTGTTTACTTACCTATAATACAATGTGTTAAATAGTCTGTGATAATAATTTTGAATGTGAAATAAAATAATATGTACTACAAAAGCACGTTTATTAAAGGATTAATTATTTCTTTCGACTAATTTGTCATTAGTTAGTAACAGTTATTTTTTTTTTGCTTGTTACTAATTGTTAGCTTGTTTTCTATAGTTATTAACTGTTAGTTTTTTTTTACATTAATTGTTATTTTTTTGTGATTTCTTTTTAATTAGTTTTTTTGCTAATTATTAATTGCTAGCTTATTTTTTTGTTAGTTAGTCTTTGTTAATTTGCTCTTATAACTATTAACTGCATAGTTTACTTTAATGATTAGCTTTTATTTCCTTTGAAAATTTTATATTTAGCTCGTTTAAGCCTTTGTTAATTATTTTAACAGTCATTAAATTTCCTACTTATTTTAACATTTTTTAAAATTGTGTGTCAAAGACAATTTAAACACTTCCTTCTTATTTTAACTTATTTTAAGATTGTCAGAGACAAGACAATCGCCGACAAAGATGTTCGCGTTGTTAAAGCGTTGAAAAATTATAAAAAGTATATATATATAATATTATGTATATGTAATATATATAATATTACATATATGTACACTTTTCTTTAATTTAAACTTTACTCGTAATAAAAAAAGCATTATAATTTTTATTGTATCATTTCAAATATTTGGCGGCACATTTTAAGAATTTGGCGGCACACAAAAGTTCCTTGGCACAGTGGTTGAGAATCACTGATCTAATGTTTTATCTCTTATTATATAAAAGGGAATCAGTTTATTAAAAATGTCTTCCCGTTTATCCCCTGTCTGAAATTACAGTTTAAAAAAAAAATTCTAACTTAAAACCATCAGATGACGCATCCAATAAAACTTCCCTTGAAGGCAATTTAGTTTTGGACTGGAAAAAAATAAATTCTATCATGCGTATTCTAAACGATATGAGATAGTCTTCTATCATCCGCATGCCACTGAAAACGCCAAACGATACTTAAAACTTCTTCCCGAAGATGAAAGAGCCGTGTTCGAATTCGCAGTCTTCATGCAAACGAATCATTCGGTTACGTCATCGTGATGATGAATGTCTCGAAAGTAACTCTAACCAATCGGTTTTCTCTACCTACCACCAGGCATTTGATTTCAACGTTGACCGAAAAGCTCTTTGTCAATGTCTCGCGGGGCTTTCCATTGCACCTGCTGCCATTCCCAAGCGGGGGAAAGTGGTCAGCTCCATGGATTTAGAAGTTGAAGTTGTAGTTGAAAAACTTTGAGTGCTAGTAAGTTTCGAGTTATCCCTGTGATATTTGAAAAATTGCACTTTGTCTTAGAAATTCAGTAATATATATAGCAAAAAACGTGAGTTGAGAATTAAAGTTGTTATACATGTATTTATATGGTAGTCTGTTAACAATAAATAGGTAATATTTTTGATTTGTTAACTATTCTTTACTGACTATTATTTTAAGAATATGAATGATTCTGTTAACTATTATTTCCACCGCTTTGGAATTTTAAATATCAATTTTATATTAAAATTTTGTGCTCTTTCAATAAATTATTTTCTGATTTTTCAGACCCCCGCTAAATGGTTAGGTAATTATAATCATTGCTTTTTACTCTATAAGATAATTTAAATATGGCACTTAATATTAGTATGAATTATATACATAACCAAAGAACAGTTTCGTTGCAAATTTTAGTTCCAAAAATCGCCAATGCTAAGCCGTTTGTGCAATATATACATTTTATATTGGCTTAAATGTAAAGATTTCTTAATAGATACATGAATATCACAGTATTTCCTAATTAAAATAATGCATTATTTTATCAAAATTCAATCAGGTAAATTCTCGATTGACTATTAATAAAAATTCCAAAAATGTTAATTGAATAGAAAATTTTAAAAGGGATTCGAACGTTCTGGAATGTCGTTCATAATGAACACAAGTGAATTTTACGGTTAGCCTACAACTTTCCGACTTCACACCATTGACAATTTAATCTAATTTTCCCGGTTTATTGTTCATATATAATTCAGTTACGCTACTTCCTTCATTTATTTGTCTATTTCAATTAATTTAATACATTTTGACATCTTTTGCAGACCGTAAATCAGTAAGAATTTATATTTAGTTGCAGTTCCGGTCTCCATAGTAACACCCTTTCTAATTCTATCAAATTTAAACGTTGTTATTTTCTGGGATCTTAGTATCGGTCGAATAAGCTGATTAAAAGCAAGGAGATTAAATGTAAAAGATTAATGACATCTTCAGGATATGTTGCAAAGTTTTAACTCATAATATCAATAAAGTTTATTTTTTATTCATAAGTAAGTACTTTATGAACTCTTACGGAACTAATTTCTGAATCTGATCATTTATCTGATGCTTAAAATACCATGCATTATTTTTAAAAGAGAAGGACGATAAATTAACAACTAAAAAGTTAGAGCGATTTTATGTGGCACTTCTAAGGAAACTCTCTTATTCTTTTCTGGGGTATTAGAAAGATTCTTTAAATATTTTCTAGTCCTAGTCCTAGTGTTTTGATTTTATTGGGCACCTGGGCCGCGAAGCGGCCCCTATCCCATTCATCTGGAATTTTAACACAGTTTTGGTTGAGCATTGAGGTAAGCAGGCAGTGGAGTTGCTTTTATGAATGTTTCAAACACTTTGCTTGAATAACTAAAAAGGAATCAAAAATAAAATAAGCAGCTTGCTCTAAACTGTGTTTGTTTGATTTTGGAGTTGTTCAGAACTGTATCAGCATGAGGAAAAGTTATTTTCAGAAAGGTTGATGAAATTATTTGTTTTGATAGTTATGATATGAGGCGTCGGAGGTGAAATGTGCAGCTATTGGTCTGTAGTTTTTATCTTTGATATAATTTTCAAATTTAAAGACTTCATTAAAATTTGCTGTTTTACATTCTATGGCTTTATCGAAAAAATCTGCGTTTAGCTTGTATATATGTTGTGATAGAGTTGGTATTTTGAGGTCTGCGTGTATATTGGTATTTCGTATGAACCATCTTGCACTGGTTATTTTTCTAAGGATCTTGTTTTGGCATTGGTTTAATTTCTTCAGTAGATGTTGAGGTATCGTTGTCCAGGCAGGTGAGGCATAGGTGAGTATTGGTCGGATCATTGCTGTATATAGTAGCTTCTTTAGTTTAAGTGACATATTCTGATTATATATTAATGGTTGTATGGCTATTATTGCTGCATTTGCTTTATCTATTGTGCTTTTGATATGATCATTCCAGGTGAGTTTGCTATTGATTATAAGGCCAAGATAATTTGCTTTTTTAACTATTGGTATTTTGAACATTTTTGGTTGAAGTTGTGGAAGTATTTTAATTCTTCTTTTTTGTATAATTAATATTTGTGATTTTCCAGCGTTTACTGCAGTTTTCCATTTTAAGCACCAGTCTTCGATTTCGTATATATGGTCTTGTAGTTTCTGAAGAGCATGATTTGGGTTTCTGGATTTAATAATAATACCGGTGTCATCCGGGTAATAGGCTGTTATGCTATTATAATCGGCTTTGTTTATAGGAAAATCATAAGTGTATAATATGTATAAAATCGGTCCCAGAATGCTGCCCTGAGGTACTCCGGCTGTGATCTTTCTTTTTGTCGATTTTTTGTTTTTGATGGTGACTTGAAATGTTCTATCAGAAAGATAGCAGGATAGGAGTTTGATAATGCCGGTTGGAAAATTTAGTTGTATGAGTTTATATATTGTGCCAGTATGCCATACTTTATCAAATGCTTTGGATATGTCGATCATCAGGAAGGCTATTGTTTCCTTATTTATGATTGCTCTGCCAGTATAGTCTATTATTCGGAGTAACTGTTTGGTGGTATCTAGTTTTTGTCGGAATCTATACTGCTCGTCGGGGAGGGCTGTAAGTAGTGGTTTTATTCTGTTGTAGATGATTTTTTCGTATATTTTCCAAGTATGTTAAGTAGACTGATTGGGCGATAACTCTCAGGGCAGCTTGGGTTCTTGTTTTTCTTGAGAAATAAAATGACTGATGCGTTTTTCCAGATTTGTGGGTAGTAATTATGAGCAAGGCAGATATTAAAAATATGCGTGATTTTGTAGATGTAGTTGTTTGGTAATAGTTTAATCATTTTATTCTTTATCCCGTCCTCACCTGGAGCTTTATTGTTTTTCAGTTTTTGTAGGATGCTGCTAACTTCTTGATTATTGGTTGAATTTATTGTTTCTGGGATGAGGTGTTCAGTTTGAAACTTATTAACTTCTTCTGTGATGATATTGTGATGATTTTGGTCAGAGTTGATATTTCGTGAAAATTGATTTTGAAGTGAATCTGCGAATATTTCGAGCTTTTCTGATATTGTGTACGCTGTGCCTGATGGTCCATTTATTGGTCTGTCTATCTGAGGAGTTGTTTTCAGTTTCTTGGCCATTTTCCATATAGAGTTGTCGGTAGTGCAGAGGGAGGCGATTTTTGCTTGCCACAGTTGTTTTTTTATATTTTTTACTGCGTTTTTAAATTTGGTTATTGAGTTGTTTTATTTTGTCCAGGTGTTCTGGGTCAAAAGTTCTTTGGTACCATTTCCTGTGCGAGTTCCTTAATCTTATTATATTCTTTATTTCAGGAGGTAATCTGTAATGATGAGCAGTATACTTGGTTTCTGTGGAAGCATTTTTAAAAGCATCTGTTATTTCATTCTGGATTTGCTGTATATAGTTTTCTATTGCAGTTTCGTTATCCAAGGATGGTAGGTCTGTCCCATTGATTGTAAGAATATTTTGATAATGGTTCCAGTCAGTTTTATAATTTGGTTTCTCAGATTGTTCTATGGTTTCCCCAACGAGCAGTTGAACTGGCAGATGATCTGATGACAAATGGTTATGAGTGCAGGCGACCATAGGAACTTGCATGTTTGTTATTGCGAAGTCTAGTATGTCCGGACTATGGTTAATCAGATTTGGAATGTAAGTTGGAGCTGATGGTGCTGCTACTGTTAATTGATATTTGCTAATAAGATCTTTCAATTTTGTGCCACTGTGATTGAGGTTGTTGCAGCCCCATATTGGATGCTTGGAATTAAAGTCACCTGCAACTATTGTATCTAGGTTGGCCGGAAATAGGAGGTTCATATCATAATCTGTTAATTTATTTTTTGGAGAATTGTAAATACCTGTGATTTTGATGTTCTTGTTTCTGTAACTTAATGAAATAGAAATTTGCTCATATCCATTATCATCTTTTGAGTTATATTCTGTTGTTAATAAGTTTTTTTTTGCTAGAAGTGCTACGCCGCCCCCTCTGTACCTTCTATCACATCTGTAGATTGTATAGTTAGCTATTTTAAGATTTTGAGTTGCATTTAGATGGGTTTCTCTTATTATGAATATATCAGGATTGTGTTCTATTATAAAGTTTTTTAATTATGCTGTTTTTCGATTATACCATTAGCGTTCCAGAAATAAATATTGAGGGTTGGTTTGAGTGTTAATCTTAGTATTCTGAATCTATTGCTTCTTGTTCTTCTGAGTAAACTGCCTTTTGGATTTTCTTGAACTTGTTAAAGTTTTCGTTGCTTTGTAAAAAGTTCACAAAGAGCTTGAGTTCTGATAGTAGTGATTTAGCTTCCTTGATGATGGTTATGTCTGTTTGTAGATTATTGCTGGTAGTTGGTTGATATGCTGATTTTACGATTGTTGCATAACTGTTTGTGCTGCCAGGAGTAATTCCGTTGTTTTGATTGTGGTAGCTGTTCATCTTAAGAGTTGGATATTTTGGGCACTGTTTGTAATTGGCCGGATGTGGTCCTCCACAGTTGGCACATGTAGCTGGAGTATCTTTGGTTTTCTGACAGAGATGAGTTAGTTGCTCCTGACCGCACTTCAAGCATTTAGTTGTATGTCTGCAGCTGGCCTGGACGTGGTTATATTGTTGACACCTATGACACTGTGTGAGTCCTCGGCGCCCTTTGTAACTGGTTACTGAGACAACAAGGTCCATGAATCGGGTTAGGTAGAAGATATCTATATTTTGTTCCGTTTTGTCTAATGTGATAATATGTAGAGGTAATTTAGTCCTGCCTTGCTCAGTAAATTTTGTCATCTGTGTAACTTTTTTCGGTGTGAATCCATATAATATGAGGTTTTGTTCCACTTGTTCTTCTGTAATTTCTACCGGAATACTTTTAATGACAACTCTGATTGGCTTTTCTTCATTTAATTGGTAAGTATGGTATTTTATCTGTAAGTCATCTAGTATATCTATCGCACGACGTCTCATATCACTTTCGAAAAAATGTAATTTTAAATATTCTCCTGTATGTTTACCTTCAAAACTGGTTATTTGCTGGTCTTGAAGCTTCTTTTTTAGGTTTAGCCATTGTACGTTGTTATCTTTTATTATTATCGGTGGAATCCTGGGTTTGCTTGCTCTCTGGTATTGAAAATCTGTTGTTTCTTCTATTGCTTCTTAAATATTTTCTGTTTATTGTTTATTGATTATTGATACAACATACATTTGTAGGCTTGTGTGCTCAATTAAGGCTTATAAACCTTTGTCAAGTAGAAAGACAGATAGCACAATATAGAGAAAGACATCACAAAGAATACATCCAGGGTTACGGCGGGATTCGAACCCGCCACCTCCACGCTTAACAGAGCGTTTGGCGAGCGATACCGCTCGGCCAGGGAGGCCCCAATATATTTTCTGTCATTTGGAACAACTAAATATAAACTATTTTAACGAATAATATAACGGTAGACAAATTATAATTGCTTTTAAAAGTTTTCTGTAAGTTGAAATTAATTTAACAGATTATTAACAAAAAATACTTAATATAAAATGCTATGTAAAACTATATAATAATTCATAAATTTATTTACCTATACATATCAGCATAAATAAATAATATAACTCTACATTTGCCCAACAATAATATCATAAGAGCCATTCTCACTGCATGTGATTTACCCACCTCTGACAGCCGTCGGAGAAAGAGATCCTGATTGGTAAAATATATTCTCCTATGAAAAACGCACTAATTAATGTCTCGTATTTTGACGGCTGTGATCGGAGTTGCGTGAATTGCATGCAGTGAGAACGATGAGAATTGAAACCCGGACCATACGGTCCTGAGTACGATTCTCTTATCACTGGTCTACCACGGTCCTGTTTAATTACATCATATATAAACGTTTCTGAGTAAACTATTCGAATCGAGTTATTATTGTAGAATAATTACGTCAAAAAGCATGAAATCCGAAAAAAATCTACAGTAAACAGTAAAAACAAATTGTAAAAGCCTCAAAAAGTAATAGAGTATTAATGAAACTTTCAAATTTAAGTAACATTTCCGAAAATTGCATTATTTTATGCGTAAAAAACACTTTTAGAAAACATAGAAATTTACAACCCAATTTTTTTTTATATCTTAAATTGGAATATAAATGAAGCATGCTAATAAATGATCATCCTCAAAATAGAATTTTAAAATAATCTTGATCAACATTTAGAAAAATTAAAACAAACATTTTTAAGTAAATTAATAAAATGTGTTATTATTCTATGCACATTTTCAGAACAATTGTAAATTAATAATATTAATAATATAAAAAAGATACATAAATTTTTCTTAAAAGGTCGATTTTTAAAGAAATGGTTATAAAAATAGAAATAACTTTAGTAGTTACTGAATTCATAATTCCATTTTATTTGCAACTATGTTTGGTATCTAAAATTTAAACATTAGTTCTTGAAGAGAGTCTTTATAATGCATATAATTAATTACGGCTTCCGAGATCTTTATAAAGTGCTTATAGAAGTATGTTTAAATAAAGTACCTCTGCATAAATTATAGTTATACTGAATAAAATGTTTCTAAAAAATATCTAGGCATACGCTTATTTAATAAATACATATTTGATTAACATAATTCATTAAAATGAATCATTATTTCAAAAAAAAAAAAATTTTTTTTTGATAAAGTTAAAAATAAAATTTTTTATAAAGCATTTAAAAAAAAATTTTATTGATAAAATTTATAAACATAACAATGTTATTAAATTCTTAAATGGAAATAAATATTTTTCCTACCCTACAAAACATATAATTTAAAAAAAAAATGTGTATTATTAAAAACCGTCCATCATGAATGTTCTTTATAAATAAAATATCTCTAAAATAAAAATAAAAGTTCTGGGAAAAACAAGTTTTTCAACAGATTTCAGTTTTCAAATAGAAATTATTTCTTTAAAATTTTAAATGATTAAACATACTTATTAATTTAATCTCCTATATTTTTCGGATTTCAATATTTTTTTTTTATATATTTGGTATTAAGTATCTAAACTTTAACTCACTTAACACTTTTTCCCATTTAAGAAATGCAGACAAATTTTTTTTTTAATTTCGGGCACTTGAAACTATTGTCCATTGGTCACAGAAAGTGCCAGAACTGCTAACTCTCTTTTCGTTACCCAGTGGGCACCTGTGGCGAAGCCACGGCGGTGGAGCAGCGTTGCCCACGTCACACTACCACAACCCGTTTAGGGCGGGTCACATTCACACACAAAGGAGAAAGGGCATAGAAACCAAATAGAGAGAGAGAAATATCCATGCCTTGCCCGGGATTCGAACCCAGAACCTTTTTGATGCAAGGACTGTTCCCTTCCCCCTACACAAGACGGTCGGCAAAAGTTTCTTTTTTTCCTAATCCCCGCCTGTGTTAACATCCGTCAATTCAAGCATTTACAGGGCGATTTGTTGATATCTCTTACGGGGGTACCATGTTAGGTGGGCCAACGTCGCTCCCACAGTAAGGACAGATAGTACAAAGATGGAAAGAACATCCATGTCTTCCCCGGGATTCGAACCCAGAACCTTTTTGATGCAAGGACAGTTCCCTGCCCCTACACAGGCCGGTCGGCGCTGACAATTTTAGAGGCAGTAACTGTTGTTTTTCTCGTCACTCAGACGATAACTTATCTGAATTTAAAAATTGAACTCCTAGCTCCTCCCTCTCCAAAAAAAAAAAAAAAATCATTCTCTGGAAGAGTGAGAGATCATAGTAAGAAATAGGATAGTAAATTATTAAGTACAGGCTCGTAAGAAATAAATTTCGTACTATCGTAATTCATTTTAGAAAACAGATTACCACTTAGAAAAATCATTTTGAAAGCTAAAAAGAAAAATTAAACCATAACTAAACAGTTCAGATCTCGGTATCAGATTACGATTTGAGCGTAAAACAATTTGGAAAAACCAATATAGAATTTACTAGAAACTGCATTTCAGACAATAACTTAATAAATGGATTAGACACAGAAGTTTTTTTTTTTTAGAGTCAATACGAAACTTGTAAGTACTTTAACTTTTATGAAAACACTTTTACCTTCAATTTTATTTAATATTTAAATTTCAGCCATGTATCACGAAGGGAAAAAAAACGGAAAGCAAAATTTGTAAAGTAGAGCTTCAATAAGTTTTAACATGCTTTTTTTTTGTATATATTATTTCTTCTGAGCTTTCTTAAATCAATAGAAAAGTTTTAGGTTGACTTAAATCTTACAGGCTGTGAGGAATTGCAGAAAATTTTAGTGGCAGCAGCTGGACTTTTTCCCACAGGTATAAAAGCACGCAGACCAAAGCTTCACTGAATTAAAACCAGACGATGAACTGAAAACTTCTAAATAAAAAAAATAATTTTCGAAAAGCGTTAAAGATTATACTCACATATAAGAAATAGCATTATCGTAATACGCGTCAGACAATAGAACACAAAGCAGAAATCTCCTAAAGCTAACGCGAGAAAAAAAGAAGAAATAAACAGTTTAGATTTCTTTATGAGATTACGCATTTAGCGTAAAATTGTTTGGAAAAATTAGTATGGAATTTTATACAGGAATGCTCTTCAGACATTAATTGGGTAAAAGGATAAGGGAAAGAAGCTTTTAGAGTAAATACGAGACTTTTAAGTACTTCGCCTTAGTTGAAAACGCTATTCTGTTTTTGATAATTGCATTTACGATAAAGAATCGGGTCATAGAAGTATTTTGCGCAAACTTCATGAAAATTGTTTGTTTTTAATCATCTCGTTTGCTTTTTAAATGTAATCTATGCATTTTTTATGGATTCTAATTTGATGTGGAGAAATTCATAACAGCATTTATTTCTTGCTACGAAAAAACAAAAATGAATACTTAAAAGATTCTTTTTCCTTTACTTAAAGAACTGAATTATTTTCTGAAAATACTCTTAGAGAAATGAATATGTTTTTAAAGTTATTCAAAATTAGCAGTGCAAAAAAAAAATTCTTTGTTTATCGAAAACAAGAGTAATTTTAAAGAAGCTACCAATAATGAAGTTATTATTTACTTTTTATCAAATACTTTTATTTTTTAAAAAAAAGTATTTAAATTTGCTTTATTTTCTTATTTTAAACAAATTCAAATTACTTTTTTTTTAAAAATAAAGATAGTTATTTTTCTGCTTTCATCATTTATATTATCATTTATATTATCATTTATATTATATTATGATAATCATTTATATCATATTATGATTATAATTTATATTATATTATGATTATCATTTATATTATATTATGATTATCATTTATATTTTTAATTAGTTGTGGAAAAAATAAAGAATGAATTAAAATGTAGGATAGTTTACAACTCATTATTTTTATTAACTTACAAGTTCAAACTTTTATTTCTTACATTTTGTAAAAAAAAAAAAAATCAAAATTTATACTATGCAACGATTGATAATTGTGAAATCTGTAATATATCTTTTATCTTTCTAAAATGAGAAGAATTTAGAATATTTTATTGTATTACATAATATTTGAAATAACATCATGAATATTAAGTATAAAATTAAGAAACTACTTAAAGCGTAGAAATTGCTGAAGTTTGCTTTATCAAAAGTCTCCGTAAGGGACAGATAATGATTATTATATATATATATATATACACAATAATCATTAAATCATTATCTATCTCTTATGTCCAGCTTAGCAACGTTGCATACTACACATTAAAATTACACACTAATTCAACTGTGTTTGATCGCAAATGCTATAATGCATCTTTTATATTTCTGATATGGAATGAACTTTACATACTCTATTATACATGATATAATTTTTGAAATACCATCATGAGAATTAATAGACAGCGTAAAGCACAAACTGATAAAATTGTTGCAGTAAAAGTCTTTGTTACTAGGTCAAAAATGAATATTAAAAAATGCTTTGAAGCACTCATCATCAAGTGACTTTACAAATGTCCTCACATTAAAAGGCTATTTTCACACAAATGGACACCCTCTTTTTAATATGAAAACAGTATCAAATAATTAAGACATTGCAAAAACGAAACAAAAAAATCACAAAGTGTCCACTCTTACGTTAGCAATATGCATACTCTGAATTTAGCTTGTTTCGGACTAAGGAAGTTCATTTTTTTTTTAAAACTTTTTTTATTAATATTTTTGACATACTTAGTTATTTTCAAGAAAATTTATTAGCAATTCTTAATTTGAAAGCAGTTTCAAAAACTTAAAGTATTGCAAAAAAATCGCAGAATGTAATATTCTAATGAGTGCTTCATAAGAGACCCAAGAAAAATATTCAGAGCAAGAGTTTTAAAAAAAACCCATCACATTATTTGATACAGTATTCATATTCCAGACTACTTTTTTAAAAACGGCAAATGATAAACTAAAGAAAGTATAATTTGCTTATAATAATATAATGTGTAATAAAAGCAAGTTTTGTATAAAATAATATATTATAATAAACTAGGAGGCTTCGCCCCCTGCTCGCTGGCGCTCACCAACCCCCGGAACTGCTTTCGCAGTTCATTTCGGATTGCATCGCAATACAATGCTCACTTTGCTCGCTCATTGGATACGTTCTTAACGTCTAGCTTTTGTATACTTTTTTAAATACTGAAGTTCCGAAAACTTTTCACTGTAGAAAATTCTAAACCTGTACATTTCAATATTAATTTGAAATTGCAATTGTTAATTTGGGCATTTGGCGATACAACACTTATAGAATTGAAGGATTTGTTACGCCAAAAGCTCAGGTATCATAATTTTGATCTAGTTGCGCTTCTATGTCATTTTGATTTATGTTGCTAAGTTAACTTTCAAAAAATTCTATGGCTGGCAACAGCATTTTTATTTTTTAAGTTGTTTATTTTTATTTTTGCCGCAGCTGAATTGAACAACCTGATAATGCTCACTCTGGTTATTGTTCCCGTTTTTAAAAGCGCTATATGTTGAGCCACCTCAGCTAGATTTGGCATGTGACATTTTTAGATGCAATCATTGGTCGATTTTCTAACGTTGCCATTCGGGAAGTTGTAATGAGGCTTTTTTTTTGGTGCCGTGTAAGAGAAATATATATATAGATAACTTACACATAATAATATAATATGTAAAAGCAAAAGGATAATAAAATTTACCATTTTTAACTTAGGATTATTAAAACAAAATATTTTAAAAGTATCCAATATAACTTTATCAATACTGAACAACTCATAATAGTTTTAAATCAATGCATTGTACTGTTGCATTAATAATCAGTATCAATTAGTTAATATTCCCTCATACATTTATATGATTTAATTTTTTAATTGAGTTCAATATTTCCTTAATCAAATAATTTTAAAGTAGGGTTTCAGATATCTCGAAATGAAAACACAACGAATATGATTCTTTTAATATTGTCCAATGCACAAATAAATAAATGGACCATCCTAAATAACTTTTGATCTGATGATCGGATCTTTATGTTCTAGAGGTCAAACTTAATTATTAGTGGGGTGACCTTAAATATGCTAATGAATAAGTAGAGACGATATTTTAAGTTATGAAATCAGACACAAAAACGTACTTTCTCCGAATAAACATTTTGATTTTTCGATAGATTCGGATTTCTGATTCTCAAAATATAGGGAGTAGTCGCAACCATGGAAATGTGATCTTCATAGTTTGGGCAGGAGAGCGATCCGATGTTTGGACCCTTTAATTCTAGTTTAAATTACTCACTTTTAAATATGAAAGCAGTTTCAAATAATTAAGGCATTGCTAAAAATTGTTTAAAATTCGTAGTGTCCACTGTTAAGTAAACAACGTAAACAATCTGATTTTGGATTAAGAAAGTTATTTTGCAAAAAATTTTAAAAAATATATCTTTACATATATGGTTATTTTCCTTTCTGAATATGAAAGTAGTAGTAAATAATTAATGCATTGCAAAAAAATTTGAAAAAGTCGTAGTGTCCACTCTGATGTAAGCGACATACATACTCTGGATTAAGTATTTGGACTAAAAAAGTTCTTTTTGTTAAAATTTTTTTATAAATAGTTCTTTACATGCATGGCTTTTTTCTCTTTTTAATATGCAAGTAGTTGTAAATAATTTAATGCTTAGTAAAAAATTTGAAAAAGTGGTATATCTAAATTTCAATTTCTCAGGATGTATTCTTTTGCTCAAATTTTGTATTTTGACACTTAAAATTGCATTATTTAAAATGATGTAAAAATCGTATAGCTTACATTTTGAAATTTTTTAAAATTATTATTAAATAAAATATTAAAAATAATAAATATTTACTAAGTACTACATTTAGCATGGAATTTTCTTGGATAAATGAATATTATAATTGAGTGCAAATTTTTTTTAATAATTTGCTTACATTTGTTTAATTCGCCTATTCATTCTCGAGACACGGGGAAATCGGTAAAAAATAAAATTAACACTAAGAAGTCCAAACTTTGGACCACTCTCTAGACCAAACTATTGGTGCTATGTTTCCAAGGTTTGCTATGTTGCTATGTTTCCAAAATCCGAATCTATCGAAAAATTAATATGCTTATTCAGAGAATGCTTGTCTTTGTATCTGATTTCGTAACATTAAATATCGGCTGTTTTCAAACAAGTTGACACTCAATTATTAATATGAAAATAGTGTTAAATAATTAAGGGGTCACAGTACCCAAAAAATGACCAAAATATCGAATTTTTTTTTATTGCTTATAATAAATTTTCAAACTATTTCGAATGCACTGAAAAAACATCATCTCTCTATCTACATTTTTAAAAAAGTTATGAATAATTTTAGATAGTCCTAATACAGAAATTTGCTTAGACAGACTTTAAAGTGCTTTTTCTCATAGATGATAATTTAGTGTTTTAATCTTAATTAAATCCCTAAGAAATTTTTTCTATTTAATATAAAGTTTTGAAGTAAATTTTTTTATCTTAACTATAATACATTTATTTAAACTGTGCATGGAATAAGCATTTTAGGAGGTATTACAATTTTTACAGCATGCTTGTACCTAACAGGAATTTTTAGCCTTTTTTTTCTACTTTTTTACAAAATAATCTATAAAATATATTCTAATTGATGTATCAACAAATGAATGCACAAAATTTTTAAGATGTATATTCTAAGCAAGAAAAAAAAATTTTTTTTTGAAAATATGTTAAAATAAAAAAGCTTTAAGGATTTAAAAATTGTGATTTTTTTAAATTTTTTTTAAAAATTTTAAAAAAGTTAAACAGTTTAATTATATTTTGAAGATAAATTATTGATTATAAGTTAAATGAGCATGTAAAGCATCCACAAAATGAGTGATTATACTTTTATTTAAAAAAATTGTTGCAAAGGTACTGTGACCCCTTAGGCATTGTAAAAAAATAATAAAAATAATTCAAAGGGTTCACCCTTATCTTACGAATATTACACTCTCCTATACTATGCATGTTATAGAATACATTCTAAGTCAGCATTTCCTAAATAAACATTATTGTTTCTGGTAATTTCCGTAACTGATTTTTTTCTTATAATTGCATACCTGCCAACTTTTAATCTTTTCCATTATTATTTTTGCCTGTGGTATTAAAATGGAACTACAATTTCCATTTTAAGCAATAAAATGCGTTGTATTTGAAAAAACTTAAGCTGACAACCATGATAGTAACACATATTAATATATGTGCTTAATTTTTTTAAGAATAGTGGTGATCAAAATCATTTAAAAATTAAGTTTATAAACGGAAAAATAGTATATATTTACTACCGCTTTAAATATGAAAATAAAAATTTACGCCAAATGCGTAAAAGTTGGCAGGTATGTAATTGACTAAATATTCTCCTATATCAGTGGTGGGGAAACTTTTTTTAAGACGGGCCATTTGTAATAACTAGACAATCGTAGCGGGCCAAAGAATAATGTTTAATCGTTAAAAAATTTATGTGTTCTATAAACATATACATATATTATTACATACACTTATTATTTTAATAGTAAAAAAGCAAAAGGTAAGAAAATTATAAGCACAAAATATAAAATGAATTTAGTGTAGTTCTTGATGTGAAGTATTATCACTTTATTTTCTGGTGTCATTACTGGTTGATGGTGCATGAGAAAAATGAAATTGAGACTGTTTCTTCAAAATTTCATCATAGTCCGGTTCTATTTGCGAAGCAGAAATTCTTAAAACTGATGAAAGGTGCTCATCTGTAATTCTGTTTCATAAAGAAGTTTTCCTAAGCTTCATTGTTGAAAAGATTTGTTCGCATATATAAGATGAGCCGAACATTGTCATTATCTTCATTGAATGAGTAATTAGATTTGGGAAATTATCTGGACTTAAAATTTTATAAAATTCTAGTAAGGGCACTGTATGAAAAGTTTGTTTCAGGAGAGTATTACAGTTCAGTTCTATTAACTCAAGTTGAAATTTTGCATCAACTTCTTCGTAATTAACATTGAATGGGGTCGCAAAAATACTAAACTCAGGTTCCATTTTTCTAAAGTCCTGAAATCTCCTTTCAAATTCTGAAGATAGTTTTCTCAAATTAATTTCGTATTTTTTAATCTTATTGTTTGATATAGTGAATTTTAAAGATTGTATTCTTGGAAAATGAGAAAAATCAGATTTAGAGAACTGATTAGCAAATAATAATAACTGTAATTTGAAACTTTTCAGGTATTGCCAAATATCGTGAAGAAACTGATTTTTCCCTTGCAATTTGAGATTAAGTTTATTCATGTGTACGAGGAGGTCTGTGGAAAAAGCGAAATCAGAAAGCCACGTTTCGTTTTCTAAGACGTCAAATTGATTATAAATGTCTTTATCAAGAAGAAAATTCACAATATCGTCTTTTAAATCCCAAATTCTTTCAAATACTTTTCCAGCACTTAACCAACGAACTTTTGAATAATACAGGATATCGGAATGCTCAGCATGTACGGACTCCAAAAACTGTTGAAACTGCCGATGTAATAATCCTCTGGAACGAATCATATTTACTAGTTTTACAACAATATTAAGTATATGGTCAATATCTAAAGCCGATTTACAGAGAGCATCCTGATGTATAAGGCAATGCACAAAAACAACATCATTTTCCGGATACTTAGAATTAAATTTCCCAACAAATCCTTGATTGATTCCAACCATATTAGGAGCACCATTTGTAGTTACATTACATAACTTATCAATAGGTAAACGAAGTTTATCGATGCAATTTTCAAATTCACAAAATATATCGGCACCAGTCGTTGTTCCTTTCATTGACTGCAGCCCTGCAAGTTCTTCTGTAATTTCAAAGTGGGCGTTGATTCCTCTTACAAATAGGAGTAACTGTGCAGTATCGCGGATATCTGTACTTTCATCCATGGTAATTTAATAAAAAATAAATTTTTGAGTTTTTGTAGTCAGTTGTGAAATTAGATTTTTATCAATATTTTCAATTCTCTCGGTGATTGTTCTTCTTGAGAGAGACAGTGACTGAAAATCATTTTTCTTTTCAGGGCACATAATATCGCACACATGTATCATGCACTGCTTTATAAATTCACCATCTGAAAATGCTTTATTAGATTTAGCAATATTATAAGCCAACACATAACTGGCTTTCGTAGCGCATCTTTGAGAATGATTAGCTCTCTGAAAGAATTGTTGTTGACTTGATAAATTTTTTATTAAATCTTTCGATTTAATTTTTTTCACCTCTTCACTTAACGATGAGTAGGAGTGGTTTTCATGTTTGCTCTTGAAATGGCGTTGAATGTTATATTCTTTTAAAACTGCAACAGTTGTATTGCAAAGTAAGCACACAGGTTTTTCTTTAAATGGAGTAAAGAAATATTTCCACGTGTATTCTTCTTTAAAAACTCGACATTCTGAATCCACTTTTCTTTTTTTAACATCCATTTTAGACGTTACCTACTACGGAGAACAACACACAGAAACGCAATTGACGAAAGCTTACTGCTAACTAATGCTCTTGCGCGGGTCCTCTTAAAATGAAATTATAATTTTATTAAACTTTTATAACGTTTATACAAAAATTGTAAAGCAGTTTGAAGCAAAGGAAACAAGAACTAGAGCAGACGCAAATCGCGAAGCTTTTTGGTAGTGATTGGTCAATTCATTTTCATGTGACGTCACAGTACCCTCCTCTTTGGATATTCATAGGCAAAATTCTGTATTCATGAAATTAAAATAGTTCTTCAATATTTTGATAACTGTCAATTAATGGCCTATTATATTTTGGAGGCCATACGCAATAAATAATTCACGCCGGCAGAAAAATGAAAAATCCGCTCGTTGGAGCTTAAAATGCGCAGTCTGCCACATGTGAAGCACAATTCACCTACATTAGATTCCTTATTGTCTGCTCCCCGAGAAAGACTAACGCTTCTTGGCGCCATTCTACAGCTAATCTATGAAGAACTTCTGCTTTCAGAATTTTACCAATTGAAAAGCTGTCTGAAGCTATTTCCATCAATTTATGTTTTGTAGAACAAAAATAGAGAAAGTAAAAAGGTCACCAGTACTTTATTAAAAAAGAAAAAAAACTAGCTTTAAACAAAGTATACAAATACTACGTATATTGTTTATATTTGCGACGGATCGGCAAGTTAAAATTCTATCCGCGGGCCGGATAAAACCTTCCGGCGGGCCACAGTTGGCCCGCGGGCCGTAGTTTCCCCATCACTGTCCTATATGATGCTCTAGTAATAGTAATTATTTTTTATTAATACTTGATATTTACTTTTTTCATAATAAGGCTTGCACATTACATATTTTTACTTCTTTCGGAAATTTTCTATAAGCAATTCTATACTTCTCATGAACCCTTACTTTTTTTAATAAAGATTAAAAGCTTTTTGCAGTTCAAAAAACACTTTCAGTTAATGAAACAAAATAATTTTATTTATAATAATCATTATTTAAATATTTAAAACAAATAACACAGACATTTAATAAGAGAATTTTACGTATTTCTTTTTATTGCAGATGCGTCTAGAGGTTGAGCAAATATTGGAAGAGTAACTTCATTTACTTAATTTGTTTCTTCAATCCTATTTACCTCGTCACTCGAGTTTCTTTAATTATTTATCTTATCAATGATGATTTTTTGTAAACCTGATTCGTCTGAAGTCAGTTAGCTCTAAGCCATTCCAAAAATAAATTAAATTCATATAAAAACAGAAAATAAATTTGGAGTTAAAAGTATTTTACATGGAAATATAGACAATTTCAGATTGTTAATTTTTTTTATAAATATATTTGTTTGACAATATTCTTTGTATATATTTATTTTTGTTCATTATTATTGTTCATTATTATTGTAATTATTGTTATAATTCGTATCGTTATTACTATTGTTATTGTTATTACTATCATTATTGTTTATGAAATAAGTCCAAATTACATGTAATTTTATAAAATTATTTTATCATCATGATTTACCAGTCAGAAATTAAGATTTAGTCAATAAATACACATTTAAAAAAAAAGTGTATTAATTTGCATAATATGTACTCATACGAATGTATATATGTATTTAAAAAAATACTTCTTACTTTATTTCTATCAATAATCCCCTCTAATTTTATTCATACGTTGAATATATTTTTAGGTCCCCTTTTTAAATTTATATTTTAACAAACCTAAATTATCTCAACACAAGTTGAATACGATTATTTATGAATACGATTTAAATGAAGTCAAACATTTCTTTCAATATTTTTGTCACCTATCCATCCCCACCCCCTTCTCACAAAGTGTCACACTTTACCATTGTCGATACTCACCATGTGACAAGTCACTATAATAATTTTTTAGCTCAGAAACAAAGTGGAAGGTTATATATCATTTCACCCATTTTGCTTATAAATTTTAACTACGAGTTTTGATGACGTCTGTGAGCATAACAATAATAATGATTATTTGTGTATTTTTTTAATGAAAAAAAAAATTTGATAGTATAGAAATATATAATCTCATGATTTTAGCTGTCTTTATTTGAATCAAAATGTGTATTGTCATATTGTACAAAAGAAAAGGGGACATTGAGGTGAAATGTATTGGAAACAAAAACTATCCTGAAAGGGCTATTATGTAAAAACCCTTCGAGTAAAACTTTATTAAAGAAGAACTAAATACAGCTTCAGGTGAACTCAAGGTTAGAAAAGAGTCAGGTCCAGACAATATTTTTCCAGAAATCCAGACCTATTTAGGTCAGCACTCACGAATGGTCCTTCTATACGTTTATAAAAAATTTTAGAATGAAAAATGTAGCTTATCATCAGATTTGCCAGAATTATTCCTATTTTTAAAATAGGCAAACCAAATGAGAGCATTGAATTATCTTGACCAAAAGCAGTAACCTCTTGCCTAGCAACGACATTAAAAAAATGGCTATAAGAAGATTAAACTTCTTCATAGAATCAAGGTTTTGCTTATAAGAAGATCAAGCCGGATTTAGAAACAACAAATCAACGATAAACTCTACAATGAAGTAAAATAAAATCCGGCTTTAGCTCTAACAATAGCTTCTAAGCAGTATAGGCCGATTTTAAAGAATCTTATGATACTATATGGAAAAGGAAGATAATTGAGAAAATTAAGCCCATGATATCGAAGATAAAATGATCAACTGGTATAAACGATTCTTAGCTTAAATATGGAATCAATCTCACTGAAACGAGAAAGATTCCAAATATAAACCGAAAAAAATAGGATTACATCAAGGCACCTTTGGTATCTGTTTCTTTTTAAATAATATCAACGAATTGGTGAATACACTTAAAAAGATAAAGACATAGAATTAAGCCTGTTAGCAGATGATGTAGTCATTTGGACAAAAGCAAAACCGCAAAGAAAACAAGACCAAACGAAACTCTTGAAAGAAAAATGAATGAAGCATTAAGGTCATTGAACACCGGTCAAAGAACACCGATATGTTTATTAATGCGTCCAAGACAATTTACTAAATTTTCAAATTTTGTCTTTAACATATAAATAATACCATTCTCAATAAGAGTAATAGCAAGATATACTTAGGAATAATCCTGGAAATGCAGGATGCAGAAATACACCATCGATCTTCCTTTTACCACAGAAATAAAGAGGCAATCTCAAGGAACATCCGTTACATTAAAAACTTCACAGAAATCAAACTGGATTACAGTTGAAGGAACAAGCACATTAAAAACTCAGTTATACCCAATCGAGAATTTTTAAAAATTGCTTGATGAATTGAAAGTTGAAGAATTAACGGACGTAACTAAAAACCTAGTAGACCCTCTTAGCTATCTGGTGATTGAAAATTTCCAAGAAAAATACAATTTAAACAAGAGAGATTTACTAGATCCAGTTTTGAGAGGCACTTCTTTGTGCGTGTTTGATGAGAAAAACCCGGAACCTGAATGAATTTACACCGATGGCTCCAAGCTCCGAAATCAGCTGGAATATATAGCAAACTGTACTCACATCACATTCCCATAGGATAGTCTAGTTTTGACGTTAAAATACGTACCGTACCATCTCACTGGCAATAAACATTATAGAAAACATCAACTTGTTTACTAAGGCCATAAATTTGGTAGATTCAATAGCTGCTATGTAAGCAGTCACGACGAACAACCAAACCGAAATTTTTTTTCATATCCCATATTAAACAAACAATTTAATCTCTTAAAAATAATAATGTGTAAAAGTATTTCATTGGATCCCAACACACGTAAGTATAGGCGGTAATGAGAAAGCAGACTCTTTTGTAAAGATAGGATAAGTTAGAAGCAGGAGGAACAGCTAATTTCGCCACTCTCTACAGGATCTTTAAAGAAGCACATTTAGAATAAAATTAATACACCACACAGAACAGTGCAAGAATTACTATCCAAGGGAAAACGCTAGGAAAAGATCCAGTATAGTTGGAAAGACTATAGTCATACATCCCGTTTTGAATCCGTTGCTAATTTCAGATATAAAACAGGTAATGCATGTTCCACAGAACATCTGAACAACAATAGCTTCTTCTCGACAAGTGAATGTTAAATCTGCAGAGCAGTTAAAATGCATACTGAGCAATTTCCATCATGTCGATAACGAATCTCAAAGAAGTGGCATTATTCACTAGTTAACTAGGAATGCTAGAAGCATATTGAATTTTTCGAAAGACTTACGTGCCTACATTTTTCCAACTCTTTTTACTTAAGTTTAATTTTGCTATCCTTAATTTTTACTTTTTCGTTTATTGATAACGTATTTGATTGTTGTGTATTCTTATTATTCATGCACTGATATTACTCATATTCTCGCTCTTTGTATTCAACATATATCCTCAAAAATAAATAAACCCTACACCGGAAGTCCTGAGGTCCTCTTTTGACGTCATGGCATTGACGTGACTACTTCTTTTTTTTGGCGTTCCGGGTTTGTTTGTACATACTCGGAATGCTCAGTTGTTCTGAATTTAATATTCGTGTCGTGTGGTAGCGAAAAAAATGTGTACTTCATATTTTAAAATATCAGATAAAAGATATGAAAAAAATTACTTTAGGAAATTCTCCTATATATTGAATGCGATTATTCTGATCGCTGAGATTTGGATTAACGCAATTTGGTTTACAGAAATTCATCTACCTGAATTTTCTTCCGGAGTTGAAACGACCTCTACCAATACTGCCCCCTACCATGGAGAACACTAAACTCGGTCGGGAATAAGGTGAAAATGTTGCCTGCATTATATGCAATCGACTTCTAATAAAGCCATGTGTTAAAAAAATACTTCTTGTTACCTTCTCTCTGCCCCTTGTCACAAAATATTTCTACCCCTGTTTCGTTCCTAGCGTGACACATCATTTGTTGAAGGCATCTTTAATAATTTAAATTTGTGAATTAAATATGGTTTTGCATGCATTAGGTTAAATGTGTCATACATTACCGAAACAAATTTGTGTGAAAATTTTAAGTGTTTCATTTATTTATTTATTCTTTTTGAGGAAGTAAGAGTTCAAAATAAGAAACAAGACAGTGTATGTAAATAATATTTTTGTTTCGGAAATGAGCTTTTGCAAACTTAAACCGATGCCAGTCACGGATACCGATTGGTCTAAAATATAAAAGTCACTTTATATAAGCAAAATAATTTTGTTTATTCAATTTTTTCTCTCGTTAGTTTGAAAATGGCACTTTCTTCTCTACGCATAGAATTAGTATTTCAAAATTATTTGTGAAAACCGTGTCGTACCATCACCTCCACACGGTTTCTTATAAGTAGTCTGCGTAGATTATTTAAAAAGCGAACCACTTATGCGCAAGAACCCAAATTGTATTTTAAAGGTGCTTGAGAGAAATTTATCATATATATTTGAGAATTGAATCTGTAGTGGTTGACAAGTTATTAAAACAAACCAATTATATTCATAAATTAAACTAATTTTTAGACATAAATTTGCTACCACTTTCTAATTTTTAATAGATTTAACATTAAATGGTTCTTTCACTAATTGGTTTACCTTCATAGTGATCTGATCGGACTACTTACAAAAAACCGTGTGGAGGCTTCAGTTATAGGAGGCGTTGGTCGTACGAAGCGTCTAGTATGAGTTTGAACAAATATATTTTTTTCGATTATTTCTTTCTGAAGGGCCAACTAATTAATGGCATCGTGAGAAACAGTAATATTACAGTAAATATTACATTATTACATATTACAGTAAAAAGTACTGGCACTCGGGGTGCCTGTACTTTTTACCGTTAAATCCGATATATCGCAATTTTTGCAGTAATAATTACCGTTGAATCCAATTTAATCTAAACATATTACAGGGCAAAAAATCTGATATAGTGCAATTTTTACAGCAATAATTACCGTTTAATCCATTTTTATCCAAGTATGTTATAGAGCAATAAATCTGATATACCGCAATTTTTACACTAATAATTACCTTTAAATCCATTTTTATCTAAACATTTTACGGAACGAAAAATCTCATATACCGTAATTTTCACAGTAATAATTTCCGTGAAATCATTGAATAACTCTAAATGAATAAATACGGTAAAATGGATTTTACGGTAAAGGGATTTTTTGGATGTTGCACCCAACGTGCCGACACTTTATTCCTTAATTTGATCCAGAATTTTTTGCAGTGGTCTTTTCTTTTATGTACTGTAAAGAAATAATATTTTCTTTAATTTTAAACCTCTAAATTTACAAAGAAATTTTATGTTTATTCGATATTTAATTTAATGTTTTTGCAATAAATGTTTTAAAACAATGCGTGAAATGTTTAATTTCAGTATCAGCATTCATTTAAAAATAAATAAAATGATAAAAAGAGTATAGGGACATAGAAATCTATTCAATATTTTTTTGTAAACATTTGAGTCAAAAAATATTTTCAGAAAACCTTTTATAATTCACTTTAATAAATAAAAACAGCTTAATATACACATAAAACAATTTACAGTGAAGATGAGAGAATTAAAAATGACAGCTGTAGGTAATCCGTTAAATTTTTTTTTTTAAAGACTTCACTTCGTCAAGAATTATTACACAATAATCTGCTTCTAATTTCTCCTCTTGCGCGGCTGGTTACAAAATTATTGACAAAAAAAAGATAGAAGATGATAAATTAGAGTAATCTGTTTCGAACATGTCAGGATATAAAGTTACGGTTTTTCGTAGTGGCAATATAATCGGCAAACCGTAAATTGCTGTACTCTTTTTACTCTTCATTTCTTCCCTATTTTCGTGCCTTTTTTTACGCGAACATGTGCTACAGATTGCTTTTACGACTAAAAAAGAATGTTGAAACTTCAAGCGAACGTTTAATATAAATTAAAGCATATCACGTTTTTTTTTGGGGGGGGGGGGCAATTGAATGCTCACTAAACCATCTATTATTTTCAAAATTTTTTTATGCTACCCATACGAAGTTACATAACTATTAAAGTTAATATGAATAACATATGAAGCATTTATTAATAATCAAATCACATAATTTATTTAACCTTGTTGAAACAGCGAGATAACATTTAATATCAATTAAAGCATATTACGTTTTTTATACAAATAATTGAATGATCACTTGATCCTTTCCTATTTTCACAATTTTCAATGGGACTAATATGAAGCAACTTCAATAATATAATTTCTATGAAAAACACAGGAAAAACTTATTATTATTTGAATTACATGAATATATTTTGTATTAATTTGTTAAAACTGTTGAGTCCATTTTTCACTTGTAACTAGTAACATATTTTACTTGTAATTTTAACTTGTAAAATATAAAACAATCTTATAAGCGTGTAAACCATATAAAAAATCATTCTAAACAATAAAACATAAAACAATATTGTTTTGGGGAAATAATTGAATGCTTACTAGATCATGAAATGTCTTCACATTTTTCCTGCCACTACTGCAAAGTTACTTAAGTATACTAATTCATATGAAAAGCATATGAAACATAAATTCATATGTGATAATTTGATAACATAATCATAACTTGCCCGAGATTTAGGAAAAATATGGTTTGCATTCTTGCTCAAATTTCTATGTATTATAAACTGACATGAACCAGCCCAAAAGTTTATTCCTTTTTAAAAACTGACAAATTTGATTTAGTTTCTGGTAAAAACATTTAAACATCATTAAAACGTGTAGCAGTGTTTTTTAAGGAAAGAAAAACTTATTTCATTTAAGATGCCAGCCGTTTTTATCCACGCTGAATCAGAAAGAAGTTTCTCTCTTGCAATTGATTTTAACCAGGAAAAAATATATAAATCAATCTAAATATTATTCAACCATGATAATTTGGAGGAAGACGGGAAAGCTTAAGGGAAGAGTTTAAATACTTTATTTACGTCGCTCTAGAGCTGCACGATGGGTTATTGGCGACGGTTTGGGGAAACCTCCCTGAGAATGTTCCGAAGACATGCCACCGCAATTTTGATCCTCTGCAGAGGGGGTGACTCGTCTGCTTTGGTAACCCAAACGACCTGCGAGCACTTTACGGTAGAAAAGTTTAACGAGGACCGACACCCTGCACCCTCAGTCCGTACGCAAGTCCTGATAAAAGTGATCACCCACCCGCTTACTGACCGCAGCCAGAGATGCTTGACTTCAATGTTCTACTAGGAATAGTGTGCTTACGATCCATCCACTGCAGGACGGGAAAAGTTAACTTAATCATAGTTGGGAAATTTAAAGCGCTTGTCATCTTAACGTATTCCCTTTCGTGTGAATTCCAAGCTGGCATACCAATTTAATTCTTTGTCTCAATACCAAAGAAAGCTCTTTAAATAGTTTAGATTTTTTATTCATTTTTTTCCAACAATGTGCCAAGAAGATGCCTAGATCCATTTCCCCCCCATTCACCGTTTCTTCTTCTTTTCAAAATTCGTCGCTTTTTTTTTTTTTCTTCTCTAAATCGGTGGAATAAACTTTACCTGTTCGCTTTACTCCTCTCACTTTGCACACTCCAACACCTTTTGGAGGACCTATTCTAGAACAGTAATTGGCAAAATCTGATCTAACACCCTACTCATCTGCTATCAATCTACCCACAAACCATTCTCAAATTGCAAAAATACCACAAGTGGCTCACGAACCACTTGCTGTCAACAACTGTAATAGAAGGTGACACTCATTTTATTAAAAAGAAATTATTCTTTTTTTCAATAAAAAGACAATCACATGATGAACGCGCAATAATTGAGCTAAGCTTCGTTTGTGTCTCCCGGTTGTAAAAATTCCACCTCAATAAATGGGATTCACGAGAAAAAAAATCGATAAATGATTTGCTAAATATTTTTAAGAGTTTGTATTGCGTACAAAAAAAAATTTTTTTTGGTAAACTTAATACTATTTTTACACTATTATTTAAAAGCCAAAATAATTTTTATAAATTTAAGCTATTCTGCATTTTAAGAAATTTGATTCTCTGTTTTAGGATATTATTCATTTAAAAATATTTACGATTTTAAACAGTACAATTCTTGTAAAATTGTCAAATATACTGCCATTATATAATTACGTTTCAATATTTTACTCAAGACATTCTAAAATGTCTATACTAATGCTTCCATTAAAACAGTATATTAGTTGATATTATTTTAATGAAATATCCATGGATATTTCAATATTTACTATTGCATATTAGAAGTATTAAATACATAGAATGCCACGTTCCCTGTCATATAAAACTATCAGAATATGCATATTGCAAACATGATTTCAGTTGCATCCATATAAAAACAGTCATTAAGGCTATAGTGGAATTATAAATTCAATTAGTGAATAATTCATTCATTAAACACAGAATCAAAGCACAAACAGTCGTTAACTATTAATGTTCTACTGGTATATTTTGGTATGTGAATAGTATATATTCATCAACGGTTTACAAAAAAGAGAATTTTGAATGATGAAATAATGGTTGGCAAAGCGAAATGTTTGAAGTCAGGAAGAAAATGAAGTGCTTTTTCATCAAGAGCAAGCCGCTCTTCTCAAGTCGATTGTCATAGTTGTAAAACTGTAAGAATTGAGTTTTCAACTCATGTGCTACTCAACTGTATGTATTTTCCATATATTGCAACAACTATAATTTTCAAACCTCAATAAAGATAGTCCGGTGAAAAATATTTCACGCGGTGAAGAGGTGACGGTCTCAAATTATATGGATATTAGGTCGATGCTCTGGGTCTGAGCTAGCCGAATGAAGTTGATGTCATGCAGCCTTTGGATCAGGCGACCTTGCTCAATTAGATGTCATGCTGCGCACGTGATGTTGATGCTGTTGACCGGCCAACTAGGATATGAGAATGATGTTCTGAATAGTGCCTTCGAGACCTAGATGTCGACCAGGGTTCATGGACTTTGCATTCAAGATTTCTGACCATTTCATGCTGACTGCTGATCGACCATTTTCCTTTTCGAGTGAGTAATACGTATTTCATTCTCATGCAATTATGTTTGGATGTGGCAAAGGAGGTAAAGTTTAGATTTGACCATTTCATTTTAATTACTTCAAAAATGTTATCTCGACGCTGCGGACGTGGAGGCAAGATTACTCACACGCCCACCAAGAGAATTGTAATACCAGTGATATATCCCAACTACATAAAGCCAGATGCTAAGCCCGGTGAAATTTTTGAAGATGAATATGGACACTTCCATTGCTGGTCCAAAAGAGGAAGTTATTGCACGCTCAGCGATTTTAAAGTGCCTGAAGGAGCTGTAAGACCATTTTATTCGGCCAATTCAATTCCGGTACCTCTACAAATTACGCCTGAAACACCGACTACATCAGCTGATGCCCCAGCTATGGAAATCAACGACAGAGACAAGCATATCGAACAGATTAAAGAAGTTTTGACCTCTGACTCAGAAAGTATCAACAAAAACAACTCAGAACCTCCTACAAAGAAAAGGAAAAAGAAGAAGAAAAAGCCAGCTGATGTCAATAAAGCTGAAGATAATTACACAACCACGACTACAAATAGATGCTCTTTTCCGCTAGAGACCGCCACTATCTTAGTACCATCAGAATCCAAAGAGGATTTCAACAAAGCTCCTGATCCACCCACAACTTCAGTGAAAGTTCTACATATCAAGTTCACAAAAGTTTTAATCCGTGGACTACCAGTTGACTTCAAAACAGAGGATATTTCCCTTGAATTAGGGAAATTAAACATCGAAACCCACCAAGTAATACAGTTTAAAAAAAGAGTAAGAGGAACCTACAGGCTCCTCCCTATTTTTCTCACAATCCTTAAAGAAACGGAGAATCACCGGCAAATTTTCACCATCACAGACATACAGCGGATTCCAGTCCGAGTAGAACGTTTTCGTGGCGGTCGGGGACCGCTGCAGTGTTTTAATTGCCAGGAATACGGCCACGCTCAACGGACATGTAATGCACCTCCCAGATACGTGAAATGCGCTGATAACCACCGATCCTTCGAGTGTCGTAAGGATAGACTCACGCCACCAAAGTGCTGCAACTGTGGAGAAATTCACACCGCAAACTACACGGGATGCAAAGCCCGCCCCAGCAGGAAGAGCCCTCGTTCTGTTCCTTCTACACCAGCCAAATTGGCTCACAGATTCGTATCCCTAGTGAAAGAGCTGCAAATCCTAATAAAAAATGAAGAAGTGTTTTACAAAGGTTCTTACAAAGGTTCTTTTACAAAGGATCCTAGGAGAGACAGCTCTAGTTCAGTGACATTTTATTTCTCAATTCCGGACTTTTCATTTCAGCATTGAACTCTAAATTCTAGACTTTTAATATATATCCTAATTAAACATATGCTAGTTAAATGTAGAAATTTAATATGCATCAATTTCTGTTAATTCTTATTTATGTCGACCTATGTATATATAATACAAATTATGTTTATATTTATATATGTCAACAGATGTCAATTTAGATTCGATATTCAAATGTTATATTTACTATATTTATTTATGTCAACCTATGTATATATATTTCAAATTATGTTTATATTTATATATGTAAATATGTGACAATTTAGATTCGATATTCAAATGTTATGCCTACTATATTTATCTATGTCAACCTATGTATATATATTTCAAATTATGTTTATATTTATATGTGTAAATTTAGTTTCGATATTCAAATAATTATTTACCCAAGCAAAGTGCTTGTAATTTTTTATTAGCTACCACATCGACTGCTAAATTCAAAATGTTATCACTTTAAACTTATGTAAATTTCTAGATGTATGGGATAGGGGCCGCTGCGCGGCCCAGGTGCCCAACTTTTATAAATAAAGAAAGAAAGAAAGACACGCGGTGAAAAAAATTACGCGGTGAAAAAAATTCTGAAAACATTATCTTACTGTACGGTAATGACATTTCTATTAAAAGGAAAGACAACTGTTCTGGTTGAGAAAGAAAAATTTAAACTATCCATTTAGTAATTTGTCAGTAATATTAACGGTTTAACAGAAATTCTGTTTTTCAAATTTATAGTTTTTATTACCTTACATTTAGTAATAAATAGAAAACCAAAAAGGTAAATATAACAGAATAAATGGTTTTTATGCCACGTTCTAAAGTATCATTAAAAAAATATAAAATTTTATTTCAAATTATAAAATTAAATTTTATCGTTAATTTCACTAAAATCAAAGCCAAAGCGCTGAGGAAAAAATTATCGAGCTTTTTGGTGTTACTTTACAGCCAAACACATGGTAAATGTGATGATATTATGGTAGTTTTGACCATATCTTATTTCATATAGTATGTGTAAAACTGAAGCATTTTTTTAAAGAAAGGCATCTAAGTACTAGATAAACTTAGTAAATATAAAGAAGAGCTAAGTCATTAAGTCAATTTAAAAACACACGCACACATGCTAGCCCTGCAATTTTTCAGGCGATGTGTTAGACCCCAATTCCTACAGATACAATTATTATTTTTTCTTCAACGGTACGCTTGTCAGGAGTTGTTAGTCAGCAATGTTATTTTATATATTTTTGAGCTCCTTATTTATGTTGATATGACATAATAAACCAGATTTTACAACGCTATGTTTTTATAGAATAAAACATATTTTTTAACAAATATACAAACTATAAATTAATAATCAAAATGCATATTCGTAGCAAATGTAAAGTATAACTTAAAATATAAATAAAATATAAAATATTGTTAAAAAAATGGAACTTCTTAAAAAGATTTGCTAATACATTTTTTTCCAAATCATAAGTCATCTATACTTAATGAAAAACAAAAACGAGACTACTGAATAAATCAGTTTATGTTAAACAACCATTATTTATTTTTAAAAATATTCAAAAGCTAAATTAATTATGCCATTTATACATATTGAAAAGCTTCCAAATGAGTTCCATTATTATCGTAGTCTACCTACTTTAAAAATCAATTTATTAAAAACTTTAACGTTTTATCGGATCTATATTTCCCTTAAAACAAAATTTAAAATTCGCCAAATATGCATTTTAATGTAAAATATTACTTTATTTAAAATGGAAAACCTCAGCTAAACTCAAAACAAACCAATAGCTTTGGCGTACTATTAAGGAGGACCTACACGCCAGCTATTTATAAATAACTACGGATGAGATATTTTCTCTTTATTTATGAATGTTATGGGAAGTTTAGACAGATTTAATGCGTTCATTTCTGAATATTTTATACTCTTAAGTTATTGAGCGTTGCGCGCTCAGGTAAGTAGATAATTGCTGTTTGATGCAATAGTTACATTTGGGGTTGCAGAATTCTTTTTGAGTGTTTAGATTTTAATCTTCCTTTTTTCTGGTGAGATAAAGCGTAAAATACGGTAATAAATTATCTGGATGGGGTGGTTGAGTATTTAAAATTAATATGTAAATCATTGAGCAAAGATTATATTTAAAATCGTTAAATGTTGCGTGTATTGAGGGTATTATTAAAAGGTATAATCGATGTTTCGTATTTTCAAGAAAAATATTTATTTTAAAGAATATAAATTTTAAAAAAAAGCATCACGGAACTTATTAAAAAAAAATTGAAAGAGTGATAATTTGACAAACTAGTAGAACGTTTTAAAAATTAATTCCCACAATAATTATTATTTTCATGTGTCAAATTTCAATAAAATATAGTATAAAATTATGCAATATTTTATAAATAATAAGAATAATTTAAATAAAAAATTTAAAAAAAAATTAGTCTTAATCGTGGAAAATTCTGGTAAAATTACCGCATTGTATGGTAATGACCTTTCTAATCATAGTTTAATTCTTGTGAATAAAACCAAAATTTAACGGTATTTAAACCATTTATTTGATAATTTTTTCTGTCTACCGGAACTGGTTTGCCGGAAATTCTGGTTTTAAACATTATAGTTCTCATTGCCTCACAATTAGTAAAAAATACAAAACTGAAAAGTAAATTCAACCAAATTGATGGTTTTTATGCCAGGCTCTAAGATATAATAATAAAACTACCAAATTTTACCACATCTACCAAATTTTATCGCTTATTATAAGACCATAATTTATCGTTAATTTTACCGAAAACATTACCAAAGCGCTTCAATAAAAATATCGAGTTTTTGAGTTTTCCTATAGAGTCAGAAACACGGTAATTTTTATCATGTTCTGGAAGTTTTGATCATACTTTTTCCTCAGTGCATGATGTCTTAATCTATCTATTTTATACCATGTGCTTACAAAGAAATTCAATCTATTTTTATTTCATAATATGGCCTATAGAGATGTCTAAGCAGACGTCGCTTTACTTATATACCTA
Organism: Parasteatoda lunata; assembly: GCA_949128135.1. Lineage (NCBI taxonomy): Eukaryota > Metazoa > Arthropoda > Arachnida > Araneae > Theridiidae > Parasteatoda > Parasteatoda lunata. The sequence goes on along the minus strand of OX421978.1, from coordinate 49,866,976 downwards.
CTGAAAACTTATCTATAGTCAATTAGTTACAAATAGAAACCAATCGGGTTGTTTGTTTTATTTCAAAGTCAAATAGCGACAATAACTGTTTGCCAGAGTAACAACAAAAAATTACTGCAATTGATTGAATGATAATAGTCGAGTAATATAATTCAGCTACTGTCCTAGGCATCTTTAAAATATTCATATAAGTTATTACGCAAGTTTTGAAAAAAATCCTCATTTTAATACCATCTAATTTCAAAACGTTTTTAGTTAAAATATTTCTCTTCCTGGAATTTTTTAAAGAACTTTTGAATAATACAGTTTTTCATCATAACCTGTCATTTTCTATTCATCAGAAATAAGTGTTCAATAAAGTTAACTGAATTTTACAAATTTCTACTCAGTCTGTTTAAATAAATAAAAATAGAAAAATCTGTACTCGAGTGCTAAGGCATTTATAGAATTATAAGTTTATAATTTAAAATAACAATTAGCTTTTAATTCAAACAACTTAAAATTTTCTATGGAAATCTATATTATTTCCAGACATTTGTTTTCAAGTTTTGCCGATACTATTGTACTTTTGAACGAATTGCATTTCGAAATTGTCGAAGAAAATCAGCATGATTAACTCTTGTCCATCAATATATTGCCAAAGAAGCGTTGTGAAAAAAGTTTTAAAATATATAGCAGTTTACATCAATTTTATATCCAGACAGTAATGTAAGGTTAATTTTAACGTTAACAACAATCTTTATTTAAAATCCCAATAAGGTTTGTAAATGGTCACAAATAAACCATGCAAGCTTGAGTCAAAACTTAAAATTAACTCTGCTAGTTTACGGGCTATGAGATTCGTTTTTAGATTGCATAAATGACTTTTTTATATCAAGCTTGACTCTACAAATTACATATTAAGGCTAGAAAAAACTTTCTGAAATTGAGGATGAATTACCATTCGCAAGTCAAGTGTTGAAAGCGTTCTTACCGAGGTAAATTTCTCAAGGTTTTTGTTAGATTTTGAGATTATCACTGATACAAGGTTTACTGGAGCAGGCTTTTATATACTTTCTTTAATACTTTAAAAGTGAAGGTTGGCTTGATCATTAAGTTTTCAACAGAAATAAAATGTTGAATTTGAGAGCCTAGTCATAGAATGAAAAAAAAGAAAAAGAAAACAAGGCGCAGCTAAGAAAAATAAGCTTTTTTTGTAACGTTTTCTGCATGCTTTTATTCAATCTTTAAGAAAATAAGCTTGGCATGATAACATTTCTAAACAAGTAAACGAATTATGAGTGAGTTTAAAACAGGATTACTTAGTTAACCTTTCTATGCCAACCGAATGAAAATGAAAATACAGTGTTTTCCGTAAAATTGCTTGTAGTCTGGGAAATTATTTACGTCCTCTGTAATAAAATACCAATTACCAACTTAATAATGTCAAAACTAATTTGTGATTATTTTGAGAGTCACACCCTCAAAGAAAAAAAAAACGTGACTGAACAAATTCTATTTAATATAATTTCTTCTAAATCAAATTACGATGTACATAAAAAATTCAAATGCCTCTATTTACAGCGCAGAATAACTCAAAAATCAATGTCCACATCAATAGGAATAGTTAATTAGAAATTTAATTTATATTAACAATATAACAGTTAATGAAATGCTTTATATTAGCAAAATAATTTGCATTAGCAGTAGTAATATAATTTATATCAAAATTTCTCTATATGGAGGATATGTTTGCCTAGGCATATATTGAAATTTATTTTTCATACAATAGTTTTGCATTGTCTGGCACAATAATGATGATTGTAACTTTTTTTGACATGGAGAAATTCAATTATTATGTTTAGATAAGCATAAAATACTTTTTAGTTTCTTGCAAGTATTGACGTTGTTTCTAATAAATAATAATAACACGGTATAGATTTAAATATGCAGACAAGAGACATATAAGAAAGAAATTTGTTAAAACATAATCTTTTTAAAAACAAAAGTCCAATTAGATCCCAAAAAAGATAAACATTATTTATTCAATTATTTTGAGAACAAAAACAAGAATGTAAATTTAACGTAATTAACTCTAATGAAACATACGTTATTTTTCTATATTTATTGCAGACATTTGAACTTGTAACTAAAATATTCCCAATGTGTATAAATAATTTTATAGTCTAGTATTTATCAATAAAGTAAAACATTACATAGTATATTTTCACTGTTTGCTTTTACCAATATTTTTTCTTAGATTTTTTAAACAACACAATAATCAACAACTTTATGAACAAAAATAATATTTTGTATTTTTATTTCAAGCGTTAGAGGAAAAAAAAACGTTAAATTCTCTAACACAAAAGGAATAGGAATGAAAAATTTCATTTCAGTATGAAATAAATAGTCATTAATTTGAAAAATTTTCCTTTATGCTGCTTGTGAATTGTTTGTTACCGTTGTTTATCAAAACAACGCTGTAATTTTTCTATTCAAATCAGAATATGAAAAACGTAGAAACTATTTTTATTATTTTCCTTGCACTCATACACAAAAAAAATGCAATGTTTTATTAGAAAATATTTCATTTCAAATCCCCTGAAATCGATTCTAAGCATAAAGGAAAGAACGATGTTTGTGTTATATTTGAGAGCCCCGTATTCCTTAAGTTTGTTTTCTCTGAACTTTTCCTATAAAGGCAAATTTTTTTTTGATTCTATGTTTGATTGAATTCAATTGCTTCTGACCTTTTTATATTACTCCAGAAACGTTAAAAAAAACGTTAAAAATAAAAGTATATTTATCGTTTTATTTTGTACTAGTGATATAATTAGAAATTTGCAAGAGTAATATTGAGGTATAAATTGTTTTCGCATATTTTTTAATTACATTTCAATGGTTTTCGGAGAATGAAATAGTTAAAAAGTAACCTTTTTTGAAAAATATCCTCTTAGAATTATTTAGTATTGTTGTTTTTTTTTTTATAAAAAAAAGCTATGTAATTTGATTCAGATGTGGTTATTATGTTGTTTGTTGTATAATGACTCTTACTGGCACTTATATATTAAAATTAAATAACTTCTCAAGAAATTAAAAGTTGCTTATAGAAGTGAAAGAAATAGCTGAATATATTTTATTAAAAAAGTATATATTTAGATATATTCGCTTGGTTTGTTTTGAATGCAACTACTATTTACAGTTAATGGAGACGCAACTCAAAACCGATGGATTTTACAGCGGATTCATTAAAAAAACTTTAATTAAAAATTTATTTTAAATTCGTAATAGCTTTTTTCTTTGTATATTACATTTTTATATAAATATTATGATTTATGACTTTTAAAGCTTACTATCTTTTATTTTAAGCTATTACTATAGATTTGCTATTCATTTTTGCTTTTTTTTGTATATTCGAAAAAAATTGAAATGTTTAAAAGAAATAAATACATAAGAAAAGAGAAAAGAGTCCATCTTGAATAACTAAGTTTAAAATAAAAATAGAGGAAAGAAAATAATAGAGGATAATATATAGGAAATATGGCCTCCTTACTCTAAGAAATATGCACAAGAACGAAAAATTTAAATTTTTAAGGATATGATTTGAAAGCAACATTAATTTTTTTTTATTTTTAATTTTTTTTTTTTTAAATTTTTTTTTAATTTTTTTTATTTATTTATTATTATTATTATTATTTTTTTTTTAGTTTGTGGATTTTGAGTTGTTTGAGTTTTTTTGAGTTGTGGTGTGGTTTTTTGATTTGCACAGAGGATGCAAATTTCTCATTAAGCTACTAAAGAGAGGGAAAAATTACATCAAGTAATTATACTTTCTGACGCACGGTGGCTGAGCGGTAGCGCTTCGCGCTGTCGTGCCACAGGTCCCTGGTTCGATCCTCGGGCCGGGCAAGGTCGACTCAGCCTTTCATCCCTTCAGTGGGTCGATAAATGAGTACCAAGCATGCTTGGGAACTAAACACTGGGGGTTCCGCGTTCGGCTGACCACCTGAACGGAACATCTGCTCCTGCACCCTAGAGCCCAAGGTCAAGAAAACTGAGATGGGCACAGTAGGTCTTGGCCCTCTCTGGGCTGTCGCGCCGCTGAGTTTAGTTTAATTATACTTTCTGGATATTAATATGGCTTATACATGTATTTTTTTTCCTATAGAATATTTAAAGACAGACATTTCGTAGACATTTTAGGATATGATTTGAAGGCAAAATTATTTTTTTTAGTTCGTATTACACAAAAGATGCAAATTATTTCTCATTAAGCTACTAAAAAGAGGGAAAATATTACATCAAGCAATTATGCTTTGGATATTAATATGGCTTATGCATGCATTTTTTTCTACAGAATATTTAAAGACAGACATTTCGTCATTTAAAGGAGTAAATATATTAGAGAAAAAATTTCTTGTAAAATCCCCGTTGTTTTGTTAAAAAAAATAACATTTCTGGTGAAAAATATAACTATTATTCCAGTAATAAAATCCAAATATAAGGTATTAAAACCATTCATTTGGTTTTTTTCCCGTTCGCATGTAACAGTTTAACCGGAATTTCTGGTTTTCACAATTATAGTTCTTAATCCAAATACATTGTATATATAAATAAATGGTAGTCTGTCTGCGTGTGTGTTTTCTAGGCTTCTAAACCAACCAATAAAAAGAGATGAAACTTGGCATACAAATAGTTCGAAGCACGAGGAAGGACACTATCGACATTGGAACATTCTACGACAAACCTTTCGAGCCAGATGAGCGGAAAACGAAATGGAAGTTTTTGATTGGTTAAGCATTAGCCACTGTTTTAAATCTAACTCTAGACAATTCACTATTTTAAAGATATTATCATTGATATTTGCTTGCTTAAAGTTCTATTTGATCAAAAAAAAAAAGTTTTTTTGCACATACTTTAATATTTAATTATTATTTATTCGCAATGTCAGATAAATGAAATGGGCAACATTAATGTGTTATTCAGTGCTGATTAATTAATTTTTTTTATTCACCCCGTGTGAAGAACAGGTATTCAGCTTGTACAAGAATAGAAAATAAAGAGCTAAAAATAAATTTAACGTAAAAATGGTTTTTATGCAGTGCTCTAAGATATCATGATAAAAATATGAAATTTTACCATGTTTACTAGAACGCAGCAAAATAATGAAACATATTTTACGGTTAATTTTAAAAAAAGTCGTTCTTTAGCATAAACTACCATGCATTTTGATATTTACAAATAGCCATAAATACGATGTATTTGACCATATTTTCGATCATACTTTTTTTCCTAGGTGTATGATATTTTCTTTTGCGATTCGAAATATAACACAGATATATTTGTTCATACTTAAACTAAACCTCATGTTTAAAAATAGTCGCGTTTAACGAAGATAATTGATAATATCAACCTTAAGAGAAGTCGGAAATAAACTTACATTTTAACGGAAATGGTTTTACATCTCTCAATTATTTGTGTTTTGGTGACATGTATCATAAAAGAAAAACGTATTCTTTTTTTTATTATAGATTTCTTAAAGACTGGTATTTCATTATAAATAACTAATGGAATTGGAACAAAAATTCTCTTGCATCGTCATTCGAACATGTACGGAAAAACTAAGCACATAGGAAAGCTGAAGGAGATGTAGCCCTCGCATCGCAATGAAATGACGTGGGTTTGAATCCTAGCGATAGCTAAACGATATTCCATTTGAGGTTTTCAAGGAGCATAATGCTGATGTGAAATATTTTCAGAGATTTATGAATTAAAATCCAAACGCCGTAGATTTCGTGGCTTTTCTCTTCATGTAATGGAAATGTTGGTTTAGTTTCATTCTCGATCCAGAAAACCCATAGTCTTCTGGGTGGGCGTTTCTTTTAAAAGGGTGAACATTGATAGCCGCAAACTCAAAATTGGGTCGGTAGATTAAAGCCAGTTTTAAAAATAAAATAAAAACTGCTTGCAGGAAATAAAACAGATTGCCCTTTATCTGAGCCCGGAATTGACAGTTAAAGATTAAAAATATATACAAAATATTCTTTTATATTTAAAACTATGACAGAGGATTTATATTTTTTTATCCATTCAAATTTATAAATGTATGTGAAAGGTAAACTATTCAAGGCTTAAGTTTCGTAATTAATTCCCGTTCAACAAAAACTATCAATGATGTCAACTTTTGAGAAGTTAGAAATTAAACTGCGTCGAAACTACAAAATTCATTATCCATCGCTTTAATTTTCATATCAGTATGCTGCAGAATTGGATCGGTTTGTAGACTCTGCAAATTAAAACTGTTAGTTGAGATTCAAAGCGATATTCGACGTTAATGACTTAACGTCTAGGGAAATGTTCGACGTTTAATTACCGTCCCACGAGAACAGCTCTTGAGAATTATAAATTTGACCTGGGACTCGGTTCGCCAATCTAAACAATCTTTCTAATATATTCATCACTTTCTGTGAATTATCATTCACATAGAAATCCCAATATTGGTGATAAGTTTCCGTCATTTTAATATTCTATGTAATAAATTATATGTCATCTGTGTCAGAAAAAGCATCTTAATTTTCTGGAACTAATGTTTCATTCACGCTGCATTATTTTTAAAATTAATAAAATTTGATATTTATTTAGTCATTACTTATATTGTAAAAATAAATCAGAGAAAAATCATTAACGAAAGAAGCACATCGGGTATCATAATTTTTCTATTTCTTCACGAATTTTTGTATTAATTGCAATTTTCTGTAAAAACTGATTTCATCTGTGTCAGAAAAAGTATCTTAATTTTCTGAAACTAATGTTTCATTCGCGCTGCATTATTTTTAAAATTAATAAAATTTGATATTTATTTAGTCATTACTTATATTGTAAAAATAAATCAGAGAAAAATCATTAACGAAAGAAGCACATCGGGTATCATAATTTTTCTATTTCTTCACGAATTTTTGTATTAATTGCAATTTTATGTAAAAACAGATTTCATCTGTGTCAGAAAAAGTATCTTAATTTTCTAAAACTAATGTTTCATTCGCGCTGCATTATTTTTAAAATTAATAAAATTTGATATTTATTTAGTCATTACTTATATTGTAAAAATAAATCAGAGAAAAATCATTAACGAAAGAAGCACATCGGGTATCATAATTTTTCTATTTCTTCACGAATTTTTGTATTAATTGCAATTTTATGAAAAAACTGATTTCATCTGTGTCAGAAAAAGTATCTTAATTTTCTGAAACTAATGTTTCATTCGCGCTGCATTATTTTTAAAATTAATAAAATTTGATATTTATTTAGTCATTACTTATATTGTAAAAATAAATCAGAGAAAAATCATTAACGAAAGAAGCACATCGGGTATCATAATTTTTCTATTTCTTCACGAATTTTTGTATTAATTGCAATTTTCTGTAAAAACTGATTTCATCTGTGTCAGAAAAAGTATCTTAATTTTCTGAAACTAATGTTTCATTCGCGCTGCATAATTTTAAAAATTAATAAAATTTGATATTTATTTATTCATTACTTATATTGTAAAAATAAATCAGAGAAAAATCATTAACGGAAGAAGCACATCGGGTATCATAATTTTTCTATTTCTTCACGAATTTTTGTATTAATTGCAATTTTCTGTAAAAACTGATTTCATCTGTGTCAGAAAAAGTATCTTAATTTTCTGAAACTAATGTTTCATTCGCGCTGCATTATTTTTAAAATTAATAAAATTTGATATTTATTTAGTCATTACTTATATTGTAAAAATAAATCAGAGAAAAATCATTAACGAAAGAAGCACATCGGGTATCATAATTTTTCTATTTCTTCACGAATTTTTGTATTAATTGCAATTTTCTGTAAAAACTGATTTCATCTGTGTCAGAAAAAGTATCTTAATTTTCTGAAACTAATGTTTCATTCGCGCTGCATAATTTTAAAAATTAATAAAATTTGATATTTATTTATTCATTACTTATATTGTAAAAATAAATCAGAGAAAAATCATTAACGAAAGAAGCACATCGGGTATCATAATTTTTCTATTTCTTCACGAATTTTTGTATTAATTGCAATTTTCTGTAAAAACTGATTTCATCTGTGTCAGAAAAAGTATCTTAATTTTCTGAAACTAATGTTTCATTCGCGCTGCATTATTTTTAAAATTAATAAAATTTGATATTTATTTAGTCATTACTTATATTGTAAAAATAAATCAGAGAAAAATCATTAACGAAAGAAGCACATCGGGTATCATAATTTATCTATTTCTTCACGAATTTTTGTATTATATGCAATTTTCTGTAAAAACTGATTTCATCTGTGTCAGAAAAAGTATCTTAATTTTCTGAAACTAATGTTTCATTCGCGCTGCATTATTTTTAAAATTAATAAAATTTGATATTTATTTAGTCATTACTTATATTGTAAAAATAAATCAGAGAAAAATCATTAACGAAAGAAGCACATCGGGTATCATAATTTTTCTATTTCTTCTCGAATTTTTGTATTAATTGCAATTTCCGAAAAACAAAAAATAAAAATATTTTTAGTAATCAAGCTGTACTTTATTTGAATACAAATATTTTTTTTTTGACGGACAAGGATACTGCACTCTAAAAATGAGGGAAATCTATAATCTAGAAAATATAATCCCAAAAGTTTAATAATAAGAGAGTTTAAAAAAGAACCTTTGTCCTCAGTTAATACGCAATAGGAAAATCTTAGTGTAATCCAATCCAATCTTTAGAGAAATAGTTATTATGATGATTCAATCCTTTGCACTATGCTCTAGTTCAGTGTTTCCTAAACTTATGACTTTTGTGTACCCTTTCTAAATTTTTCGTAACGCTGTGTACTACGAATAAAAAAAATGAACGTATTTTTTAAAAAAATTGTTTATTTTTCTTTTTTCGTACTAAGTTTTGTAGATACTAACCAGCGATCCATATTCTATGTTAGGGATAAAAATTTCATTTTATAAAAATAATCAAAATAAGTCGAACCTTTATTATAAAAAAATGGCGAAAAAGTTGAAAATCACAACGATTTCTTGACATCACTAATAATTAACTGTTAACTCTGCAAAAAAAGCCAATAGAAAAATACGTAATCGTAAATTTTCATGGCTAGCTTTGTTTTTAAATAAAATTTTTTTGAAATTTTCGTTTGTTGCAAGATATTTCACATAAGAACGGGTACCCCCGCTAAACTGTTTCCGTACCCCTGGGGGTACGCGTACCACCCTTTGGGAAACACTGCTCTAGTTGGTAATCTTCTGCTACTAAAGAATAATGTTAGCGGGGTAACAGATCAAGAAAAATAGTGCACAGTATTTAATTTACTTAGAAACCACTGATCTAAATTAAAGTGAAGTACTATGTAACTATTTAAATATCTGTTTGCCTGTCTCTTTCTTTAGAAACAACTTATTTATAAAATAATCCAACGAGTGAGCATTGTTTCATGATTAAATTGCTATTTTCTCTCCGTTTATCTAGTTAATAAGTTTAATGAGTTTTTAATGCTGAAACTTTCTTTGAAACTTAAAACTATCCTTATTTACTTACAAAAACGTTCTTTATTTACACATTACAAAGCTTCATTCTTTATTACAAAGCTTCGATTCAACTGCTGAAGCGTAATACTTTTAGCTTCGGATACTTTCTATAATTGAAACACTTTTAAAATTAACTTTATTTCATTTGTAATTAACAGTTCGAAACATTGTACTTAAATAACGTATTTGATCTAAAAAATATTTTCTCTTTTTCGAATTTAACTATACTAATTGATTTGCGGATGGATACGATTTGTTTTAGCATTCAATTTTTGCATAATTTCAGCGCTAAATATAAATAGAGTTGTTGTATCATATCGAGTTTTCTCTTTTTTTTTTAAAAAAAAAAAAAATCTTGCGTCAGAAGAATTATTTTAAGTATTCAAGTACTCAATTTTAGAATATTTAAATGCGTTTCGTCTGTATTGTTAAGTGCGTAGCCTTAATTTTGAAAAGCGTGTAACCAAGAGTATAAAATGATGATTTCGGGTAAACAAATTCGGAACCTCTTGGTCATTTCATGATAAATACTGACATACCGTCACTGGAAAAACTCCCACAGAAAGATTTATTTAGGAATAAGGAACTACGGTCAAAAAAATATTTCTCTTTCAGCCAGTTTTTGGTAGTTGAAACATATTCTCAACCACCATGACTTTTCCTTTGACACTACTACATGAATACAACTTCAGCCACACACACATCACATCCCATTTATATGGGGGACCCATTCATCCCACCGTAATTTTGATTTTAACTAGAGAACAATTAATCTCCAATTTAGTACGCCCTTTGATATGATTTATTATGGGAGCATGGAGGTCTTCGTGATCCGACGGATTTAACTTGCACCAGTCACCATTTGCTATGTTACTTATGTTCCACATCTTATAAAAGCAAGCTGAAAAAGAATTGTTCATACAACTAGTTTTTTTCTCATTTCCAAGAGGATACTCGTTGATGGTTAAAGTTTTAAAAAAAAAGATTAAATATAGAGTTACTTAAATGTTATTTTATCAAACTCAAACAAAGCAGTACCATACATAATATGGTATTCGAACTATTAACTGTGAGAAAAATCATTCATTAACTGCTTTCACGTAATACGGTTAACCCTTTGCTTACGGTGCACAATGTTGTACCATCACATGTGGTCCATATGTTGTACCAGCTGTAAGCAAATGGTTAAACAACCAGAGTTTCATTACTCCAAATAGGCCCACCTCATGAAGCCAATTACTTCCTTGCAGCTGGATGCATATTATAACTGAAACGGTTAATCTGTTAGTTTCATGACTGAAAGTACTGGGATTCGAGTCCCAGCTTCGACACCACGCTGTTTTCTCCATTCCTTTCAACACATGCGAAGTTGCTTGTGTACTGCGCTGCCCATTTTATAATACTGGACTATTAGAATACGATACTCTCATTCCCGCATAAATGCAGGACCATAAAGCTGTTTACAGTTTTGTATTAATTTTTTAACCATATCAGTTGTAAATGGTTTCAAAAACGGAAACATAAAAAATGTTCTTTATCGTAAACGTTACGGTTAATTGAACGAACAGACTGCTGCCGGTCATTTAACCATAATTTTGGAACAGAAATTCTAACAGTGTAGGATTCATTATTTTTTGTAATGGCCGGCCAGGTGGCCGAGCGGTTAGCGCGCCTGACTGCAAAGCCATTGACTGCGGGTTCGAATCCCGCTCTGGGCATGGATGTTACTCTCTCTCTCTTTGTGTTGTCCTCTGTTGTGTGTATGTGATGTGTGAATGTGGTCCACCTTATAAACGGGTTTGTGGCAGTTTGGCGTGGGCAATGCTGCTCGCCTCCGCGACTTTGGTTCACAGGTGCCCACTGGGTAACGCGAAATGAGCAGCAATTCTGGCATCTTCATAGGCAAAGATTCAAATTCAGCGCCTGCCATTGGAAAAAAAAATTTAATGCAAAAGATTTACAAACTTTAAAGAAAACCTTCTTAATTCTTAAAAATTTTTAATAGAAATACCCCCAAATAAGTTTTGTTAAAATCATCCCTTGTTTTTAAACTTCTCTGAAAAATAAACTATTCTATATTTAAAGAATAAAAGTACTTTCGAAAAGGTTTCACTTACCATAACATATTAGTAAGCTCACTGAGTTTTGAGAACATTAAAATAATTCAGATATATATTTTTTTAATTCATAAAACAGAAGTTTGCACAAAAACTCTTAACGCTCAATTAAATATTTATAAAGCAGCATAACAATAGCATAGGAAAAACTCATTCTCTTACGCATATTTCTTTTCTGTATAAAAAAAAGCAATTTTTACAGATTTTAGCGGCATGTGAATTTATCACGGTTGAATAATCCCATTCAACATTTGGAATTAATATATAAAGCGGTTGGAAAAAAAAATTGTTTTTGAACAGTCAAAATTTATTTTTGTGTGTATTAAAGAGGTTGGAAAATGGAATCTACCAGTACAGTTGATTACATCCTATAAAAAATATCAAATCCTAAAATGCATAAGTCAAGGGGAAAAATAATAAATCCCTAATACTAGTTCGATTGCAATAATTTTCTACTAATGATGTATTTTCAAGAGCACTAGTCTTGTTTACAGCTTATTACTCATTCCCAATGCTCGAATATTTTTTGAAAGTGTGTATAAAATGTAACGTTAAAAATTCATTTATTCTCCTTATTAAGTCAAGTTTCTTCACATTAAAAAGGCATGTTTTAAATATTTTCAAGTCGTGATTTTCATAGTTCAAATGTTTTGACTAAATTTTATTTTTATAAATTTTATTATACACATTACAGCTAAAATAAATTTGCAATTTGAATTCAGTATTTTTTGCAATTTGAATTTGAAAACAAGAGATAAATTTCTCCCTATGGACGATTTAACAATCATGGTGCTATATTTCGTTAATTTTAAGAATCATTTCGTCACGAAATCCCGTAATTTGTGACGAAGCTCGAAATCTCAAATATTTGACGAAAATGATTCCTCAACTCGAGACCTCATCATATTGTACTATAACGCACGCACAATAAAGACTAGACGATCGAAAATAAAGTGTTATTGTAATGCAGAAATCATTAAAAAACCAAAATAGAAACCGAATGATCTGGAAATTAAAAAACATAAATGGATTGATCATATTTTACGTACACCAGAAAAATTAAAAGTAAAGCAGGTTTTAGGTAGGAGCCCTCAGGGCAATAGAAAAAGAGGAAGACCTAAAAATACTTAGCAAAGGACGATTGAGAACGAATTGAAAACAATAGGAAGGACACGGAGAGAGGTAAAATATCTGGACACAAATAGAGTTAGTTGGAAATTTCAATGCTCCAATTCAGAGTAAAAAGGAATAAGTATGTATGTAATTTATTTATCTGTTCTTCTTCTTTTGATTAATCAACATTGATCTACCTATATATTGCCCACAATAAAAAGTTTATTAGAAAAGTTAGATACATTCCGAGCCACGAGATTTATATATATATATATATATATATATATATATATATATATATATATATATATATATATATATATATATATATATATATATATATATATATGGGTGATTCTCACGAAATATGACAATTCACTGTACCTTGCTCCATGATCTAATACTATTATACTAAAAAAACTTTTTTTTAAAAAAATTAATAAATAGCATCGCTGTAAACATTTTAAAATGACTCTGCAGTAGCAATGACTGTTTTGTATAGTTAAAAAATTTAATTGAACTTTAAAATGTCATTTTCCTGGCATGACCCAAACAATGTTTTCAATAATAACTAGTTTCAAAACTTCCCATAAATTTTTCAATATCTAATTTTTTTTATCTCAACCGTTGTAAGCATTTCTATAATATACGCAGAGGGTATTATTTACAAAAACTTCGTTTAAAATAATTTTTGCTGGCAATAATTTGTTTGTCCTAAGAAAATCTGTCATTTTCCAGGCTACTTTTATTTAGTGGTTTATAACCAAAATAGTTAGAGCCAGCAATCAATATTTTATGTTAATAGATTGATTAGATACCCTCCTATATGAACATGTCTTGTTACATGAATAAAGAACCAATTTTCTGGTTCAAAATCTATTTCAAAAAATTTTTCAAGGTGAGTAGGTTTTTATGTTGTCATTTTCCTGGCTTCTTGAAATCCTAAATAACATGAACTACATAGATTTATCTGAGTTATTTTAAGAAATCCTGTTGGTTTTTTACAGAATATAACCGTCTCAGGCCAAAATATTAAATTAAAGTAAAGTTATATGCTATAAAATGGCGAATTTGTCATTATCCTGGCTGTCATTTTCCTGGTTTATGAATGACATGACATTGAAACAGTTACCAGAAAATTTTTTAAACAGTTGAATGTAAAGCAAATATTAACTTAATATCAAGTTTATGTAAGATTGTTATATGACTGGATGTAATCAAAGTTTTTTTTTTTTTAATTTATTGATAGATTACTACGCATAATTTTATTCTGTACATATCAGCAACAAAAACATCTTTGATTCTTTCTACAGTGGATAAAATAATTAGTTTAGGCAATTCATGGTCCACCTAACATAAAGGCCTAGGTTTTGTTACTTACTAATAGCTTAAAATGATTGTTTTTTCAAATTTATAAGCTAATATGTCATTTTCCTGGCATTCAAGATTTGGTGAATTTCTATTTTATTTTTTTTTTCTCGAGCAAATGTCAATACACTACACTTCTGTCTCTAAGGTATTAATAAGTGTTACTAAAGAAGTATACAAGAAAAAATTTAGATTATTTTGAAGACTTTAAATGTGAAGAAATTGTTTGGTCCGAATTGTCATGTTCCGTGAGAATCAATCATATATATATATATATATATATATATATATATATATATATATATATATATATATATATATATATATATATATATATATATATATATATATATATATATATATATATATATATATATATATATATATATATATATGTATATATAGAAGAAAAACATAGAATGACGAAACATTCCTATTTCCTCGAAGACTGTTATTGACGAAATTTTTGCTCAGATACTTTACCAGAAAGCGATTTTGTCGAAAACGAAGAAAGTTTCATGAAATCTGAGATTTAAAATGATTAAACGTACCGATGTTTGCTAAAATATTGTTATAGATTTTTGTTAAGAGGTAATTTTGGTAAAGTGTTTTGAAAAACTATAGAAAAAACTGTAGAAAGAAAGCTCCTCAGATAAAAATAAACTCACCAAAAAAGTTTCCAAAGCAATAAAAGTATATTTTGAATTTATATAGACATACGAATATTGCCTTAGCTGTAAGCAAGAGATTTATTGGGTTAATCAAGGATTATTTGGACTAATCATGTTTTAAACTTTTGTGTACAACATAAATACCATACATGTTTGTGATATTTCAGATATTTATACTCTCAGTGATATTGGATTGACATAAATTGAATCTTAATCTACTCATTTTTAAGTCGCATCATCGTTAAATTTTTCCAACATCAAAATTAAACATTGTTTTTATTAATATTGATATAGAGTATCATATATTTCGGTTTACTATTATTATTAGGTATTCGGTTAGGGGGCGGTTTCAAAAAAGGCGTTCTTCTAAACCTAGACTTCCTCAGAACTATCAAAGAGGTACCGAGACTTAGTATTTTTTTAAACCAGTAATAATTGCATATTTATATCAAATCAAATATTTATAATTTATTTTATAAGAAATAACGTATGTAAAATGTCCAAAGAAGAAGCAAAAAAGTAGAAAAAGGAAGAAGAAAAATTTTTAAAAAATATTTTAATAACAATATATATAATAAATGATTTAAAATAAAAAAAACTGAGTTCAAGAATAAAGAACCATGTTTCTCTGATAACTATTTTTGACTATAACTCAATAATCCATGTATTTCACTCTTCATATTTTATTGTGTTTTAATACAACCGGTGTTAATTAGCTGATTCAATTCTGAATTTGCGACAATCAATATTTAAATACGTAGCCTTGTGATTTTGAACCCAACACAGAAAACAAGGGAACTTCTGAATCACACATTAAAAAAAACTGACAGAATTTTTGATGGAACTAACTCGCATTTGTGTTACATTGAGTGGAAAACCACGAAAATCACCCCCGGTAAACCTGACAACAAGGGGATTCTAACCCAGTATCCATCAACCATTGAGAATATTTTCGTCAGCGCTGTGGTCGGTGCAAATGGGGAGCAGAATTTGTAATATCATGCCACCGCAGAAATTCGAACCTGGGTCACCTCTTTGGGGGCGAACGCTATATTCTCTTTGCCACTGCGGCTGACCCTTGGATTCCTGACACCCAAAATAGGAAGAATAGCCTCAATTTGGAAAATATGGTCAAAATACTTTGATAAATAGAGAGGGGGGAGTCACCATTCAATATTAATTTTACTTTTTGACATAACTCGAGAGCTTGGGTAAATCAAAAAATTTGTTCACACAAATAAAAAATTCGGCAATCCAAAAATGATCTCACGCAAAAAATAATTTTTCATAATTACTTACTATTTATATTATTTTTTAATATTTTCTTCAATAATAACCGAAATAACAGTAAGGTTTAAAAAACATCTTTTTTAAAAAAATGTAATTTTTATATGGCAAAATACAAAATTTTAATGAAATCCGTATGCGAAACTTTTTTTAAAAATTTGGTAACTTTTAAACTTTTCGACCGATTTCAACTATTCAAACTTTTTTTCGATTATTATTTAATGAAATAATGAAAGATAATCAATTATTATAAAAAAAACCTATTTTTGCTAGAAATTATCTTTTCATTAATACATTTTATAATTGTGAGCAAAAATTTTTGATACGTCTAAAATGTACTCGAGATATGGCGTAATTCGCGAAAAGTAAAATTAAAACTAAAGCGTCAAAAATTTTGAACGCTCTTTTTTTTTCCAAATTATTGGGTTCATATTTCCCAGATGAGAACTAGAAATCCAAATTTATAAAAAAAGGCATGTTTATTTAAAGTAGAGTTTCGTGTCATTTTTCGAAATTTATAACGTCTGCACTCATTAATTAGCTATATTTGATGTCCCCACTCTAAACCATTGCGATTGAGTCCTAATCCGAACATGCGGTCACAAAATCAAAAGTTTTTTGGGGTGTTTTTTATTTATTATTTTTTTCCGATTTAACTATAGTTATAAAATATCAATGATTTAAATAGTTTTTTTTAATTTTTTAAAAAAAATTGACTTTAACAACGCTATTTCAATTCACTTACAAATAAAGTTTCACTTTCATTTATATTAAAGAAAAATATTTAAATATTGGAATATTTAAATATGTTTCTATGAAAATATTTAAATAAAAGCCACTTTCCTACCAAATTGTTAATGAAGTAGTCAACTATAAATTTTAGAGTTCCATATGGAAAAAACCTTATGAATAATGTATGCATTTCTAAGAGAATATTTCTACCTTAGTTGGACGAAAGTTTAAAAAAAAATAGTCACCTTAGAAAATACAATCTTTGCTTTGAGAGAAAAAAAATTTTTTTAGCGATTTTAGGCGTTTCTTTTTAACCATGCATTTCCTATCACTTCACTGCAATTAAGAATAATGGAAAAAAAGCACATATTCTTTCGTAATTTTTTTTCTTCATTTAAACTAGGCGAGATAACAGCTCTTTGGGAATTCTTAAAAGATTCTTGAGATTTAAGTCCTCCTTGCAATGATAAGAAACATAAATTGAAAAGGTTGGTATTCATTTCATCTCTAGGTTTTTTTGTTGTTACTTTTTGTTTTACTCGATTTTTTAGCTCTCGATTGAATCGTGAAAAGTTTTTATTGCATTGAAATAAAGTAAGAGCTTTAATTAAGGATCCAGTTAGAAATATGCTTCGAATAGTTTCTTAAGAGTTTTTGTTATCCGTATATCTGAATTAAAGCATTTAAAAATAATTGTGAGTTTTCTACTAAAAGATGATTTTCAAGATTTAATAAGTTGTGACTTTTTTTAAAGTATTAATAATTTAAATGAAATCGCAAACAAATACTATTGAAAAAAAGGGAAAAATAAAGAGAAAATGTAACACCATCAATATATAAAAATAATTATATAATACTATATGTAGCGTTTATCAATTTACTTTGACTTTGTACACTCCTAATCACAATTCATAAAGTTGAAAGAAAAAAAAAATTTAGGTTCTTGTTTGGGAATCAATTTTTTTTTCAAACATAAAACATTTTTGATCAATGTTCACAGCTACGGTTCGTAAGATAGAATTAAGTTGAAAAGGATTGTAATTTTTAATAATTACAATTGAGAAAAAAAATATGGTCAGAACTAAAAGAATATGGTAAAATTTATCGTGATTTTGGCCTATGGGAACTCTAAAAAGCTAGGAAATTTTTAGTATATAAATTTCCCAACAGAAAACATTTTTGATCAATGTTTATAGAGTTAGTTCGTTAAATCGAATAAAGTTGTAAAGGATTGTAATTTTTAATAATTACAGTGAAAAAAAAAAGTATGGTCAAAACTAGAAGAATATGGTAAAATTTATCGTGATTCTTGCCAATGGGAACTCTAAAAAGCTAGGAAATTTTTAATATATAAATTTTCCAACAGAAAAATTTTTTGACCAATGTTTATAGAATTAGTTCGTTAAATCGAATAAGTTCGTTAAAAGGATTGAAATTTCTAATAATTACAGAAAAAAAAAAGTATGGCCAAAACTAGAAGAATATGGTAAAATTTATCGTGATTTTGGTTTATGGAAACTCTAAAATGCTAGTTAATTTCCAATTTATTAATGTTTATCACAGAAAATGTTATAAAATAAATGTTTTTGATCAATGTTTACAGCGTTAATTCGTTAAATTGCATAAAAGTGAAAAGTATTGTAATTTTTAATAATTACAATTGAGAAAACAAAAGTACGGTCAAAACTGAAAGAATATTGTAAAAGTTATTTGTTTTGCTTCATATATGTTTCGTATTGATTCATTTAAAATTCATTTCACTTTAAAATTTTCGAAAATGCATTGGTATAATAATTTGTATGTAGGATGAATATGGCTGATTATAAAACATTATTAAGGTTCAAAGCTAATCTGCACATAATATGCTTCGAAAATATGCTTTTTAGCATTTATAGCTAAAAAAAAATTCGAATTTTCTGCAACTATGATACACATTATCGTCTCTTAATTTTGATAAAACGATACGATATTTTTAGTTAAAAAGAAACTGATATTAATATAAATCTTATTATTTTTATTATACAGAAACTTAAACCTTATTATTATTGCTCTTGTAAACCTTATTATTAAGAGCTTTATGGTACCTATGGTGAGCCAGTTTTACTGAGTGAAGTAAAGTAGGAGTTGGACTTTTGTAAGTGTATTAAAATGGCAAAAAGTAATGTTTTCTTACGGTTGTGCTTAGTATTTATTTTCAAAAGAAACAGTTGGTTAACTTATGTAATAATAGTTACGTTATATCGTTTACCACAAATTTCAATCTCCTTACATTGTAGAAATTTGTTCATCTCAGATAGGTAAGTTAAAGGTAAATAAGAATAGCTGCAAATAAATATTTCTGCATTCAAAGGAAAAAATATTAACGTATCTGAAATATTTTAAAAGAATTATTGAACATCGAAACTATTAAAATTGTAATGTTTCTGCAATCAATTGTGGTGTGTTTGTGATAATGGTGATTTCTTTGTTAATCTAATTTGTCTGCGTGTTTTGGACGCTGTCTATTTTACTTAAAATTATCTCCATGCATTTTTTATGTATATTTATCTTCACATAGTGTTCTGAGTTCAATCGTACCCGAATCGGTAGGGGTCATACTGTCTAAAAATTAAATAGCAAAAAACTTATTTAAGATTAAAATCGAAAGGTAAAAAAGGCAAATAAAATTTAAAAAGATATACAAGTAAACTAATGAATCGAATTTATATGAAGGTAAAACACAAACAAAATTTCTATGACATTATTATTCACAAGCATGCTTCATTATTGTTCCTATAATGATGATTAAAAATGATTGTTAAATTAATAAAAGATTTAGAACAGCAGTTTCCAATTTTTTTCAGTTATGGAATTCTTAATTATTCAGCTTCCTTTTGCGGAAACTCAGCATATATATATAATTCATAAATATAGTTTATATATACATAGTGGAATATACTTATAAATATTGAATGAGAACTTTTCACTCTTTTATGAATAATAGTCTAAAATTAAGTTTTATATTAAACAGTTGAGTTTACAGGTCTGGAGTTCTTAATTTAGTTTTGGCTTACAAATATTAAATCAAATAAAAACAAATGAGTTATGATTTTTGAAAACAACTGTCATAAACTTAGAAATTGGTTATCAAAAAAATGTATGTTTTTAGTATTTAATATGGTTAGTTCATTGTGAAACAGAAAACTCGATGTGAAATACTGATAAAAATATTTGTAAATGTTTATCGGGTAGTAATTTATTTAATAGGTTGTAATTAAAAAAATATGTATGTATTTGTTTTAATTTTGATATTTCTTTTCTTCCCTTGGCATTTTAATAAATTAATTTCTGAAAAAATAATTAAGATATTAAATAAATTATGCATTATTGTTTGCATACAAATAGAATTACAGATTTTAAAAACCCAAAATTCATTAGAGACAAATCGAGAGTCGAAACTCTCGGAACCCCTGTGACTTTGAATGGAACTCTAGGGTTCCGCACAACACCTATTGTGACCCGCTGGTTTAGAGAATCAGAGAATTTGAGATTTAAATAATAAAGTTTAAAATAATAAAGTTCAAAATATAAAAAAAATATCTATAATAGTTAGCTTTTTATTTTGGTATTCAACAACATAGTTTTAATGTAAGGAATTTAATTAAAATGATAAGTATTTTTTAAATAAAATCAAGCATCTATACTGGTAATTATTAATGATTATTTCAATGTAGGAATATAGTAATATTTTGTATTCGTATAGCGTAGTCCTAATGTAAGGATTTTAATAAAATAAAAACAAACCTTTAATTAAAAATAAACTTCTATATTGTTTATCGGTAATGTGCAAAGATATAACTAATATTTTGGGTTCTTATTGAAGGGACTTTAATTAAAAAATAAAATTTTCAGAAATAAACATCGATGACTAATATTAAAGAAGATTGTATATTTCGTAACAATTCAACGAAACACTGTAATTAGCAATTTAAATAATTTGATTTTAAGTGACTATCATGGTTATTCTGCTGTCCAAATGACATTATGTTTAAAATGAAACTATATTGGCTAGAAAGTAGGATGTAAAATGCTTATAATTGGTTTATAATTAGGTTGTTTTAAACTATTCTCTATATTGCTAAAACTATTACTTAAAACTTCCTAACTCATTTTAAACAAGGTAGGTAAAATTGAGAGATGTGCCTAAGAGCTAAAGTGATTACAAACTTCATTCATAACTAGGTTTTGTGTAAAATTAATTTAAATAAAGATTACATTATTTCTAAAAACAATGCTTATAAATATGGATATTTAAGTAGCCAATTCCATTATTCAAATTCTTTGAAACTAGTTAACCTTTAAGAATGAAAAAAACTTGATTAATTCAAAGCTCTATACTATATTTTTTTTTCATTATCTCAAGGCAAAGTTATTTTAGAAGAAGTTAGATAAATTTGAGTATGCATTCCTTAGAGATTTAATCAGTAAATACTAGTTCCATAACTAAGTTTTATGGAGAAGGACTTTAAAGCAAATTTACTATATTTTTTTAAAATACTATGCTCATAAATATGGAATTTTTCCTGTTTAAAAATTCTCTAAAGTAAAACTTAAAAAACTAATATTAAAAAAAAAAAATTCAACTAGAAAATCTCCAGGAGCTAAGAAAAAATCCTTTAATTCAAAATCGTTAATGAAGAGACCAACAACTCTTTCCATCAGACAGTAAATTTCATGAATAATGAATAACAATGAATAAAAAAAACAACAACAAAAGCTACGTCATAAGTGCAAGTAAGCAGCATCTTAAAAGAGCAAGGTCTTTAAAAAAAGAAATTAAGTGCGATTTTGGGAAGTTCTCCTTTTAAATCGCGTCTGCCGTGATCCCTCTAGTGCAATTAAGTTTAATGGACGGAGCCGGATAACCAATCTTCAAAAGGTTTTCATTTATACTAGGTGAGATATCTGAACCAAGTGCAAGTTTTATTTTTAAGAATCTTCAATATTAAATATCCTTTTGTGATGTAGAGAGATAAAATTGAAAAGGTGGGATATTCATTTTGTTCTTAGAATTTTTTTTTTACTACTTTTTCTTTACATGCTTTCCTTTCAGAACGTTTAAATTACTACTCCCCTGGCTATGAATAGGGGAAGGGTTTTAAGCAATTACGGTGAATAAAGACTTTTATTTTAGTAGAATTTTAAGGTAAGTAATTAGAAATTTAAATCTTCTTGTGAAGTTTAGTTCATACATTATATTACGAGATAGGAGGCACAAAAAAAACTTAATTCTTTTGAGATTTTTTTATTATTTAAAACACTATAAATATTAATTTTTATTTTAAATAGAAAAGAAATAATTTGAATAAAAAACAAAACTTAGTTTCATTTTTCACAGTTTAGGTGTTTTCCTGAGACGCATTTATTTAATTTTTTTTAAAAAAAAAAATAATGTATTAATATCGGAAAAACTATAAGAAAAATACGCGAAACAGACGATTCAAAAATTTCTGTTTTAAATATTTTACTTTAATTTTTTCCAAAAAGGATTGCAAATTTTGGAAAAATTTATTAAAAAAAATTTTTTAAATATTTTTTTTAGTAGTAATAGCCAAAAATTGCTGAAAAAATAAAAACAAATATTGATAATAATTAATAATAGCGATTTAAGTAATATCGAAACTCAAACACATAAAATTTAAATATTTCAGAAATAATCAAAATGTTTTTCAAATTTTTTTTTTATACTTTATAAAAGATAAAGCAAAGATCTTTTTTATAAAAGCAATGCGAAAGGTCTTTTGGAAATATATAAATTCATTAATCTAATACATTAGAAAATCAGTATGAAATTATTCTCACTTCTTAAGAGATATCAGAGTTTAAAAAAAAAAGTCCACAGCACTACTTCATACTGATACAAAATTTAGGATCATATTACGATCCGACAATTTGGGTACATCATCCGTGAAATACATTTTTACCGTAAAATATTATACCATAATTGTTACAATATTTATTGAATTGGAGTGATTCTGTGATTGTACAGTATTACTGTAAAATTTACTGTACACTGTTTGAAATTTCTTGTACACAATTTATTTCATTGTTATTTTACCATATTCGCATAAAACTGTCAAATAACCATAAATAAAATGCTAATCAAACTGTTATTTTTGCGATAATCGTTTATTAATTCCTTTTGCCTGATCCGGTTAAACAGCAAGAATTTTTTATCACACTAACTAAGCCCATGTAATGAAGCCACTAAGTTCCTTGCAACTGCGTACATATTATAGCCGAGAGGGCTAATCTGTCAGTCTCAAGCCCGACAGAATTGGGGTTCAAGTCCCAGCGTTGTCACCACATTATATCTTTCATTTCCTTCAACACATGAAGAGCATCCAGTGTCCTGCACTTCTCAATTTGTCTCATGCACTCTCCAATGACCAATACCTTTTTTGATTTTTATTAAAAATAAACTGGGTGCCTGGGCCGCGCAGCGGCCCCTAACCCTTTCATCATGAAATATATACATTGTATGAAAACATTTTGGTTTTTGCAGCATTATGACCAATACCTAATGAAAAGCATTTATTCTTATGTGAAAAAGATGTATTTGCAAGTGGTATTTTAGGCTGAGTATGTATTTTTCTTAGCCATATATTGGTATTTTTTGTTATCATTAATTAAATTAAAACATACCTTATTTTGCGATTTTTAACTTATATGTTGGAACAGACATTCATTTTTTAAAAAAAAAAATTTCTTTAGATTTTGATATTTGATTTTAATTAATTAGAACTGGAATATATATATATTTTTTTTTAATTTTATTAAACGAATGAAAAAACTCCCCATGCACCACAAAGTATAGCACGAGGCTTACAGAAGTAAGTAGAAAACAAAAAAAAACAAGAAAAATTTACAAATTTACATTAAAAACAAAATTCCGCAAGGCAGCAAGACTTTCGATACTTTTGACCAGTTCTGATAAAACAGGAGGCCAACAAATAAAAAGACGCCTCAAATCAGTCTTTAATTTCATTCGGACACTCGCATACAGAATGCAATAAAGAAGAATATGCTTAGCATCTTCATCAGCATCGCCGCAAGCACAAATTCCACTGGTCTCCAGATGGAAACGAAATAAATATCTCTTAAAATTTCCATGGTTTGTTTAAATTTGGGTTAATTTAAAATCAGTTGCAAAGAATTTACATTGAAAACGGTGAAAAATAGATGGAAAGAACCTTTTCGTCCAAAGCGACCCAGGCGAAGCAAGAAATAGAGTAAACGAAAAATTAAATTGTTATTTTTAACATTGAAGAACTGAATTTTTCTTAAAGAAAATCATTAATAAAACGCTGCCCAAAAGAACATAAAATGACTAAATCATTAAAGTAAAGAAATCTTAAATTTGTCGCTGGACAGACAAAACGCCTTCCCTTGATAAGCTAAAGTCTGAAAAAGAAGATATCCCGAAAGTTCATCCAAGAATAGAATGAAAGGAATGAAGAAGAATGGAATGAAGCAGAGAATCTTCAAGAGCCTGATAGCAAAAGAAAAAAAAGAAAAGAAAAAAGGTAAATAGAAGAAAATAAGAGATGTTTTTCTAGACCATTGAAAGTCAGGGGCAAACAGGGTTACTAGATAAAGAACACCAAATTAGACAATTCTATTCCGACTTAGAGAACATTCTTTCAGGAAAGAATAATCCCCTACGTCTTAATTTTCCTTTTCAGAACTTAAGATTAAGGAAACTTATTTGTCATGAAATCACAATGCATGTTAAAATGTAAAAACAATATCCATTCATTTCGTTTATTGAACATTTTACACACCCGTGCATGATAAGATTTGCGAGTGAATATTTTGAATTAGTGAGAAGCCATTCAGAAATAAGATCTTTACAAATAACTTTAACATATCTTTCTTGTTCACAAATAATAGCTAAAGTTTCTAATAGACTTAATTTTAAAACAAATAGCTATCCCTTTCTAAAGAAATTTGCCGATATCCAGCAGATTTAAATACAAAATATAAAGAAGCACAGTATTTTTAAATTGATGTTGATTTAAGAAAATGCTAAACGAATATTTGCCATTGCGTGTTAACGTAATAGAGCGAAAGAAAAATTTAAAAAAAAAAAACAGTCTTTTTAATGCCAACTAAAAATATATTATTTGTTAAAACAAGTTATCATTATTTGTTGGTAGATACTCATTGACGAAATAGATATGAACACATTAAACAAATTTACAATTAATAAAAAAACACAGTAATTTCCTAAGTTATGCTGATTAGTTACAAAAATGCTGATTATTTTTTATTGCAATAAGTTATTATTTGCTAACCCACTTTAAAGACTTTTTTTTTAAAATCATAACCTTAAATTATGTGCTTATAAATTAGCCGTACTGTATTGAATACTGAATACCGTATTGAATACTGAAATTGAAAACATTGAGTTTGCTAATAATAAAAAAATTATCTTTTAAATATGTTTAATAACCGTCGTTGAACAGCTGACCCAATTTTTCGGGTTTACGACTACTATTGTTCAACTCTGTAGCCTTGTAATTTTGAACGCAATCCAGAAGACAAGGGAACTCCTAAATAAAGTATTTAGAGCAATTTTGCCTTCGAGGAGGACTTTTTGATAGAACTAATCTGTATTTGCGTTACATGTAGAGCAACAAGGTATATGTAACCTAACGACAAGGGGGCTCTAACCCATGATCCGTCTACCACTAAGGATATTTTACGTCAGCACTGTGATTGGTGGAAGACGGGTGAGGAATTCGTATCGATTAGCCATCGCTGGTTGACCTTTTTCTGTTCACCTTACTCGATTCAACGAACCCGATTCACCTTATTGGTCGGCAAACCCTCTATCCCCTGAGCCATCATGGCTCATCGTTTAAATGTAGTGATTAAGTGATATTCTGGGAAGGGATAAACCTGGTTTGTTGGGACGTTAGACCATCACCTCCTACATCAGAAAGCCTCCACACGGTTTCTTATAAGTAGTCTGCGCAGATTATTTAAAAAGCGAACCACTTATGCGCAAGAACCCAAATTCTATTTTAAAAGTACTTGAAAGAAATTTATCATATATATTTGAGAATTGAATCTGTAGTGGTTGACAAGTAAATAAAACAAACCAATTATATTCATAAATAAAACAAATTTTTAGACATTTTTTGCTACCACTTTCTAATTTTTAATAGATTTAACATTAAATGGTTCTTTCACTAATTGGTTTACCTTCATAGTGGTCTGATCGGACTACTTACAAAAAACCGTGTGGAGGCTTTCAGTTATAGGAGGCGTTGGTTAGACTCGCGTTCCTGAGAACGGGAGTTCAAATTTACCTTATCAATACTTTAATATAGTTATTTGGATTTACAATGCTTATATGAGCATTGGATTATATGATTTAATAGCTTTAACAACGCTTTTACCCTTCAAGATACATTTAAAGAGGAATGGTAATAATACACCGTTATCGTGGTAGCTCGAATATTTCTTGAAGCTATTAGAAACTGGCAAAAGCCAGGCATGGTCACGAGATTATACCATTACAAGAATTTTCTGCAGAGATTAAATTAGATCGAATTGTGAATCTGTTCTTCTAAATTGTTGATCTGTGTTACGCAAAGCAATTAACTATGAAGTTTATAATAATATAGATTTAGAATATCTTATATAAGCTATAAACTCATCTATAAATAAACATATTTGCCAGTGTTTATTATGTTTTAAAGCTCATTAAAATAAAAAATTATTATAATTCATTATAAGTATTAGATTTTATAAATTAATTATATTTCTTAAAAGTACTTTTATATTTTAACTCGTGTGTTTAAGTTTAAGAAGTTATTATTTCTTACAAATAAATTGAATATAAATACTAATTGATGGTGATTTTAAATAATTTATAGATTGATATTTTTAAATAATAAATGTAAAAAGCACACTGTTTTTAAAAATTTTAAAAGCTCACATTTAGTATTTTTTAACCATTGAATAAAATCAGCGTTCAATTTAATAATTAAAACAATATTTATTTAGTTATTTATTTGTTTTTTAAAATTATTGAATGAGCTAATAAGATTGGTTGAGAATTATTACATACAAACTAAAATAATTTAAATGGTTATAGAGTCATTAACAATTTTAAATGAACAACATATTAACTAAATACTACTATAAAAATAATGTTATTCCATCGAAACTATAAATTTTAAACGATGGCTGTAAATTCTTAATTTGTAAAACAGGTAAATGTCAAAACATAATATTGTAGTATAGAACATAATATTATAGTATTCGTATAATAAATATAATCTATTTTGTTTAGAAATCTTCTGTTTAGATCCTTTCCATAGAGAGAAAACTGTAAACAATTCTGCATTAAAATTTTGGTAAAAAGTACTGGTACTCAGCTTGCCTGTAGTTTTTTGTTGTTGCCGTAAATCCATTTTTATAGGAATATGCTAATTAACTAAACATCTGATGTACTGTAATTTTTACAGTAATAATTACAGTAATAATATTTGACGGTAAAATAGATTTTATGGTAAAATGGACTTAACAGATGATGCATCCAAAGCTCCGATATTTTATAGCGTAATTTGACAACGAATTTTTTAAAGTGTAACTGACAACGAATATTAACACTCCAAGCGTTGAGACCCTGTGTAAAATTGTATGGAAATTTACTTTGAAAAAGCCGGGACTCGGAACTGGTGCACAATTATTTAATTGATAACTTAATAATATAGTCTGTATTTTCTTCTAAAGATCTTGTTTAAGTAAACAATTATCTAAATGCAATTTACAGTTATTTCTTCGATAAGAAATCTTCCACTTCCACATATTGCTATTTAAGCTTATGGCAGGTAAAAATCGTAAAAGAAATGCTGTAGCTTATGTGTTTAACATAAAATTTTGCAGAACATAATATCTATCAGTATTAATGAGATAGTGAGATTTAATTTTTTTAATAATTAATAAAATAAAACCGTCATCTGCCTTAGAGCAATTGTACATGATTTATTCTAATATGTAAAACTGGCATTCGAACCAATGCAAATTTTAATTTTTCCGTTCATATGGTAATGGTTTACCGCAAATTCTGGTTTTCAAAATTAAAGATCTTTTTACCACACATTTTTTAGTAATAATTTACCATAATTTTCTAGTTCATAACACCATAATTTTCTAGTTGATTTTACCAAAATCATTATCATAGCTCTTCGATAAAAATTAAGCGTGATAGTTAGAGTCTTCTTCTACCGCGTCTTTGGTCGAGGTTCCATTCTCCATACTAAAAACTGGGTGCATGATTTGTTTAGCGTTTCGAGTTTCACTTCAATATTAAGTTTTTGGTGGTTTTAGGGCCAGAAATAGACGGAAGTAATTTACAAACTTTTTTTTAATTTATTTATTTTAAATTACCTATGAACGCGCATTTTTAGAAACTTTTCTCGCTTTTAATTCTTTATAATTTTACATGAGGCACCTGATAAATGATTCCCAGTGGGTTGTTATGTATTTTTATTGAAACTTCTTTTTATGGTGCACGGATTTAACTTCTACAGTTTATTATATATTTAACAACTTGTTATAAATAAACGTAAAAAAAAATTCTATTACGAATTAATATTATTTTTCCTTTATTTCCCTAAAAATATTTAAAATACAATTTTTATTGTATTTTAAATATACAACTTATATATTATTGTATAATATTGTATTATTGTATATAAATATATTATTGTATATAAATATATTATTGTATTTTTAATATACTTGTTACAAATAAACGTAAAAAAAATTCTATTACGAAATAATATTATATTTCCTTTATTTCCCTAAAAATATTTAAAATTCAATTTTTATTTAAAACATTTCCTATTTAATGTTTGAAAATTTCCAGAAGTAAACTGTTCCATAAATCGAAAATGTTTAATCATATTAAACATGACACAACCTTTGATATTTACAATTCTAATATTGTACTCCATCACGTTACAGCACCATCAACCCAGAATGTAAAAATAATCCTAAAAGTTTAACTAAGAGTAATGGCAACAGTTGAACTGCAATTCAAGATATGTAAACGTTTTCATAGCCAATCTTATGTATTTTGCATATGTGTTTAGAATAAGTGGAAAGCATTAAAATTTTCAGAACGATGGTGAAAATGGCAAACATGGACCATTTCGTATCGCTGCAAGTAATTTGCTGTCTAGAATACAGAAGGAGTTTAATGAAGATTTTGTCTAATAGTTACAGAAGAGAGAGTATATGCGTTCAGCTCAGATGGAAAAAGGATTTGCTAATCAATATTTTATTCATGATGTTTTGAACGAAAAGTTAGTTGATACTGGAAATGATTGTAGAGTGGTTGAAGAATAAAATTCTAATAATTCTTTTCCTGTTTGGAATATATAACTGCTTTTATTCCTCTCCTGGGAAAAATCAATAGATAAAATTGGTATATAACATTATGATGGAAATATTGCGTTTTGGTTTCAATTTATATAATTTTGTTTAGCTTTGAATTAAATATTTTTTAAACTTGTAAAAAGAGGGCATTTAAATAATCTAGAGAGAAAACTTTGTAAAATGTATTAAAAATTTTATGCTGCGTCTCAGGCCTTCAGAGATAAAAAGAAAATCACTAGTTTTAGGGGTTAAGATTTTGTAGGCGGAATAAATTGAGGCACATGAATGTTAAGGAGAAATTCAAATAAAAAAAATAAAAAAACGGCAGATTAATCACCTCATTCATTATATGTAATAAAATTTAATAGCAATATTTCAAATATTTTTTATATAGCTTGTACTGTCTATTAGATTGAATTTTCAATCTAAGAAATAGATGGTAACACAATATTTTCAACGCAATTGTGCTTTAAACAAACTGAACCATATATGTAATTCTTATAATGCATAAAAAATTGAAATGAAATGTTTTATTTACAGCTGAAGAAAAACAATCACTTCTACCTTTCACGGTGTCGCGTACCGGCCTGTGTAGGGGGCAGGGAACTGTCCTTGCATCAGAAAGGTTCTGGGTTCGAATCCCGGGCAAGGCATGGATGTTTCTTTCTCTCTGTCGGTGTTCTATGTCCTTTCTTCTTTGTGTGTGAATGTGACCCGCCCTATAAACGGGCTGTGGTAGTATGGCGTTGGCGACGCTGCTCCACCGCCGTTTCGCCACAGGTGCCCACTGGGTAACGAAAAGAGAGTTAGCAGTTCTGGCACTTTCTGTGACCAATGGACAATAGTTCCAAATGCCCGTCATTAAAAATAAAAATAAAAACTTTCACGGAGTGAAGAATACTGATGCGTATTAAAACGATTTGATATATGTCTGTTTGCACTTAGCGATTATTTATGACATTTTATTCATGTTGTTGTTATGTTGTCGTAGGCCATTAAGGCAGTTGGGTTGATTGTTCTTGCTTTCCAGTGGCGCCATCTATGACCAAAAATTCGACTTCTGCCACACCTATACGACACACCCGTTTATAGGGCGGAACCATTCATTCATCGCAGATCGTAATTTTGACCTGAACCAGAGAACGATCAATCTGAAATTCAGTACCCCCAAAAGTATTGATTTGTTATGAGCACATGGAAGTCTTTGTTACTCGACAGATTTAGCGTGCACTAGTCACCATTTTCCACATGGGAGATGCTTTATTCATAAAAATTTCTTTTAACTACAAGTAATATTTTTTCTCAACGAAGCAAAATTATCGGCATGGATTTCGAAATATTTTTCTAAAAGGCTTATCAAAACTATACTCCAAACAGCTTAACAAAACTATAGCATTTTTAGAATATTTTATGTGGCATACATAACCTTGTTCATTATTATTAACCTTGTCATTATCTTGTTAGCATTACTTGGTATCAACTGAAACATTTTTAAAACGTAAGATTTGCATTTTAGTTATCACTTTCAGTGGCCAGCTAATGGTTCGCCTTTAAAGTAAAAAAAAAAAGAAACAATTAAGCGTTAGGGTTAGAATAATTATAATTGGTAAGTAAAATAAATTAAGAAATTTTTTTTTCAACTATCGGTTTATTTATTTATTTCCAAAATCAGAATAATAATTAAGAGAATAGTGGAAAAACCTCTTAAAATGAACTTTATGTTAGTCTTCAACTATACAACAATGATTTATCTGGCTGAGTGATTAAATTTTAAAAATTTCAGTGAATGGTGTCTACTTAAAAGACACTCTTTTATTTTATTTATTCATTTTTCATACTCAGGGAATATTTGAGAGCAAACCGTCCATTAAGACCTCTGAAAATCATTCTTTTAATAGCATATTAAAACGCGAACTTTTCAATTTTGTTATTATAGGCAATTATAGAGTTCTGCGATTAGAAATGAAGGATAATAAATAAATGAGTATTTTTTGCTCGCAAGGCAAACCATTGAATAGAAGTGTAGAGTTAATTTTCCTCTGAACTCCTTAAATTTTCACCGAAGCCCCTAGTTCATTGTAGCAAACGAATCATATTCGTTTGTTTGTTGCAAAACATAACAATGAACCTTATTAATTCTGAAAATGAATAAAACAATCTGCAACAAAGTACCAAAGATTAGAACCATTTCATCCATTAGTTAATAAAGACATTTCTCAACGTTTAGTACAACAAGATTGAAACATTCTTTACTTTCATTGCAGAAACATTAACACCATTACCAAAATGAAGTACTTAATTTTTGTTTTGCGAAATTATGACTGGAATACTTTGAATTGATTGCATACATATTAAGAAAATGTACTTTGAATTAAAAAACAATGGTCTTTTTGAATTACATACGATAAAATAAAACGTACGAAATATGTAATTCGTCTTTATTTTATTTTATTTAAAATTTTGTTAAATAAAAATGCAATAATGCAAATAAAATGCGTTTTTATACTTTAGAAAATCAAATATGATAAACAGCTACTAATAAACTAATGAACTGATTGTGCATGCTTGGTGGTTTGATGAACTAACTGCGCATGCTTAGTGGTTTGATGAAACTATAAAAACAAGTGAAACTATAGAAACAAATATTAACCCGCAGTTCATGTCCAAATTATTAGACTCACGTTAAGATTCTATGTAAAATCTTAATTATCAAGTGATACTATAGAGCTTTATTGTATTTACGCGACTGAAACCTGTTGGCCCTTGTTTACGTTCTTGTATCAATTTGTTAAATTAGACGATAGGATAAATTAGACGATATATTATATAAATATAGAATATTTAATATATCAGGTATTATATTATTATATTGTAATAAATAGATCAAATTATTAGCAAACTGTAGTTTTTCAATATTTATTTGTTTTGCGCGAGTTTATATGCAATACTTTAATATTTAAACATATCTGCAATGTGTTTTTATTCAGGAGATTTTTAGAAACTTCCTATTTGTATTTTTTTATCGTATTGCATTACAATGCTAACCTATTGGTACACGAACGTAAACAAGAGCAATACAGTTTTAGTCGCGTAGGAACAATAAAGCTGTATATTATCACCTGATAATTAAGATTTTGCATTGAATCTTATAGTGCGTCTAATAATTTGGCCAGGGACTGCACAAGAAAAGTACGAATGTGCCAAATTCTCATTATAAATAAGACTAAACTAAAGAGAATGGTAAAAACCTTTAATTGAGTAAAACTTTGCAGCCGCTTCTACCCTTTGGGTAAAATACAAAAACTTCAGTTCAGTTACTTTTAAACTCTGAATTCTTTACAGTTCTTGTGGTTTCATGACACATCGGTTAAGTTCTCCACCCTCTTCTCGCACGGTTAGGGATTCAAATCCTATCTTGGAAGTTTAAAATTTATATCTAGATTTCTGTTTCAAAAAGGTGGATAACTGTTTTGTATATTTTATCCGATATACAAATTACTCTTTTACAACTTAAACTACTTTTTTTTTTAAAGTTTAAATATTTAAAAACAATTAAAAAAAATTTCTTTGCTAATTACAGAATTGAAATAAATTCTGTATTAAGTTCTGCAATTTCTTATGCTTAAAAGTCGCAATCGCATAATTTCAAAACTAGACATAGTATTGAACAATACTATATTAAATAAATTTCATGTTATATTTACATATCTGCAGATTAACGACATTTACCGAAATAAAGTTCTAAATTTTTAAGTTGCAAGAACAATTCTGGTTCAACCTCAAATTACATGTATAGTAATTAAGCCTTAATAGATAATAATGTATAAATATCAGGGGTCTGTTTAGAAGAAATTTGGGTCCGTTAACGGACCCTTCACAAAATATTTTAACTTAAAAACGGACCCTTCACAAAACGATTTTTCTTTTAATCGGACCCTTCACAAATTTGTTTATATTCATTATTGTTTTGTGAATCGAATAAACCCTTTCCAAGGCAGAAAACAAGAAAGATAGATGTAAACGAATTAAGTTTTGTCTTCGGCAGACGATTCTTCCATTATTCGTTCGAAATGAATATTCTGCGTTCAGCAGTATAAGCTAAATATTTTATACCAGTATAAGCTAAATATTTGTCTGTTGCATCTCTAATTTAGAAGCAGCAATTGCTGTTTATTTTTGAAAATTCAATTTTTATTATTATTATTTAACAGTGCCGAGCAGAATCTTGCATCTACTTACCGGACCCTATTTCCACAAATTCATAAAAGCGGACCCTGGTTGAAAGAATGTGAGTAATTTTTTCACAATTTCACGAAAACCTTTCACAAAATGTCTGGACAGACCCCTGAATATATTTCACGGCATTAAAGGAACGAAATAAATCATACATGACTATCAGTAGTGTTATGGAATTCGCTGCAATAAAAATCTAAAAATGATCATTTAAGGTACAAATATAAGTTAATTGTTAATAGTTGCTTAGATAGAAAGAAAATAGTATAAAAAATATATTGTAATTTTTTCGGTATTTACCTACAAGTAAGCAATAATTTTTCATTATCTTTTTACATATATTAATCATGAAACTACGTAAGCACGTTTAGTATCTGACACTTTCCTAAGTTGAGTTTTAAAACAATACAAAATTTACATCTATATATAAATATGTTTGTCTTATAACTTAAAGTATTAAAAACATATGCCGACCGGCCTGTGAAGGGGGCAGGGAACTGTCTTTGCATCAAAAAGGTCCTGGGTTCGAATCCCGGGCAAGGCATGGATGTTTCTTTCCCTCTCTGTGTTCTATGTCATTTCTCCTTTGTGTGATTGCGTGAATGTGTGTGAATATGGCCCACCCTATGAACGGGTTAGTGGCATTGTGGTGTGGCAGAAGTAGAATTCTTGGCCATAGATGGCGCCACTGAAAAACAAGAACAATCGCATCCCCTCTGCCTAAAACAGGGCCATACGACAAAAAAAAAATAAATAAATAAAAAATTAAGAACATATTTTTGATATAAATTATAATAAACTGGTTAAAACCGTCGAAATTTGTCAAATGTCTTAGATGATAATCACAAAATCCTATTACATGCGAAGTTTTAATAGTACATTTATAATAATGAGTTGAATGTTTCGTTCAAAACATTAAATTAATGTTTGGGAACTCTCATCTTTTTAAATTTTTCAAGAAATTTTGAAATAAGCTATATGAAATCAAAAATATAGTACATCTGTTATTTTAGGTTTAATTTTAATAAAAAGAAAAGTAAATTTAATGATTAGTTTATTAAAATGGAAATATTTTGTTCCATCCTTATAATATATAATTTTATTTATTATTTTTCGTAAACTTTAATATTTGGTTAATTTAAGAAGAGGCGTATAAAACGTAACCAATGGTTTAAGGAATCATAAATTTTAATATAATGAAATTGGAAGCCATTTTAAGGAAACCGCACATTTAGTATTTTAACTTTTATCCACCAGTTTCTTATTACCCAGTACTTTTATGTAAGGGAATAATGGTATATATAGCAATTAGACTGCTCATTCTTTATTTTCTATGATTGTCTTCTTTTAAGCAACTTTAGAATTTATAGAAAATCTTTTGTTAGTATAATGTGGTTTATGCTTAAAGTTTTATGATTAAAGTTTTTTTTTTTTTATGTTGAAGTTTTGAAGTATGTTATAAAAAGTTTTTTACAAAAAAAAAAAAAATGATTAGTGCTATTAGTGAAATAATAAACTAATCGCATCCATTATTGTTTAAGCAAAGACTAATGAAAAAAAATCAAGAAAATAGACACTGTTGCTTTGGTGTAAAATTTAACTTAATTTTGATTTAAAAAAAAGCTTGCTAAATTTTTTTCTGGAATATTTTAAGAATAATGAATTTAGTAGAATGCATTAGCTGAATAATAAATTAGCTGAATATTTTAATTCAATTTTCAGAAATATTTAAATTTCTAGCACATTTCTTCGGGGTAGAAAACAATGCCAGCTAAAATATGTTGCATCAAAAAAAAAAAAAAAGTAACACGCGCGTGGAAAATATTGCTCAAGAATTAATTAAAATTAATAACATAAATATCTTCTTATTTTTTACGTATAGGTTCTTGTCAAAAAATTTGTCGTATGTTTAAAAAAAAAATATTTATTTCCAAAATTTAGGATTCTGGAATTTTTCTCTTTCTTTACAATGTTTACCTTAAAAATTGTTGTTTCAAACAAATATTTTCCTTTTTTCTTAATCTCGTTCCATTATGAACCGGACCGGAAAAAAATAGAAATGTGAAAAAAAATATGTCTTCATCAATTAACTTTTTTTAATAAAATTAAATTTTTAATTGAAAATTTCTAAATCACTGATTTAGAAACACATTATTATTAGCAATAAAAAGCTAATATTTAGAAATATATTAATTTCTAAGCTTGAAAAATACTGGACATCAAATAATATTTTAAAAAAAAATTATTTTTTTTAATTTCGCGAAAGGAAAGCACGAAAGACTAATGATGTTTTCATTTACAGTTAATGTTATAGTGCACGGCTAATAATATTATAATTAAACCAAAAATATAACTAATAATGTTATAGTTAAGCAATGTGCGTAGCTAATAATATTTTAGTTAAACAAAATAAAATGCATGAATATTACAATTAAACTTTTACGCATCTCTTACTTCTCTCACTAAATATTGATGTATTCGATTCAAAATAATGATTTCGATTGTTTAAAACATTTTACATTTTCATATAAGAACTGTAAATTACTGTACAAATCAATACACTTTCATATATATATATATATATATAATGAAGATAAAACAAAGGTAAATTACAGACAAATGAAAAAAAAAAGGGGGGGGGGAAATAATAATAATAACAAACAACTGGGGAAAGAATTAATTAAAAAAGAAAGAAAAAAAAAAGAGGGTAAAGTTTTTTTAAAAAACCGGAAAATAAAAGATATAATCTTTTCATCAGCCCACACGATTATATCCGAAAAAGAGTGCTTTCTAATATTGTATCAATATAGCCGAAGCAAAATATATCAATACAATAGTGTGCGGAGCACTCAAAAAATATTTTACAAAAATTACGACAAATAAAATTAAACACAATAAGTAAAAATAACACGTAAAAACAGAAAATAAAATATAAAGGAAGAGCAGAATAAAACAAAATCTATAAAGCGAGCAGTGAAATAAAGCGAACTTACATGAACGGGAAATTTTTCAAGAATGATTTAAAATGTTTACGTAACAAGATTGCCAGATTGCAAAATATCAAAACGATGAAAACAAAAGCGCAAATTCAGTGTAACTAGTGGAGTTTAAAGTGCGTTCTTGCTGCATTAGTGAAATGCATTTGATTTGTTAGTTTTCATAGTATTCATATTTTGCAATCTGGCAATCTTGTTACGTAAACATATATATATATATATATATATATATATATATATATATATATATATATATATATATATATATATATATATATATATATATATATATATATATATATATATATATATATATATATATATATATATATAGGTATATAAAATAAATTATAAGTATTATAAAAGAGTCAAAGAAATCGTTTCCAGCGTGTTTTCATTTTATTTTATTTAGAAAAGTACTGAGGAAACCTCATTTCTTAAAAATATTTATGACTTTAATAAGAACTGTTCTATTTAAAAGGAGGATCAATAAAGTATTGTCTAAACTCAACTCTGAATTGAGCAATTCTTTAATTAATAAAATACAAATATACAGATATTTATTCTATAAAACAATTTATTATTACATAATCATGATTTTTCAGAACTTTTTGAGCTTAAATCAGTGAAATGTTAAGAATGCAAAAACATTGATGGTGGAAAAAACTCAACAATATTTCTTATAAAAAATTCCCTTACATGACCCTTAAGCATTTGTAGTGTATGATAAATTCTAATTTATAAAACGTTCACCGGTTTTTATTCTTTCTGTTCGATTTCTACGAAATTTTAATTTCGACGAATAATTTGCACAATAGAAATGACACGATTAACATAAATAAATAAAAGAAAACTGAAAACGTATATTAGGAAAACTTATTTGTAGTTAGGTATGTAAAATATTTTAATAGATTATATTTAAATTTTTTAAAATTATAAATTATCTAAGGGGTGACAGTTCACGTATATCTATGTGGTTACTAATTTTAGTGGATTTGTATTACTTTTAAATGAGATTTACTGAAGAAACCTCTTTAATCAAACGACTAGCAAATCCTCCCTCTAACTTGAATAATACGTTAACAATTGTTAATGCAATAATTTAAAAAAAAAAATATATATAAAGCTACGCGAAGTGTAGCACTTAATTAACTGCTAGATTTTTGTTAAATTACGAAACGCTTAGGAGTAAAAACATTTATAATTAAAAAATGCTTATTTTTTATTAAGGGTCAACATCTGCAACAATTTTTGAAACATACATTTTTAAAATCTTTCTTATCATTTACGCCAATGCTGTGTTATACTATAATTAACATTTTCTTTTAAAGGCACAAGCTAAATGAAATATTCATATTCATACAAGGTATTTCGAAATATTCATACAAGGGTTATACATATCGTTGTCAAACTTCAAAGAGAATAAATTGAAATAAGAATACAACATAAGTTTATGAATAAAAATTTAAAACGTCTTACAGTAAAGTAAAATTTTTTAAGCATTTTTTTGCATTATTCAATTCATAATTAAAATCAGCATTTAAACCACTTGATTTTTTTTTCATAAATCATCAACTATGGTTTAAACCAACAGTGATTTTGAAAAAGGAAAACATGAACTTAAACGGAGTACGAAATTTTGTAAAATTACTGTAGTGAATAGTAATGACATTTCTAGTAAAAAAAAAAAATTTTTTTTGCAATAAAAACTAAAATATACCGTATTTAAACCATTCATTTTGTAATTTTTCTGTTTTAATGTTAACAGTTTCATAACGTAAATTCTCAGTTACAAAATTATAGTACTTATTACCTGACGTCCAGTTGAAAATACAAAACTCAAAAGTAAATTTAGCAGAATAAATGGATTTTATGCCATGCTCTAAGGTATCATGATAAAATTATCGAGTTTTGCCCCATTCACCAAATTTTATCACCTATTATAAAACCATATTTTATCGTTCATTTTACCAAAGTCATTACTTATGCGATTCGATAAAAATTACGGAGCTTTTTGGTGTTCCAAGAGAGTGAGCCAGAAACACGGTAAATTCCACATTCATGTAGTTTAGATCATACTGTTTTAATAACAACAATTTTATAAAAAAATATTAATTAAAATGTAAAATATTTTTATAAAAATAGTTAAATGCATTTTTTAAATTTCGATTTTTTTAAAAATCTGATTGAATTGTTAATAAATATTTTTAGTGAGAAACAAGGCATAAAATTTGTTATGTTTCAAAAAAAAAATAATAGAATAAAATAAATAAATAAATAAAAAACAAATTTATATATATATATATATATATATATATATATATATATATATATATATATATATATATATATATATATATATATATATATATATATATATATATATATATATATATATATATATATATATATATATACATATATATATATATATATATACATATATATATATATATATATATATATATATATATATATATATATATATATATATATATATATATATATATATATATATATTTATATATAGACCAACAGTTGCTTGAAACTTTCAAATTGTGATATCCCATTAAATGTATTTGCTGGTAAAAAATATATTTCAAGTATATCCATTTAGTTTTATGATAATTAAAATGTAGTGCTCTTAAAATTAATTAAATATATAGTTAGAAGTATTAATGCTTGTTCAACCCAGAGTATAACTAATTTACTCTTCCCTAGATATCTAACAGACTATTTATCTTCCGATCTTGAACATTCACTATCAAGTTGAGTTTGAAAACTATAACTATGATTTTATTTACTGATTTGTATGAAATAATTAAATAATATTTGTATCCATTTCCGTAAGAAAAATAAACTATTTTAGTTATTATATAATTTTAGCAAATAATATTATGTATTATTAAAATATTTTATCGAATGCTTTGGCTAGTAAATGTTTAAAAAAAATCTAAATGTTAAATAAAAAAAAATATTATTAATACTTCCAAAAAAAAAAAGTATTTGCATATACTTTAAATTAATACAAATTTATGCGAAAGTATAATTCACATTTAGATCAATTTCCGAGAGAATGCATTGAAACAAAAGAGTAACTCATCTATACAACGCAAATATAAATTTTGGAACCTATAGCAATAGTTCATAAAATTATAAAGCATTTTCCATTGTTTATAACAACATTCTGTTATAACTCTATTAACATTTACAATTAAATGTACATATCACCTACCCTCAAATAATAAATCTTACGCGACGTTTATTCACATTTAAATCTAACTCCCGAAGGAAAAAATTCAAGTAAGAGAAACCCATCTATGCAATATGAATTCATGAATATAAACTTTTAAAACTTTTTCCATAATAAATACCAATTCTCCATCTTGATATCATTAAAACATTTATAATTAGAAGTATATTCTATACACCTTAAAATAATAAAAATTATGAAACAGTATCCATATTTAGATCAAACTTCCGAGGGAATAAATTCAAGTCAGAGAAACTCACCTATACACATGCTTTTCGAAACTCCAAAGAGTCCAGAATATTGATTGAAAGATATTTCTTGGGATAAAAAATATATTTTACAGATAAAGATGTTCTCCCGACAGATTTATTATGGAAAAATTTCTACGACACGTGGCTGTGAGAGTCGATGCTCACAAAGCAATCCGAAATAAATCAGGAGCGAATGGATCGAAGGTCCGGAAAGCTCACAGTCTCCAGGACCATTGAAAGCTGGATGGGATATGTGGGACAGGAAAAGAAGCTACCGGATTTCTCGCTCATGCGCATGGAAAACTTTTTGGTGATTGGCTTCGTTTGGTCAAAAATTAAAAACTATGAGAATTACAAGCTGAATGTCTATTCATTTCGTACTATATTTTAATTAAATGCTTAGATGAAACTCATTTAAAATGTCTTTAGACTGCAGCTAAAGAAGAGTTTGAATTCCTTAATTTCAAAGATTACTAGATAGTTAAACCTCTTGTTCACTGCCACTTTCGATGGCTGCTGGTTCTTGCATTAAAACAGTTTTTTATTCTAAGAAAGTTTAAATTATTAATTTAAAGTATACAGTCCCTGGCTAAATTATTAGACACACTATAAGATTCTATGTAAAATCTTAATTACCAAGTGATAAAATACAGCTTTATTGTTTTTGCGCGACTGAAACCAGTTTGTTCTTGTTGACGTCCGTGTATCAATTGGCTAACATTGTGACGCTAAAAATAAATACAAATAGGAAGTATAAAAAAACCTCCAGAATAAAAATCCATTTCATGTATGTTTAAATATAAAAGCATTGCATATAAACTCCTGCAAAACATGTAATTATTAAAAAACTACAGTGCGTCTAATAATTTGATCAAATTGTTACAATATACTAATATAATACCTAATATATTAAATATTCTATATTTATATAATATATCGTCTAACTTATTCAATCGTTGAATTTCTATAATATAGCGCATAATTTAACGAATTGATAGACGAACGTAAGCAAGTGCAAACCGGTTTCAATAGCGTAAAAACAATAAAGCTCGATAGTATTACCTGATAATTAAGATTTTACATAGAATCTAATAGTGCGTCGAATAATTTGGCCAACGACTGTATATGGGATGAGGCTAGTGCGGACATGGGGCTAAAGTTAACAACTTGAATAGTGTTTTTTATTTATCGGTAAAATTTCTTCTGTGAGATATCGTAAATTGGCAACATTAGTGTTCACTCTCATGTGCAAGGACATAATCATACTGTGAATAATTTTATAGAAATTTGTAAATAGTTTTTAAAGTGCAAAATTAACTTTCAATTTTTCTCTTTATTTTTTATTAATATGTTTTATTTTCAGAGTTTCAACAGAAGTTGAAATCATGTTATAAATGATATTGTAGGGTTTTAAATGACCAGCATTTGATTTAAAAATGCGTCATCATGGGTCTAGTACAGACACATCGTGGTGGGGCTAATGTGGACATGCTTTAAGTGAATTTTTTTTTTATTTAGAAAATCATTAATTTTAGTTTTCGTTATTTTTTAAATGGCAATGATACCAGATCGATATGAGAAAAACTAAATTTTCTAAGCAACACTGGCTCAGAAAGAGTAAACAAACTGTTAAAAATTATTTTCCTTGTCATTTTTTTTAATGAAACAAAAAAGAAAAATGAAACAGCGTTATGAATTATGTTGGTTGAGTGGAAGTTGTATACAGATTAGCAGATTATGATGCTCAATTATTAAGAAAAACAGCTGAATAAAGATCAAATTGTAAATCTTTCTTTTTTTGGAATAAAATAATATTCATACATGACAAAGAGAGTTTACGTACTGATTTAAAATTGACATTCAATTTTCTTTTTCAAATATTAAAAACAAATTTTTAAATATTTATCAAATTAACCGAATTAATGTTTTTCAAATGTATTTATTTGGGTTCAAAATGTCTTTCTTAATTCAGTAAAATGATCATTTTTAAATCAGTATTTTAATTATTATATATTTTAATTATTATATATTTTAATTATTTTAATTATTAATACTCACATTGAAATTAATTTCAGTTTGGCATTAGATATACCTTTCTGAGCTATAATAAATGACTACTTACAACTTATCAAGTTTGCTTGGACAAGAACAACTGGTTTTTTTGAAAAAAATATCACGGAAAAAAATTTAAAATTTTTAACTCCACATCTAAACTAGAATGCAAGAAAACATCAAAAGTATTGTTAAAAATATTTAATGAGTTAAAAATTATATTTTATAAGATTTTTTGACAAATTTATTAAAAATGTCCACGCTATCCCCCTCTCAACTATGTACAAAAAGTAATTTTGTTTGCGTATGCTTGTGCTCACATTTATATTAGTCAACATACTAAGTTTTGCTTAGCAATCCTTTTTTATATATTTTAAATATAAAAAATTCATATAATACGTAAAATATTTAAAACTAAAGGTAAGTTGTTATTACAAATTTGGTGAATTAAAAACAGTTATTTAATATTTTCGATAACACGAATGGTCTGATATATTAAATGCAATTTGTTTATGCATCACATTGTGCATGAAGCTGAATGAATCTTTTAATCACTTAACGAAATTCTTTCATTATAATTTATAATACTATATTATTGTAATTTGCAACGAAAAATTATAGTTGTAAAATGGTTAATAAATTGAGATTTTAATTGATGTTTTTTTAGTAATTGATTTAAAATGTAGAGTATTAAGATAATATCCTATAATTACATAATAATTTAAGAAGCAACATTTTTAGTTTGAAATTTTTAAATTGGAAAATAATCAAAATCACAAACGTAAGAGCAGAGTAAAAAGAGAAAAATCAATATTAATAATTTTATATTAGGGACATAAAAATATTTTATACGGAAACGATACCTTTATGAATTTTATTAATTTTATCCCGTTGATAAACAAATATATACGGAAATTAATGTGGGGAAACTGAATCCTACCAGGTGTAAGAAAATGCTCCGGTTAATGAAAATTCTTTAACAGCAGTAGAGAACTGTGTAAGACCATTTTGTTTTTATATGTAGACAAATTAATTAAATCCACGTGGAAAAGTTTCTAACTACCAGTTTAAAATCTAAAAATAATAACTGAAAAAGCAATATATTTTGATAACTAATTAATTCCTTTCATAAAATAAACTTTGTTTTAAATTGTTACTTGAGAGCTCCTCTCCCTGCTCCCTTTGCTCTCCAACCCCCATTATGTTTCTGTTTTCAATAGCGCATTACAGTTAGCTCTTTATTTTTCGTAGATTTGTTTAAACTCATGAAACAATTATTAACATATTCTTGCTGCACTCTTTGAATAAAATTAATTATTCAAGGAGAATAAAGAAATTATTTTAATTTTAATATAAATAAACTAATTACTTGGAATTCCAATGTTTCTAGGAGCATCTATTTAAATACTTCTTTTAATGAAATGAATAGAATTAAAAGAATATGTAGTAATATTTATTTATCCAAAAAACAAACCGATAAACTCTTTCAAAATTTGATAAAAAACAATAGATACCCAACTAAAGTAATAAAATTCTATATAAAATCATTAAGTTAATCGCATATTTTGTAAATATATTTTCTAAAAAGTTAGTCTTCTTTTAATGAAATGAATAGAATTAAAAGAATATGTAGTAATATTTATTTATCCAAAAAACAAACCGATAAACTCTTTCA
Source organism: Parasteatoda lunata (assembly GCA_949128135.1). NCBI lineage: Eukaryota > Metazoa > Arthropoda > Arachnida > Araneae > Theridiidae > Parasteatoda > Parasteatoda lunata. The sequence continues at coordinate 49,823,246 of OX421978.1, read as the reverse complement.
AAATTTGATAAAAAACAATAGATACCCAACTAAAGTAATAAAATTCTATATAAAATCATTGAGTTAATCGCATATTTTGTAAATATATTTTCTAAAAAGTTTCTTTATTTATACAATTTTCCCATTTGCAAATCCATTTTGGGTAAATCCGTGGCCCAAAAAATTTTTTACTAATAATTCTTCCTTAACTTGTATAATTTTTCCTTGTGCAAATCCATTTCGGACAAATCCTTGGTCAAAATTATTTACTAAAAAAATTCCTTTACTAAAAAATTCCTTTGTTAATTTATAATATTTTTCCATGTGCAAATCCATTTCGGGCAAATCCGTTGCTAAAATTATTTACTAAAAAATTTCTTTATTAATTCATAAAATTTTTTCAAGTGCAAATCCATTTCGGGCAAATCCGTGGCTAAAATTATTTACTAAAATAAGTTGTTTTTCTTTTTTTCTTTTTTCTCTGTTAATTTATATAATTTTTCCATGTGCAAATCCATTTTGGGCAAATCCGTGGGTAAAATTATTTACTAATAAATTTCTTTGTTAAATTATACAATTTTTCCATGTGCAGATCCTTTTCGGGCAAATCCGTGGCTAAAATTATTTACTAAAAAGATTTCTTTGTCAATTTATATAATTTTTCCATGTGCAAATCCATTTCGGGCAAATCCGTGGCTAAAATTATGTGCAAAACTGGCAATTCATGTTTCTTTCTCTTTTCTATTTTATATTTTTCTTAATAAATATTTATTTTCTAAAATTATTTATAGTCAACTTCTTTAAATTATCCAGTATAATATTACCTCGCGCACATCCGTTTTCTGACCCATCCTTGGTAACTAACAAATCAAACGAACTTCAGTAATGCAGCAAGAACGTACTTTAAACTCCTCTAGTTACACTCAATTTGCGCTTTTGTTTTCATAGTTTTCATATTTTGCAATCTGGCAATCTTGTAACGTAAACATTTTAAATCATTCTTGAAAAATTTCCCGTTCATGTAAGTTCGCTATATTTCACTGCTCGCTTTATAGATTTTGTTTTATTCTGCTCTTCCTTTATATTTTATTTTCTGTTTTTACGTGTTATTTTTACTTATTGTGTTAAATTTTATTTGTCGTAATTTTTGTAAAAAAAAATTTTCAGTGCTCCTCACACTATTGTAATGATATATTTTGCTTTGGCTATATTGATACAATATTAGAAAGCACTCTTTTTCGGATATAATCGTGTGGGCTGATGAAAAGATTATATCTTTTATTTTCCGGGTTTTTTTTGTATATATATATATATATGTAATACAAAAATTATAATACTTTTGTATTAATAAAAGAATTAAATCTCTTTCGTTTTAATAAAATGTCTTTGTTAAAGAATAAGCGTAGAGAGATTCTATATTGGGAAGTCAAGGCTAATAACATACGATTGAGTTATTTTTAGAATCTCTCCCCCTTTCACTTCCATATAAGGAAGCATGAAATGATTTTCCTTAATGCGTAAGGATACAAGAATGTCAGAGACAGTGCCTTTTTACTACAAAATGTGTTAGTATAAAAGCGAGAGCAATGCTTTTCGCATGGCTTTTTCATTACGTTCTGATCCTTGATAAGTTGTTCCGGAATTGTCCAAAGTCTTGTCCACCCGCTCCCTTGCGGAGTGTGGATGTGAATTGTTATCGATACCAGCCTACTACCATTAATAAAGATTTTTTGTGTGTAACATGGCTTACGACTGCATTATTTAAGCTATCTATATACAAATAAAAGGGATTTTAACCCTTTTATCACATATATATATATATATATATATATTTCATTATTAGCAGGCTCCGATGGGTAATATGGCAGAATACAATATTGATATTATTTCGAAATATTATAAAAAAATGTATTTCATCACAAAAAAATGAATCGAACAAATACACGTTTACAGTTCAATAAGAGTTTCTCCAAACAATTGAGTTAACGCGTGAGTTGAAAACATTACGTGAGTTAGAAATTTTTTTTTAAAAAAAATTACTTTTTTAACTTTGAAAACAAAATCAATTTAAGCATTCTACGTGGTATAATATTATTTCCCGCAGATCTAAAATTCAGTAGTGAAAAAGGAAAGATATTTTTTCATGTAAAACATGATTTATCTTTTCCACTTGCTTTAAGAATGTAAACATGACTGGAATTTTATTAATAGCTGCCTGATTCGCATTCTAGACACGAAGGGAGGTGTACCGCAGTTTAGGAGATTAAGTTAATTAAGAAGTGAGGGCAGAGAAGCAGAATTAATCTCTTCTGAGAGAAGTAGTTTAGTAAACGGTTAGTTAAATTGATTTAACGATGAAATTTGCTTTTTAATTGATTGAGAAATTAAAATTTATAGAATTGGTGCATCAATTGCTCAGGAAAAGCTTTGGGAAAGGATTTTTCTTTAACTTTATTTTAGCGTTTCAGTAATAAAAGTTAATTGCTTAAAAATAGAATTGTTTAAACTAACTGAAGTTCACTTTTAGTGTTTAGGAATAATGTTTAATGGTAACAAAACAGATTTTCAAAAGGTTGTTTTTAAACCTCTGTTAAGTATCTTTAACTAATTAACTCTAAACTAACTGAAATTGACTTTAACGTTATGGTTTAAGGAATGGTCCAAAAAAGTGATTTTAGGAAATCTGTAAACAGCACTGGATCAAATGCTGGATCAAATTACGGTAAAAAGTACCGGCACTTAGGGTACCAGTAAATTTTATAGTAGAATCTATTTCTATCGCAAAATTTTATGGAATAAAGAAATTTGATAAACCATAATTTTTTTAGTATTATTGACTGTAAAATTATGGAATCACTGTAATTAAATAACCATTGCACCAACGATATACAGTTTTGCGGGGAAGATGAACTTTATGGTAAAATGAATTTGTCATAAAGTTCAGATGATGCAGCTAGGACTAAGGAGAAGATAGAGAAGGGTTGGTTCATTCTTTACTCAAAGCTGAAGTTACTATTTCCTCCCTCATGACGTCACGCCGCACACAGATCTTGAAAATCAAAACTAAAGGATATGAAAACTTTGCTGTTTAAACTTCATGTAAGAAATGAGTTGAATGTTCTACAATTTTCTGATAAAAGCTGTCAAACGTTATACTGCTAAAAAAAAATTCTGTTCAAAAATATAGTATTCATTCATTTTCTTGGAATTCTTTATAGTATTAAAAAATAACATTTTAAAGTTAGAAAAATATATGAATGGTTGTCGACATTGTTTCCTTATAGTTTTCTAATTTTAGTTTTAACTTTTACTGTTAAGTAAAATAAAGCATATAAGAGCACTTTTACACACTGTTAAAATTTTCATTTTAAAATTATGGTAAAATAACTGGCAGCTGTCTATCCATCCATTAACGGTAAAAATTACGGTAAAGACCCTTTTATCCCTTTTGATTTTGAAAACATTTACAAAAAGAATTATAAAACCATGAATACAAAACTATACAGTTCTTTAACCATTTACAACTAGCATTTTTCAAAGAAGTAAAAAATAATTAATTATTTAACTAGACATAGGAGCTCAGCATTCTGTAAGGTAATAGGCATTGGAGAGTGCCGGACACTGAAAATTCTTCATGTGTTGAAGGGAATGGAGGAAATATTGTGGTGTCAACACTAGGACGCGAACTCCAGTTCTGCCGGATAAGCCCGCTCGGCTATGATATGTACTCAGTTGCAAAGAACTAAGTATCTTCATTAGGTGGTTCTAGTTAGTGAGATAAGATTCTGGTTGTTTAACCGTATTAGGTGAAAGTAGTTTCTAAACAATTTTTGTCAAACTTAACAGTTTGATTACCATTTTATTTATGGTTATTTGACTGTCTTGACTAAATATGCTAAAATAACCATTCACTAAATTGTTATCTAACCAATTTTTCCGAGAAATTTCTAACAGTGCAGTAACGTATTGTTCGATAACAATATGTAACTAGAAAAGTGTTCCTTAGTTTATCAATTGGGATGTCTAATTTTAATATATTTTCTTTGATATAATTATAATAGAAAATGTTTTTATACACTATCATTAGGAAATAAAAACCTTAAATGCTAATTATAAAAATAATCTCTGGGCATTTAATAAAGGACATATTACATTTACTCAAAAATATGTAAAATTAGGGCATTATTATTAAATCACATATATACTTTGAATGATGACGTTAAAAATATATTTATGAAATTGGAAAAATTAAGCATTAATAACTTTTATTTTTTAAGTTTTATTAAATTCAAAATTTTATTTTCTTCGACCTTGTACATTTCATTTCTTCTTTTTTGTTTAAAGTTACAAGACGGTATCGATTTCAATGTCGAAATTCTAATAAAAGTTCTTAAATGTCTAAAATAAAAATATAAAACATCATGCTTTTTATACCTAGCTGACTTTAGCACTTAAGGAATAATGTTTAATACACTGGTTAAAAAATTAAGAGAATTTGCAGACCTGGTCGATTATCTCTAGAACTGCACTGCTTTTAATGAAATTTGGTATGTACAAACATTGATATAATACAAAACAAATAACCATTCAATAATTGTAATACACATGCATGATCATACGGTATAAATTATAACGGTAATTATAATTATAACGGTATAAATGCCTGTGTATTACAATTGTTGAATGGTTATTTGTTTTGCATTGTATCAATGTATGTGCATATCAAATTTCATTAAATTCGGTCCTGAGGTTCTAGAGATAATCGAGCAAGTCTGCAAATTTTCCTAATTTCTTACACCAGTGTAGTTAAAGGAATGGTTATAAATAGATATCTGTAACAGGTAGACTTTACATTTTAAGCTTTATATTTTAACTTTAATTTTTCTTATGTTGAAAACTTCACAAAAAAATTTTTCTTAAAAAATTCAGTTCAAATTTGTTTATAAAACAAACAGTGGCTTACAAACAACTGTTATTTACAGATGAGTTACGAATAGTTATGATAAATTTCAGTTACGGAACTAGTCGACCACATCCATTTTATGACTACTATTTTTTAAAAAAATCTTATTTATATTTTATCCTGACATAACAGTCGACTAGCAGAAGACCACATTCTGTCTTTGTTTTTAAGATTTATTTTTGTTTTGGCAACTATGCATGCAATTGAAATTTTATGATGATGTTTCATTCCTTTTGTACCAAAGGAACCGATGTGACACTTTGCCTTACTGTTTTAATTCATTATTTAAAATAATTTTTTAGTACCTATAACCGAGTTAATATTTTTTAAGTACATTAAAATATTTCAAGAAACTATTTTGAGATTTATAATATTGTACTAGTAGTAATAAAATTTTAATAAATAATTTTGTTAGGTTTATCTAATTTCTCTGTATTCAATTCTTTTCGGATTTCAGGCATTTGCAGATCCGTTTTTCAAAAGAAATAATAAATAATAAATAAAAATCAACCAATTTGTGAGCTTCATACATAACTTCATGTTCCCAAAATTAATTATGCTAATAAATAATTCTAATAATAGGTACAAAATAAAAAAATATAAATTATAATAGATACAAACTATCTACAATTGTAATTGCATAAAAAAAATTTTTTCTAAAAAGTTAAGTAATTGGTTACTTTTCAATAAGAGAAAGCAAGAAAAAGTGCATAGTAAAATCAACTGTATGTAGCTGTAATTTCGTTAAAATACCATTTTCTTAAAAGCAATTTCATAAAACTTTAGTGTGAGATAAAAATATTGCTTCGTTTAAGAATTAGAAACTGTTAATTCTTTAAAAGGAATTTTAAATATTTTTACGTATAATGAAATACTCAAATATTTTTTATCGCTACAGAATATGTATTATGTTGAAAAGCTAGTTACATTGTTGCATCAAAAAGCACAACTATACAGACAAATAGACCAAGTTCTGTCATTCAATTTGTTGGGAAAGATAGTTAAACTTCCTACTTACTGCTTAGGAATGATAACCCAGTTCCATCTCATATTTAGAACTTGACAGTTTATAAGTATTTAGATTGTATATAAATATCACATAGTTAAGATGTTCTTTATATGGTATTGAAGTTCGATACTTGTAAATCATGAAACGTCAATCCATTATAATGTAATTAAAAAAGCAACTTCAAACTCCATATCAACTTTTCACATTGTATAGCGTAAATAAAAAAAAAAGATTTACTAGCCAACCAACGGAAAATAATAAGAACAATGAAAATCTAATTTAAATATACTCGATGAAGCGCAAACGATAATGTAAAGAGTTGGATTGCGAGCGCGGTTACAGTGAAAAGAACAATCAAAGCTTCATAAAAATGAAGAAAAAAAAATTAATACATTCAATAAACAATATCGTTTGAAAACGATAAGTTTCAATTTAAAATGTCGTCCCATGTATTAAAATGCTAAAAATCGTTTGGAAAAAATAGTGTATAAAGTTATTTATTATATAATGCTAAATGGTATAAATGAAATTAACAATAATTAAATTATCTTTCGGCAGATGTTCCACATTACTTTTTTTGCAATGCAGAAACTTGACGACTTATTTAAAATTCAAGTGTTTGCTATAGAAAATATTATTTAAGTTCTAAATCACATTAGTCATACGCAATAACCTTCCTTTTTTATGACGGTGTTGGATTTTTTGAGGGTGTAGAACGTAAAGGACCTGGTCTAGCACTGCTGGCCAATGGGGGAGTGCAACAACATATATTTAATTTTTTAAAAGTTTTAATTTCTAAGAAAATTAAAAAAAAACAATGTGAAATAGCTTTTTAATTTGTTTATTCCTTCAAAATAATTTTTTTACTTTCGCAGGAAAATAGGTTTAACATAGAGCCAAATTTAATAGTTTTAAATCTTTAGAACTTAATTCAAATTGTCAGGTTTTTAGAAGGGCAAGAAATGAGCAATTTTCATAAAATATATTTAAAATTTTTAAACGTTTTAAACTAAGAAAGTTAAAGAAAATTCAATGTGAAATATTTTGATAATTTGTTTAATCCTACCAAAATAATTTCAGAAATTCTACATTTTCAGAAATATTGGTTCAATATAGAGCCATATTTCAAGCCACTTATACAATAATATTGTATACCTCTTCAGCAACTTTAATAGAGTGTTAAATTGTGCAACATTTCCTCTCAAGTCGAATCACAGCATCCTGTAATCAAATTTAATTTTATTTTATGACAGTGGTTGTTTTGTTCCTTAAATTTTACGGTAAAAATGGATTTTGCTGTAAAAAGAATTGGCACCCTGAGGGGTCGAAAACTCAGAATTGGGTAGGCTGTATAATATAATACAATACAATACAATACAATACAATACAATACAATACAATACAATACAATACAATACAATACAATACAATACAATACAATACAATACAATACAATACAATACAATACAATACAATACAATACAATACAATACAATACAATACAATACAATACAATACAATACAATACAATACAATACAATACAATACAATACAATACAATACAATACAATACAATACAATACAATACAATACAATACAATACAATACAATACAATACAATACAATACAATACAATACAATACAATACAATACAATACAATACAATACAATACAATACAATACAATACAATACAATACAATACAATACAATACAATACAATACAATACAATACAATACAATACAATACAATACAATACAATACAATACAATACAATACAATACAATACAATACAATACAATACAATACAATACAATACAATACAATACAATACAATACAATACAATACAATACAATACAATACAATACAATACAATACAATACAATACAATACAATACAATACAATACAATACAATACAATACAATACAATACAATACAATACAATACAATACAATACAATACAATACAATACAATACAATACAATACAATACAATACAATACAATACAATACCATACAATACCATACCATACCATACCATACCATACCATACCATACCATACCATACCATACCATACCATACCATACCATACCATACCATACCATACCATACCATACCATACCATACCATACCATACCATACCATACCATACCATACCATACCATACCATACCATACCATACCATACCATACCATACCATACCATACCATACCATACCATACCATACCATACCATACCATACCATACCATACCATACCATACCATACCATACCATACCATACCATACCATACCATACCATACCATACCATACCATACCATACCATACCATACCATACCATACCATACCATACCATACCATACCATACCATACCATACCATACCATACCATACCATACCATACCATACCATACCATACCATACCATACCATACCATACCATACCATACCATACCATACCATACCATACCATACCATACCATACCATACAATACAATATGAAATAAAATCACATGAAAAATGAAGAAAAAAGAATATTGTTATTCATTATTATATTTATTAATAATTTTTTTTGCATTCACAATTACTTAAATTGGAATTGTGATCTCTGATATACTAAATCAGAGAATCCTAATATATTTTTATTCCTTGGAAATATGCATCTCACTTTCAATAGAAATATTATCTTTTATCCATTACTTAAGATATCATTACTTCGAGAATAAAAAGATATGAAGTACATATGATTTTTTTGGGATGATAAATAAGAGGCAGTCATTAGCTAATAAAAATATTTTTATTATCTCTCTCTTTAATATATAGAATTCGTTACATATACTTCCTTGATCTTAGATTAGCTAGGGGTGAGATATTTCTTTCGTAATGGCAAGTAGTCCTCTTATGAGATGAAAGCTTTTACCGGATCTTACAATTTGTAGATTATTGTTTTCTATATAAGTGTTTTTATTTCGTAACGTCTAGGATTTTGGAGGTACTGTAATCACTATTCTTTATATATTCTAAGCAATGTAAATAAATTTGTATATTTTAATATTTATGCGTCATAGTTAGTTTTCCAAATATTAGTTTTCTAAAATATTTATCATATGTGAACTGTTAGAAATTTTGAAGTACGTAGAGTCGCAATCATTATTTATTTATTTTTATATAATTAATTTGGAACTGTGATTCATTCAAAATCACAGGTTCCGCTGTGGCTCAGAGGATAGAGGGTTAACTTCAGGATGAGATGACCTAGGTTCGAATCCCAGCGGTGACTGGTTGATACAAACTCTGCTCAAAGCTCGCATAGACCACAGTGCTGACGTAAAATATGACAGTGGTAGACGAATCAGTGGTAGAAGAATTATGGTTTAGAATCATCTTGCCGATAGGTTAAGCGTAGGAGAATTCAGTGGTTTTTCCCTCCATGTGACGCAAATGTGGGTTACTTCCATCAAAAGTTCTCTACTAAGGCTAGTTTGTCCCAACTCATGATTCAAGAATTCCCTTGTTTTTAGGTTGAGTTCAAAATTAAAGCTGTGGAGTTGAATATTGATAATTGTAAGCTCAAAATTGGGTCTGTTGTTCAACGTTGGTTATAAAGTAAAATAAAATAAAATAAAATCACATGCATAATGAAAAAAAAAATATATTGTAATTTTTTTTTTAGTTATTTTAAAAATATATTCATTTTGATGCATTCTGAAAAAGTTTTGCATTCTAATTTTTCCTTTTTCTTATGCTTTTGGGAATAACATAAATATAAAAATTAGTCAAACGAAGAAACAGCCTATGCGCTCTTTAACTTTATTTCGGTGTCTAAAATTAAAAAAAACAAATAAAATCTTAAAAATTATGCGCTTTAAAGACATGTTAAATTAACAAAAATTAACTACCGTACTTCTTAGGTGTTAACTATGTGGCAAATAGTCGTTTCGTATTGACCCTGTGAAATCTGATCTAGATTCAAATTGCTCTGCATGAACTTGAACTTTAAGAATATTTATAAACAGTTCATCTTTATCTGTCATTATAAATCTTATCATTTTCACTAGTCTAAACTAAAATCATTCTAAAGACTTTTTTGAACTTAGATAGAATATGATGTTAATCCAATTTTGTCTTCTGAGAAAAATTAAAAGATTTTCTATGAGAAGAAACAGACCGGATATCTAAAAGAAAGATATTTAAGCAAAATATTTAAAACAGGATACTTAAATATTTTCTACGAATTTAACCGCAACGATTAGTTTCATTCTTTCCTTTACTTAAACCTTTACACATTCTATCACAATTACTTTTTTTTTTTTTAAACCTCGTTCCCCAGAGTTAACATTAAGATAAAATATGTTCTATTTCACGAGGTAACATGGCATGCGGCCATCTCGCTGAATAGTCGGGCAGCATTTTAGGGGACAAGTTTTTGGCTTAATGTGCATTAGTAAAAGGAACATCCGTGAAAGAGTAGTTTGGAATGACGCCATTTGTAATGCTTAATTGGGTGATATCTCTTCATTGCTGGGACAAAAAACGATACTCTTTCACACCATTATTTGCGCAGATGGTTTCGCTTTCAAAATAGTTAAGAAGTAGTAAGAGAGAGGTTTTGAGAGAGAAATAGCCAGAATCTCTTTGGCTTCTTTTCAGGAATAAGATTTTGTAACGCTACTGCATAATAACGAGAAAGTAAAATAATTTATGAAATGCAGCGCATCTACTATTAGTATATTTAGAATAGGTCTTTAACAATTACTTACGCATATGGCTCTTAATTCTTACTAACTTACTTTGGGTTTTAAATGTTGGAATTAAGATACAAGGTCTTAATGGCCTATAAGAAGACTTAAATATTTGAGTTTTAATTCTTAAAGACTTATACAGGGTGTGTAATTCAGCTTAGCCACTACAAGATTAGATATATGGCTCTTAATTCTTACAAACTTATATTGGGTTTTAAATGTTGGAATTAAGAGTCAAGGACTTATACGAGGTATTAATGGCCTATATAAAGTCTCAGATATTTGAGTTTTAATACTTAAAGAGTTATGCACTGTAATTAAGTTTAGCTGTTATAAGATTGGAGGAAAGGTAGAGCACATAATAAAGATTGAGAATTGCATAATAAACTATAACATGAAATGTTATTGTATGCCACTAAAGGCATTTCCCCTTTTATGAAATGGCTATTCGTGAGCGTTGGAACCGGTACTTTTATTCATATAAATTATCTTAATTTTTATGTTTGCTAATTGTTGCCCCTTGGCGGAATTTTTTCAGATTTTCCGTGACAAACTTCCCTAGCACTAATATTTTGTTTTGGGCTTTTAATTATAACAATTACTAATTTAAAGTAACAGAAACGTTGTGTTTACAGAAGAAAGTATAGAATAAAAATGTAAAAAAAATTTTTATTGTAAAAGTAATATTTTTTAAATTCTAATATTATAGGTCATATTCTCGCATTTTGTAGGAGGAAAAATGCACTTATTATTTCCTCTTTCGAATTTTGTAAATCATTACACCAATTGAAATTCGTAAATAAAATAAACGATAATAAATTAAAATTCGTACATAAATTAAAAATCGTAAAATCCATGCAGTAACTTTCAAAATAAAGATCGCGAATCACGCGAATAGAACTCTTTAAAAAAGAGGTACTCAAATAAGTGTATGTAAAATAAGGTGTTCTTTAGAGAAAAAAAAAATGAAAGAAAGAATATCATTTCTAGGGCGAATTATCCTTTAAAATTTCGCGATTTCTGAATTTTTTATTTTATATTATTAATTTGAAATTCTAGCTGAAGCCAGTCATTACCTATTTTTTTTAAAAATACCACAAATGAGAAAAGAAAAATCATGATTTTTTCTTTCCTCTCTGATACGCAAGAAAGACATCCGTGTAAAAAATTCTGAAGGAAAAAAAAAAATTTTCGAAAAATTATGCTGAAAGGTAAATCAAAATTTTCCCCTTACCAAATGAAAAGTTTTTCTGCAAAAACTCTGTAATGTTTTGCAACAAACAATATCGTGGTTTTGCCGCAATTCTGCCACGGAGATAATCGCTGTCAAAAACATCATTTAAATATACGCATATCTGTCTAAACCCATAGTTGTTTAGTATATATATATATATATATATATATATATATATATATATATATATATATATATATATATATATATATATATATATATATATATACAGGGTGATTCTAAAAAGATGGGCAAAATTTTAGGAACTTAAAAACACTTAAGGGCGTCAAAGTTTATGTTCTTATTTGAGAGTAAACACGCAAAGAGCGATGAAGTTAAGTTATAAAAGCAAATTTAATGGCATCTGTTTACAATAAGTGTTCAAAATAGTGACCGGCAGCGACTATGCACGCAGTACAACGGCGAAGAAAAGATAGGCGAACATTCTGAAACACACCAGGCATATCACGAACTTTCCCTGCAGCTGCCGAAAGCTTGTCGAAAAGTTCTTCTGCAGATTCAATGGGAGTCTCATACATCATGGGCCTTCAGCTGTCCCCACAAAAAGAAATCGAGACATGAAAGATCTGGCGAGTACGATAGCCAAGCTATAGAATCACCTCGCCCAATCCATTGGTTTGGAAAGGTTACGTCCAGATAGTTTCGCTTTTCTCGTACGTAATGAGCTGGTGCTGCGTTCTGCTGTAACTAAATACATCGTTTGCATCAAACTTTCCAAATGCGCCAGCACCTTTGCGTTTTGTTTTCGACCATGCATTCTTTGATAAAAATTGTCTGCTTGAGAGTGTGTACTATATCACTTCCTTAAAATTTTGCCCATTTTTTTAGAATCACCCTTTATATATATATATATATATATATATATATATATATATATATATATATATATATATATATATATATATATATATATATATATATATATATATATATATATATAGCTTAGATATAGCTTTTTCAGAAATTGAAAATTTTAATGAACTTTACGATTACGATTATTAATACGATTTAATAAACTTTTGATATTAATAATGTGATTTATTTCTTTTGAATCATTTCTCACAATATGGTAAACACTACAAAATTAATTTCTAAAATGAAGAAAAAGTTTTAGAAACAATGATGAAATAAAGTAATTTTAAGAATGCTATAAAACACTTGTAACAATTCCATATTTATTAAAATGATTATAATATGTATGTAAAACATTTATTGCATTAATACATTCACATATGTACAGTCAGGAAAAAAAAGAGCACCCTTATTACCCTGGTACGATTGGTCAGATTTCCATTCTGTAAAATATTTTGGTATTATCTCAAAAAAATCCCTTCAAATATGTAGAACAGTTAAATTTTTCTGTAGCTGGAACATGCTTATTTTGACCAAACAACGCACTTTTTCTGACAAAACAATTCATTTTTACAATAAATTCAGATTTATCACCCCGAAATATTGGGGTGGGAAGACATACTTTCGAAAAGCTGGCATTTATAGTATATCTTCTATAATGGTTAAAAAATGTATTACTTTAATGTTATTTTAATGTGTCACGTTTTTTTTTCTTTATATCTTTTGAATGATTTATTAAACTACAATAATTCTTTTACTAAAACCGGGCAGGACAAATGTCTAAATAAATGGGGAATTTAAATTAATTAAGTAATTTTTTAATAATGAAAAAAAATTGAATTGCACGGTATGAAAAATTTTATATTTTCGGAATTTTTAAATTTCGCTAAACCTTAATCTAGATTTTTATGTCATCATTTGTTATCATTTTTCTTCAGAACATTTTATTAATCTGGGGTCGGATTTACTTATCAGAGCTCTTTGGCGAGTTAACACAATGGATTATGTAAAGGCAGCACAATTCCCAAGTGATGCTTTACGTAAATCTGTCACTGCTACATATTTTAAACATTCCATTTTTTATGACAAATGTAAAATGCAATAATTAAATGCAATAAAATAAATTAAATGCAACGCTTAATTAAATGCAATAAAATAATTCATATGATTCTTCAGAAAAAGTGAGTTTTTTCTTCGAAATATACAGATTTCACCAGGGTTAACTCTTCACTTTTACATATAATCTGTCACTGCTACATATTTTAAACATTCCATTTTTTATGACAAATGTAAAATGCAATAATTAAATGCAATAAAATAAATTAAATGCAACGCTTAATTAAATGCAATAAAATAATTCATATGATTCTTCAGAAAAAGTGAGTTTTTTCTTCGAAATATACAGATTTCACCAGGGTTAACTCTTCACTGTTACATATAATTTACGAGATTTTTTTGAGATGTTGCCAAAATACTACTACATAAGAATAAAAATCTGTCTACTAACCATTGAGAAATTATAAAGGTGATCTGTTTTCATTTTTGCTGACTGCTAGTTTTCAATGAAAATAATAGTGATCGCGAGGCGATTAGCAGTCAATTTTTAAATCGACACTTGTTATGTTTAGTTTAAGTAGCGACACGCCACCATCTTGGTGACTGCAACTCTCTTGTGACGGCAACTCTCAATGTAATACGGAATATCTATTCTTAAATGCTACATTTTATTAATCAATATTTTCATATTCTTGAAGATTACTTAAATATTTACTGTTTATTCTTTTAGTTCTTTTTTTTTCCTCTCCGAAATTATGTTTTATTTTTATTCTATTCCATGAAAATAATACTTTACCTGTAAGTTAAGAGTTTCTCATTTCGTCTTTCATAATCTGCTATAACTTTTTCTTCTTCTAAATTCTTTGAAATATTTTTCAATCTTCGGTTTTTTTAATTGGGATCAAAATGTGGCCTTAATTAGGATTTAAATCATTGTGGGCATGATTATGAGTGTTAAAAAAAAGGTTTTTTTTCCCAATAATTAAAATCTTTTTATTCTTAATCAATGCCAATTGTTATTCTGTCTTTTATAATAAAAGATTGCTAAAACTTTAAGTACAATTAATTGGAATGAAATCTAATTTAATGTATTAGATGCAAATAATAGCAACAAAATCAAAAAATATTTTAAAATGGATGTTTAATTTTTAAAATACTGAATCAAATAAAAATGTGTTTTTAAATTTAAATATAAAGCATTTGACAAATATGAAACTAATAATTTTACGTGAACATCATAAAAATTTTCTTAAAAATTTCATTTTCTCAAAACACATTAATCTTATCTTGAATTGTATTATCTTATCATCTTATCGATATGACACAAAAAAGAGTTAAAGCTATTTAATTAATATAGATTCATTATGTTTGAGATATGTTGTTTAAGTATTTATAATATTGTGTGGTAAATATTTTTTTGTAATAAATAATTCTCGATTTTTAAAAAAAAAATATTTTTTAATCAAGCAGATAAAGTAAAACAATCAAACTGTGAGGTATATAAAATGAAAAAAATAAATATATATTTTACTGAATTAGTACAAATGTATTAAAATTGTATTTAATTTGATTCGTTAATAATTTTATATTTTATTAATAAGTAATAATGTTTATAACATATCTTTAGGTTATATCTTAATGTTAATAATATAGGTGCAAGCCGGATGCGGAATTCTTATCAACCAGCCATCGCTGGGATTCGAACCTGGTTCACCTCATTGGAAGGCTAACGCTCTATCCTCTAAACCATTACAGCTTTCACATTTTTTTGAGGAAAAAGGTTAATACCCATTTAAAACAAAATAATTTTATTACTATAATGTCTTTTAAGCTATAGTGGTTCAGGGCATAGAATGCTCCCCTCCCTATGAGATTAACCTGAGTTCGAATCCTAGCGATGGCTGGATGATATGAATTCTGCACCTGACTCACACTAAGTTAAGTGCTGACGCAAAATGTTCTCAGGGATAGACTGATCATGGGGTAGAGTCCCCTTGCCGTTAGGCTAACCGTGGGAGTTCTTCTAGATTGTGTTCCAAATTACAAGTCTACGGAATCGATCAATTGAATTCGTAAATTCAAAATTGTGTTGGCTGTTAAACGTCGAAGGTAAAATAACAAAATAAAGTATCAAATTTATTGAAATATTTAGCAGAGAGATGATTGTTGCTTTAAATATAACTTTTGCATTACAATAGAAGTACTTTAAAAATAGAAGTACTTTAAAAATTACATCATTTAAATTCTTTTTAAATCAATTTCAATTTACCATTTAAATTCTTTTTAAATAACTTCAATAAGTTTTAATATAGAGACATGGCAAATATTTGCTTATACACTTGAGTAATTTATTAAACTTATTCACTTCGAAATACCGAATCCATTTACATAAAGTAATAAAATATTTTATTTTCATATGTTTAAAAATAGTAGCGTTATTAAAATTCATTGTAACTTGGCAGAAAGATACAACGTAAACACAATTCAACATATTCATCCAGATCTGAATATGTGATACATTTTTAAATATCTCATATTTCTTTTACCGTATATAAAATCCCTACGTAGCTAAAATTAATCACTCGGAATTCGTGGTTTTATAGTTATCTTTTGAATTATTCAACGAATTTTGTTTTATGTACATCAAAGAACGATATTTGTTAGTAAAATAAAAATTTGTCGCCAAGAAACGAAAGAATATGAAGTAGAGAAAAGATTATCTTCATTACGACTCTTGATTTAATATGTCTTAAATAGTGTAAAATATTTTTAATGAAAATATTTTATTTAAAAATATTTCTCTAAACATTTTTTTATTCAAAAGAAGTACATTCTGTTAATTTTTTTTTTTGCTATTCTTTTGTAAATATAAAACTAGTTTTTCATAAAAAATTATGCTTTTGTGTAATGTAAAAATGTATAATGTTTTGTATACGTAAAAATGAATAATGTTTTGTTAAAAGTAATAATATATCATAAAAGATCAAAACTGGTAAATTTTTCTCATGTATTTATTCCGATTAAATAACATAAAAAGTAAATCATGGTTCACGCTCATTCCAAAAGTTATACCCTTGAGTATATGAGGGTAGTAAGCTAGAACAAATTTTTTTTATTTTTTTTTTTTAACAAAATTCTCTTTTGAGCTTAAGTTTTCATCTTCATGACATTATATTTTTAAATTACTTGTGCTTGGTGGTGGATAAAATTCTTTTAATTCTAATTTATTAATATATAAATACATTACCCTTGCTACCACTGGGAAAATTAATATCTGAAACTACGGAGAATAACTAGTACCAGAATTCCAGTGACAGTAAGTTAATCAGCAATTTATTTAAATAACCTTTTTTGTATGATAATAATATTATTATATTTTGTCACGATAGGCTGGGCATTCAGACAACTGAGATTTATTTTTAAAATTACTTTATGATGTGTTAAATTATTCAGAGTTAAAAAGTTTCTGAATAATCAGTCCAGATTACGAAATGTAAATACTACGTTACAATATTTAACACGCAATTGAGTATAATTTTACTTTACGCAGGAGTGTTTCTACCCCGGAAAAGTGAAAAAGAGTGATAGTTTACTCATTTAGCCTGTTTTTGCAAGAAAAAAATGCGCGCGACTGCCAATATTTATTAACAACTATAGTCCAGCCTTGGAAAAAGTCTTGTTTGTAGGCTATAATTCCTAATACGCCTTGGTCATCAGAGTTCTTTATATTAATACCGAAAACGCGCTAAACATGAAATAATTTTACTTTCAGTTTCTTTTCTTTTCCGGGGAACAAACAGGCATGTCTATAGTTTTTAGACGCATCTCTTGAAATGAAAAAAAAGTCCAAATAAATAGTTGTAAAACGAGGTCAATTTATAACCAACATTAAATATTATAGTTAATTATTAAATAATCATAGTTTGATTTATCCCAGCTAGTCGTCAAGTAAGTACGGAACTGTCAACTACTACGCTCTTTGCAAAATATCTTATAGAGTGATAAACACCTTAAAGCAAATGATTTCAGAAATTTTGGGAATTTTCCATCTTTTGAAAAGCCTCACCACCATGGCATGAACCAAAGTGGGGCTTCATATGAACTTTTGAATCATTTACTCATCGTGGTGTGCAAAATAACTCTAAATTAAATTTATAAAACAAAAAATCAAACATTAAAACATAAATTTAGCTACTACTAGCAGAAATTTCCCCCCAAAGAGTAGAAAGTTAGCAGCACTGTAAATACTTGATAGTGTATTGGATTGCTAACAGTTGGCATGGATTTACAAATAGAACCAGACCAAGAAAATTCTAATATAACACATAACAAATGGGATAAACAACACCCCCTCTTCTTCTACCACATTATTTCAACCCCCTGTTGACGTCGTATCCAGTCCATGTCGTTTGTAGTTGCTCAGTTCATGTTGTTGCTTGTCTTCGTTAAATTGGCCATACATGATAGAAAAACCATACTATTTCCCCTACATTCCCCTTTAGATCCAATCTTAATTACTAGACTAACAACTCCAACTAGAGAAATTTCTCTTAATTATTATTCAAAGCCTATTATTTCAAAGCCTTAATTATTATTGCGAGCCTTGGTGCTCAGGAACTTCGTTGCTTAAAGTAACACCCCTCACCCTTTTCTTTGTTAACAGCTCTAACAACTAACTAATAACTCCAGCTTTTGTATTTTCTCTTTTATTATTTGGAATTGCAATTGATGATGCTCAGGAACTTCATTGCTAAAAGTAAAACCCCTCATCAAGGGTTTCTAAATGCGTACCACTATATAAAATAGTATACAAAAAGAGTAGTAGTTGACAGGCCCATCACCTCCTACATAAGAAAGCCTCCACACGGTTCCTGATAAGTAGTCTGCGCAGATTATTTAAAAAGCGAACCACTTGTGCGCAAGAACCCAAATTCTATTTTAAAAGTACTTGAGAGAAATTAATCATATATATTTGAGAATTGAATCTGTAGGGGTTGACAAGTAAATAAAACATACCAATTTTATTCATAAATTAAACAAATTTTTGACATATATTTGATACCACTTTCTAATTTTTAATAGATTTCATATTAAACGGTTTTTTCAATAGTTGGTATACCTTCATAGTGGTCTGATCGGACTGCCTACAAAAATCCGTGTGGAGGCTTTCACTTATAGGAGGCGTTGGCAGGCCTGTTTATAATTTTCTCTAATATAATAAAATTTTCGCTGTTTCCAAAGATAATTCTTTTATTGGTAGCAAAAGTAAAGTATTAATACTTAATAATTTAGATAATTTGGTCATCACTACATATAAATAATTTAACACCTTTATAAAATATCTAACTTTAACTCATGTTCTGCATTATTGACGCATATTTTTTAAATACTCTACTTCTTCTTAAATTTTTCGCTAAAGATAGCAATTTTTAGAAAAATTATGTCAAAAGTACCTCAACTTTTAGAAGGCATGCATTGTGTACTTTCATTTCATTGCTACTTTCTCGTAGAAACATCGCTTTAAAAGGTTTTTCTATATTGAGTTTATAGTCAAACTCCGATGGCTAAACATTATTCAGATTATGGATAAGCCCATATTTCAGTGGGTTTCCATCCAAGTTTTAGTTTCATAAGTTTTGAATACTTTTATACAGCAAACAACATTAAACGGCTAAAATATAACAGTGTAAAGCAGTAGTTAAAAAGCAGTGTTGTAAAATAGCTAAAATATAACAGTAAGCTAAATAATGTTTTCCATAAACCGCTGATTCAGTTACGGAAAATATAATAAAACATTAATATTTTTTTGGCAAAATATTATACCTTTTGCATAATTGCATATTCCACCAATTTAAAAGTTATCTGAAGTCTACAATTTATACTTAGGGTGAAACATTTTTGAAATTTTGGTGCCAAATAAAATAAATCACTCTTTCCAGCTTGAATAGAAAATGTAGCAACATTTCTAAAGCTTAAAATATATTAAGTTTTTAGGTAAAAATTGAGAAAGTATGAAATATACCTTCGCTCACAGCAAATTTTCTCCAAGAAAAGACGTTAAAATATTTTCTTCAAAAAACGAACGTAAATTCTCGTCTCGAGATATATTAAGTACCGTATATATTTTCTCAACCTGAAGATATTAAATTTTGCTCCTGTGTATTTACCGGAAAAGAAGTGATTCTGTCGTGTTCGGTGTGTTAAACATAAATTACGAGGTATTTAGGAGTATAGGAAGTTCGGAAAGTATTTGATGGTAGTTTTATTTGATTCGAAGAAACTCAATCTTTTTGTGTGCATATTTTAGTGGATGATAAAGAATTTGAATTTCTCAAAGCGTGAAATTTTGTAATTAGGGGTATTTA
This sequence comes from Parasteatoda lunata, assembly GCA_949128135.1. NCBI lineage: Eukaryota > Metazoa > Arthropoda > Arachnida > Araneae > Theridiidae > Parasteatoda > Parasteatoda lunata. The sequence goes on along the minus strand of OX421978.1, from coordinate 49,803,027 downwards.
ATTTATTCTTCCACAAAAATACTGTGCTAAATGATACTTAAATTTACAAATATGTATTGAGGGAGTAATTTTTTAAAAACCTGCTCTTCAGTGTATTTCTTAAAATATCGTCTGCAGAAATCAGTTAGCAAGTTAGATAATTTTATCGTCAAGAATGCAACATAAAAAAGTAACCCTTTCCCGCTTTGAGGAATGAGGGGAGGTAATGGAAACTAAAGCTACAAAATTTTTTAATCAACAGACGTATGAATTCTTGCTACAAAGACAATCAGCTAGCATCTCAAAATTTATTTATGCACACTGCTACAAATACACAAAATCGATACATAACAATATTAGCAGAGACTCAACATTCCAAACCTACCATCCTCTTCTATGACTTTTCCAACTCAATAAATAATAATAGATTATTACGCCATCTAGTGTCTAGTTTCTTATAGCATGAAAGTAACAGCATCAGCACTGTGCATCAAAAGCTTCTAAAGAAGAGCGTCGATTAACCAGATTGTTCAATTATCCGGATCTTCCAAATGTATTTTTCCCATTTCTTCTTCGTCTTCAAAAAAAATAAATAAAATAAAATAAAATAAAAATAAATAAATAAAAAGATAGAAAATGACTTTTTCATTTTTAGAATGTCTGAAAGGGGTCAAAAAATCCCTTCTTTTGTCCGAGGATGACCTTAAAAAGAACCTCGCCTTCTTTTCCCCCAGTTTCAAGGCGGCTGGCTAGTAGTTTCGAATATGGGTACAAGTTTCAAATTAAGCTTTAAAAAAATTAAACCTTTTAAACACGCCATTAGTAATATGCTTTGCTTTAACATGCAATACTACAATTATCAATCCTCTTAAAAACATTCTCACGGCTTTTTTTTCTTCGAATTTTGGGCCAGATTCGAATTTACAAACCAACCAGATGTACTGTAAAATTTTCCTAATCAAACTTTTGTAACCGATAACCAAATTACCGGTCTCCAAAATGCCAATAATTTTTGCCGTAAAATTTAACAGAACAAAAGATTTTATATACTTTAATTTTGCAGTAATATTTGCATTGAATCGCTGTAATTAAAGAAATATTACTGTTAAAATTACCGTATAAAATTTTACTGTAAAAATGGATTATCTGTTACAATGGTTTTTACGGCTGCTACACTCAGGGTGCCTGTACTTTTTACCGTTTTTTGATCAGGAGTTTTTACATTTTTTCTCATTAATCTGACGCTGGGAAAAGCTTCCAGTTCTAAGATTGCATCTTATTACATTAACACCCGATAACAAAAATTATAAAAGTATTTTATTTGAACTGTGCGTACAATAAATGTTAACCCATAGCTATATAAAAGTATATATAAACTTTTATATAGCTATGGATTAACATTTATTATATATATATATATATATATATATATATATATATATATATATATATATATATATATATATATATATATATATATATATATATATATATATATATATATATATATATATATATATATATATATATATATGTATATATATATATATATATATATATATATATATATATATATATACATATATATATATATGTATATACATATATATATATATGTATGTATATATATATATATATATATATATATATATATATATATATATATATATATATATATATATATATATATATATATATATATATATATATATATATATAGCATAATAAATAAATACAAAAAAACACGAAGAAAATTAAGAAAAACAATAAGTATCATTTATTGCGCATAAGCTGCAAGTAAATAGAACTCATAAAATAAGTTCAAAAGGAAGATAAGACAAAGGAAAATTACAAACTAATGAAAAAAAGGGGGAAAAAGAAAAGTAATAACAATAACAAAAACTGGGAGGAAAAGAAAAGGATAGAACTCTTTAAAAAAAAAAAAAAAAACGGAAGGGAAAAAAAAATTATCTTTTCATCAGCCCAAACGATTATATCCGCAAAAAAGAGTGCTTTCTAATATTGTGTTAATATAGCCAAAGCAAAATATATCAATACAATAGTGTGAGGAGCATTAAAAAATTACAACAAATAAAATAGAATACAATAAGTAAAAATAACACGTAAAAACAGAAAATAAAATATAAAGAAAAAAACCGAATAAAACTATAAAGCGAGTAGCGACATCATATGAACTTACATGAGCGGGAAATTTTTCAAGAATGATTTAAAATATTTTTGTAATTATGATGTATATAAGCTCTACGATCTTATTATTAACTTTTCTTTTATTAATTTACACTTCAGAATTCTTTGTTTCGATCGTATAAAAGCCAAAATGAATAAAATTTCGCCAAATAAAAAGAAAAATTTAGATAATTTATATTTCGTTATTAACTTTCAAAATTCTATTTTCGATAAGATCAAATTTCATAATATTTTTGAAAATTTTAAAACTTTATTTCCATTAAAAGATTTTAACATAATTAAAAGCTTTAAATATAATAAAACTCTTGGTAGCACTATATTTAATTATAATGATATAGGCAAAAATTTAGGGAGGATTATTATATCCGATTATAAATGTCACAGTGAGGAAGAGAAATATTTTGTTGATAAACATCATTAACATATTATTACTGGTATTTTAAATATTATAGAAAACTTAGAACTTAGGAATTTAATGATAAAAGGCACAAAATTTAGACCCATTTACCATATATCAATCAATAAAATTCTAAAATACTTTCTTAATGATCTCAATAGTTTTTGTTTTAAGATATCAAATAGATTCTCTTTACCTTTAGGTATGCTAATAGAATGAAAATGGGGAGTTTATTATTACTTTAGAAACTTTGTTTTCAATAATAAGGATAATTTAAATAAAAGTGACAATTCAAAAAATTTTTGTAATATTGTTCAATCAATTAAGCAACTTCAAAAAATTTTTTTAATTACTCTCAATGACAAAGCCAACAATAATTATGCAATCTACTGTAAAAAATTCTATATTGAACTTTTAAATACGGAATTAAAAAATAGTAAAAATTTTAAGCTTAGTAATTTAAATAATATTATTGTCATTAAAAAAATTTTAGCTTTATATAAGAGATTAAAAATTAAAATTAGCAATATACCTAATTATCAGTCCTAAATTTCATAAAACTCCTGTTAAATTTAGAGCTATCACATGTGGATCTAATACTTATCTAACTAAACCTGGCACCATTTTCTCTAACTACTTAAATAAAATTATTAACAATATTTCTAAAGAAGGTTTCTCTTGGATTATCACTAATAATCAACCGATTTTAGAATTCATTAAACATAATAAAATTAATTCTATTGCGACTTTTGATTTCATGGATCTTTTCAATAGCATTCCCCTTTCTAAACTCAAAGATGTCCTTTTGAATTATTACTATGATTTTAAAAATATCCTTTGTTGCGTTTTTTATTATTGGGAAATTCTGATTAATTTTTGTCTTTTTAATAATTTTCTTTACAATGGAAGGGATATTTTTATTCAAATTGATGGAATACCACAATGATCTAATTATTCATCTCTCTTAGCTAACTTATTTTTGCATTATTATGAAAAAAATTATACTCTTAGTATTAAATCTGTTTTTAGATATATTGATAATTTAATTATCTTTAATTTTCAAGATTATACTATTTTATTAAATGATATTTAGCCCGAGGAATTAATCTTGCTTCGTAATTATGATAATAATATTAATTTCAATTTTTTGGATTTGGGTATTATGAAAAAAGAAAATATCTGCTTTGTTGATTTATACGATAAAAGAAATTATTTTAATTTTAATATAAATAAACTTATTACTTGGAATTCTAATGTTTCTAGGAGCATCTATTTAAATACCATTCTTAATAAAATGAATAGAATTAAAAGAATATGTAGTAATATTTATTTATCCAAAAAACAAACCGATAAACTCTTTCAAAATTTGATAAAAAACAATGGATACCCAACTAAAATAATAAAATTCTATGTAAAATCATTGAGTTAATTGTATATTATTGTAGATATATTTACCAAAAATTTTCTTTGTTAATTTATATAGTTTTTCCATGTGCCAATCCATTTCGGGCAAATCTGTGGTCAAAATTATTTACTAAAAAAATTCCTTTACTAAAAATTCCTTCGTTAATTTTTTTAATTTTTCCATGTGCAAATCCATCTCGGGCAAATCCGTGGCTAAAATTACTTACTAAAAAATTTCTTTATTAATTTATACAATTTTTCCATGTGCAAATCCATTTCGGGCAAATCCGTGGCTAAAATTATTTACTAAAAATTTTTCTTTGTTAATTTATGTCATTTTTCCATGTGCAAATCCATTTCGGGCAAATACGTGGCTAAAATTATGTGCAAAACAGGCAATTCATGCTTCTTTCTCTTTTCTTTTTTTTTCTTAAATAAATATTTATTTTCTAAAATTATTTATAGTCAACTTCTTTAAATTATCCAGTATAATATTAACTTGCGCACATCCATTTTCGATCCCATCCTTGGTAACTAACAAAGCAAACGCACTTCAGTAATGCAGTAAGAACGCACTTTAAAACAAAACTCCTCTAGTTACGCTATCTCAATTTGCGCTTTTGTTTTCATATTTTGCAACCTGGCAATCTTGTTACGAAAATATTTTAAATCATTATGAAAAATTTCTCGTTCATGTAAGTTCATTTGATTTCGCTACTCGCTTTATAGATTATGTTTTATGTTTTATTCTGTTTTTTTTTTCTTTATATTTTATTTTCTGTTTTTACGTGTTATTTTTACCTATTGTGTTCTATTTTATTTGTTGTAATTTTTTGAGTGCTCCTCACACCAATTTATTGATATATTTTGCTTTAGCTATATTAATACAGTATTAGAAAGCACTCTTTTTTGCAGATAAAATCGTGTGGGCTGATAAAAAGATTATATTTTTTTTAATTCTTTTTTTTTAAAGAGTTCTATCTTTTTCTTTTTTTTTCTTTTCCCAGTTTTTGTTATTGTTATTAATTTTCTTTTTTCCTCTTTTTTTTTCATTAGTTTGTAATTTTTCTTTGTTTTATCTTCATTTTAAACTATATTAATATATATATATATATATATATATATATATATATATATATATATATATATATATATATACCATTTTATTAAACGCGTATTTTGAGCTGTGTCTATTTTATTAAACGAATAATTTGAGCTACATGCATTTTCTTAAACACGCACTTGGTCTTATTTTCTTAAACATGCATTTTCAGCTATTCCCATTTTCTTTAAATACGCATTTCAAGTTCTGTTCATTCTATTAAACACGTATTTTGATCTGCTCCCAATTTTTCAATACACATTTAAAGCTACGTTCTTAAGCACGTATTTTATTTGAGAAATGCACATGCTCTTAACCGCACATTTTGAGCTGTGGACATCTTAATCAGGTATTTTAAGCTGTTTATATTTTCTTAAACAAATATTTTGAGCTATGTTTAAAATAAAAAGATAACCGACCGTGGTTTATATTTTGCACGGCAGTAGTTTCTAAGGAAATTCAAACGAAACTACTACTTTTTTTGTAATTCCTGATCCCGGATTTTAAATTTCTGAATTTAAATTCCTGAAATTTAAGTTCCTGATTCACGACAAAAAATTACGTAGTTATTTCACATCAATTGGGAGCTCAATTTTTAAATCACGCATTTAAATGCTATAATGAGCAAAATAATGTAAAAAACAATTGTTTGGTTGTTATTTAATCATATACTAAAGTAGATAACGGCGCAACAAGAGTGTAGAAAAAAAATCGGTATATTTTTAGCAGCTGCAAATTTTCTCAAAGAACGACACTAAAATATTTCTTCCTTGAAATGGACAATAACTCTTGACTCGAGAAATATTTAGTGCGATATATAACTGGCACTTTCTCTTCGGCTCAAGGATATTAAACCTTGAAGCGGTTTATTTGCGATGGTAGAACGGATTCTATCATCTCTACTGTGTTAAACATATATTACCCGATATTTTGAACTATTGATTTCCTTAGGAGCACATTTATGGTATTATTATTTTATAGCAAAATAAAAATTTCAATATAGATTTTTTTAATATTATTAATAAAATATTTATTTGCATATGGCATTGAGCCCACTTAGGTTTTTTTGCCTTTGTTTAATTTCAATATAGTTTTTTTAAATATTATAAACAAAATATTTATTTGCATTTAACCTTAAGCCCACTTAGGTTTTTTTACCTTTGTAGTGCAAAATAAATATATAATCAAATAATCAGAAATAATTCTACTAAAGACAGTTTACAACGAAGGGAAAAAAATCTATTTAATTAAAACTTAAAGCAAAAACTAATGCACATGAAATATTAACAAAAAGCAAAAGAAAGAAAAATTGAAAGGTTGAGTGGGGAAACTAAATATTATTGATAAGCCATTAATAGCGCTATAAGTCATTATTTCTATAAAAATTGTTTTTCTTTGTAGAAGATTCTGATTTAAAATTCAAACTACTTATTAAAATATTTTGATATTTTTTAAGGGACAAAAATATACATTGGATTAAGAATTCTATACTAATTAATTAATTAAATGTCAGTTTTTCGTAATACATGTTTAGATAAACTGACCAGAGTCCTAGGAAAACTAAAAAAGTGATTATTAAGTTCCTAAAAGAATATTCGAAACCTCACTCCTTCACCTATCCAAATAATCATTCAGAGGAAAGAAAAGACAAGTTGTTTCTATTAAAATAATAAAAAATAAAAAGCTGTGCATTTTTTAATTTTTCATTTGAAAACCAGTTTTCCTGGTACACTGATAAGCTTAGTTAAAGACAAAACATATTATAAAAAAAATTTCAACAATCAAAAATAAGCATCTTGAATGTGCCTTTTATTCTTTTAGAATCTAGATGGTATCTGCCAGTCACGAGTTCAGTTCTGGAGTACAACAAAATAAATGGTGAGCAATACGCATAGCAAAGTTGAAAGATAACTCTTAAGGCATATTTTTTTTACTATTCAAAATGGAAAATTATAAAATGAGAATTGAAATTGAAAAATGTTTCTTGTAATGTTTAAAGTCTGAGCTGTCAATCTGAAGTTCTAGTTCTCCGCATTAGTTGAAGTGCTTAATTAATAGTTAAATAAGTATAAGGTAGTAGTAGTTAAATAATAGTAGTAAAAAGTAGTTAAGTAGTAGCAAAGTAGTTAAATAATAATAAGGTATACCTTATTATTAGTAAGAACCATTGACTATAACCAAAGTATCTTAAAATTCCGCCATCATCTAAAGACATACTGCTTGTTTTTTAATTTTATATGTGTTTTAATTATTTATATGTTGTGGTCTGCGAAATCTTTTTAGATCAAATGTTAAGACAAACAAAGGCTTCCATTGGTTAGTCAAAATTATTGTAGAGGCTTATAAGTTTTTGTCAGGAAATGTATTTTATCATTTTAAAAAGTTAGCTTGAAACAATTCCGATCGACACAAAAATTCGAGTAAAACACGAAAAAAGAGTTAAATGTTTTATGACCGTCGTTGAACAGCCCAGCTAATTTTGGAGTTTACGACTGCCAATATTCAACTTCATAGCCTTGTAATTTTTAACCCAATCCAGAAGACAAGATAACTGCTGAAACAAGAAGTTTACCTTCGTGGATCACTTTTTGATGAACTAACCGTCATTGGTGCTGCTTGGAGAGGAAAACCACGAAAATCTACCATGGATAGCCTGACAGCAAGAAGACTCTAATCCATGAACCGCAAGGGTGAAAGCGAGACGGAAAAGAGGAAAGGTTGGTGGTAAAACCATTTCAGTTATAGTTAGTTTTCGAGAGGAGTTAACTTATTATTTTTTTTTCAAACCATTTAATAATATCTACTTTATCTTGGAAAAAAAGAAGTTTAATATTGATGCTAAAATTAAAAGGCAAATCTTGCAGATTACAAATATTTTATTTTTCTCAAAATAAACGTTAGAAGGAAATGTCTTTCGCAATCACATCACAAATGTCTGAGAATAAGTGAAGTACAGGAAATGAAATGTAGTTGTAATATAATTACAAATGCAGAAATTGCCAGTCGCCTTATAACCTGCCGGTCGCCTTGAACACTGTGTAAACCATGTACATTCTGATTATAAACAGTTATTTTTGTTTTATAATACTTGATAATAGTGAATTGTTATTGCCATGTAAACTATAATGCAAATTTATCGCATGACGGACAAGCCTCATAACTTTGACTTCAAGTTTTTGTTTTCGAACGACATAAAGTTAAAAAAAAAAAAAAATATTTTTGAATAATTACCTATATTTGTGCGAGTTTAAAAATGACTATCTGAGTTGCAGCTCTGGGAAAATATAATTCTCTAAGTGTGGAACAACACCTAACTTCAGAGAGCATCGGGACAGCAAGAAATTCTTTTTACCTCACTAAAACTTGAAGAGGAATTTTTCGTTAAAAAAATACACTCATGATTGGCATTGCACGTCTGCATAAGCAAACATTTGTGATTTCACCATCATGACATTCATCTTTTACTCTGCAAATGGGAACAAAACACCCAATGTGTTGGGGAAGGAAAAAAAAGAATGCCTTAATTCTGAATAGTATTCATCATGAATGGGTTTTCAGACGACAGCATAGATTAGTCGTTAACTAAAATCGAACGAAATCTTAGCACACTAATTGCTAAAGAATTATTCTACCCGGTGTGAAACTTGCAGATGGCTCGCACTGTTTTTTCACAACGTTTGTGACCTTTCTATCTTCAATGCGTGGATAGTTTTCGAGGAATCTCTTGTCACATTAATTACGCATTGCGAGTCCATTCTTGTGCTTGATGAAGAATTGCGAAACGCAACAAATAGCCCTTAATTAATAAAATTCAATCTCTAAAATAAAAGAAACCCGTCTTTTAAGATTGCAAGGGACATAAAAAAAATCTTCTGATAGCTATGATATATGCTAATAAACAATTTGTCGATAGTTTATTGTCACTTTTACGACAATATGCCTACGCTAATGTGGTAACTTCAATTTTATAAAACATGTATGCTAATGCGTATTGTTTTGATTTGTGTCTTTTGTTTATTTTTTAGATAACTTGCGCTTGAACTAAAGAATAATCTGTAGTACAATATTGTATTATTATATAGGTATTTTTAACGTAATGACAATTATGTTAATAAAAAATAACAAAAATATTTTTATTTTCAAAAAACTCTTTTTGATTGTATTTTTAACAATATCCATCAATTAAAAATTATTTACTTTGGAATAACATCAATTTCTCATGAGGGTCAAGTAAGTCCAAAATTATAGCTGTTCTACTGTTAAGACTAAATTCTGCAGATAATTGAAATTCACAAGTTATCCAATGAAAATGCATGTTGAACTACTAAAAATAATGCAATTAAATAAAAGAATACTTAATAAAGTAACAGTAATGATTTATTGTATTGCTTAAAAGTTATTTTACCCACTAAATCAAAATTTGCTCGACACATATTAAAATATGTTAATCTTTCAAGAAAATTGTAAATGATAAGACTGTTAAGAATACTGCTGCTCTTTAAAACTGTCTCAAACTTTCACTTAATTGACCCTTTTTTTTCACGTGATTGATAATTCTTTTAAACTTGATTGATCATTTCTTTTTGACACATTTCATTTTAAAACTCAGGTATTCTAGGGTAAAATAAACTACAGATTTAATCCTTACGTATACAAGTAAAAACATCATGAAATATTGTTTTAAGTAATTATATTAAAACATTCAGGAAATGAGTTAAATTACTCAAGATGTTAACAAAATTTTGAAATCGAAAAAAAAAAACGTTAATAAATTATGTTGCCAAATGATGAACTGAAAATTAAATATTTTCAGTGAAAAAACTTACGATATATTTCTTAGTAATTCCGAAAAAATAAATCAGAGCATAATGGTTGGAAAAAATAAAAGAAAAACTAATCTCTAATTTTACGAGAAAGATTAATTGAAATTTTTGCAAGAAAAAGGTTTCCAAAAATGAAGACATTACAGAAATCAAAGACCGAAAAATTCTGCTACTAATTGATTTGAAGTAAAATATTTCTTTAACGTATAAAATGCGTTTTAATTACTTTACGAATTTTTTGTAGTATTTGAAATATTAGTGGTAATTAAAGAATTTATTTAAAGATGTTACCATTAAAAAAAACGTATTCGTGTAATGTCTGAGCAATTTTTAAATTGCCATTATTTCGTAACTGCTTCCAAGCAAAAGCAAAAATTAGTTTTTAATGGCACTGCAATTTTCTCAAATGTCTTTTTCTTTATAATGGCTATCAATTTTCATAATAATGTAAATTTTCAAGAATCAGAAATTAGATAAATTTTATATTTCAAAACTTGTTTATTTTTAGTTCCTTGTTTTTGCATTTGGATAAATAAATTTCAGTCAAAGTTTTGTTAGTTTGCAAAGCTTCTTTATAAATTAAAAAAAAGCAATGAAACAACATTTTTTTCCCCTTCGAATCAAAATAATTTTCTTAGAGAATTAATATTCTTTAAAATTTTCAAAATTTCAAAAAAAAGTAGGTTAGTTTTTCTAAATATATAAAAAAGAGGAAAGTTCAAAAAGACCAAATATAAAAAATTCCTTTTGACCTTAATAACTCTGAAGATTTTATGAAGTGATAACGAGGCCACTCCAAAAGACAAACGAATTAGTAATAGAACATACCCTCTCAGACTTTTTATAAAGAAATAAATTTACTTTTACTATCACAACTTACAAACAAGAAATTGTTCATTTAAACTTATATAATATTCTACTTTTCTGCATCACTTCAGGAAGAACTCGTTCAACTTCAGGTGAGATAATAAAATAGAAGGCTTATTAATTGTGATACTTTATTTCATTTTTTTACCGTCTTTGAACAGCTGAAGCAAATTTGAGTTTACAGCTACCAATGTTCCAACAGCTATGTACAGCTACCAATGTTCCAACCATCAGAGGTTTGTAATTTTGAACATAATCCTGCAGAACTCAAGTATTGGGTAAAATTTGCCTACGTGGAGGACTTTTTGATGGAACTAACCAACACCTCCTAGAAAGAGTAGGCCTCAGCACGGGTTACCATAAATATCCTTTAGTAGTCCAAACGTAATGACATATTTCGTATTTTCAACCACTGCGCAGCTTAGTACCCCGAACGTAATGACATCTTTCTTATTTTTAATCAACTGCGCTATTAACTTCGTCATATCGGACTACTAAATTTATCCGTGCTGAGGCCTTCCTTCTTCTAGGAGGTTCCCATAGTTAGTTTGATGACAACGGGACTATAATCCATGATCCGTTTGAAGATATTTTGCGTCAGCAGTCTGATCAGTGCGAGTCGGGTGCGGAATTCATATCGACCAGTTATCGCTGGGATGCAAACCTGGTTCGTCTTATTGGGAGGCCAACCCTCTATTCCCTGAGCCACAACTGCTTATAATTCGCGATATTTTTATTTCATATTTTATAACCGTCGTTGAACAGCAGACCCAATTTTCGGGTTTACGACTACTAATGTTCAACTCCGTAGCCTTGTAATTTTGAAAACAATTCAAAAGGCAAGGGAACTTCTGGATCAAGTATTGGGAGAAATTTGAATTCGTGAAGGATTTTTTGATGGAACTCACTCGCTTTTACCTTACATAGAGAGGAAAACCACAAACACCTCCCATGGCTAGCCTGATGGCAAGGAGACTCTAACCTATGATTCGTCTACCACTGAGGATATTTTACGTCAGCACTGTGGTCGGTGCAAGCCGGGTGCGGAATTCGTATCTACAAGCCCGCTTCACCTAATTCGAAGGCAAGCGCTTTTGAAGCAGAAGTTAATGAGTTTACGATGGATCCGGTATCTCAGGATCTAACATCGAAAGAGGCAACAGCTGATTCTTCAGTGTTGGTCGATAACGATATGACCATAACGAATACCATCATAAATTAAAATATATTTGTGTTTTATTTCCGACCACTCCCTACGTAGCAGAGAAGTGGGGACACTTAATATGCTCTCAAGTGAACTGTAAAAAGTCCTGGTTAGATACATATTTTTTAAAAATTTCCAGCTTGTAGTCAGAAACCGATTACAGATTTGAAATCAACGTCGCTAAAATATCCGATATAGGTTCAAAAATAGAACAGAAAGTAGAAAAAAAAAATTGCTCCACGGTGTTAATTTATGCCATAATGCTCTTAATAATTTTATATAATCTTAGCTTAAAGTCAAATACAAACACTTTAACATTTATATGTCTATAAGGATACATTTTATAAGGAAAGCAATAGTTATCGAAAATGTATTTAATGATCGGGGATTCATCTTCTTATTGCTACCGATTTTTAAAACTTGTAAAGTTCGTTGGAACCAAAATAAAAGGATGATTCCTGAATGGAGTGTTTTATGATTAAATCTTATTAAGCAGAAATGAGACTATTCTCTCTACAATAATATATCAGGGTTCCCGTGGTCTTTGAAAAATGTTAGTAGTGGTAGTAAAGTTAGGTAAATGCTAAGATATTATTGGTACAAGATTTAGCGAGTTACTTACTTTATTCAACAAAAGCTGGGCACCTGGGCCGCGCAGAAAACCCATATCCCATTCATCGTGAAATTACAGAAAAATTAAAAAATATAAACAGTTTGTATACAGAGTCTCTGGGGTGACTGATATTGTAGAGCAAGCACTTAGCTTGTTCAACTGAAAAGAAAGTGAAAATAATTCTAAACAACTTGCTATAGTAAAGATGGCTGTATATTTATTGTCCACATGAGGTAGCAGGTTCGGATTTCAAGGCTATGGTAAAGATGAATTTATTGTCCACGTGAGATAGCAGGTTCGGATTTCAAGGCTATAGAAAAGATGGCTGTGAATTTATTGTCAACATGAGCTAGTAGGTTCAGATTTCAAGTCTGGTATTGTAGTTGAGGCAATTGAGGTTGTAATCTGAGGTTTCTGTGAACTATTGATGTTAGAGTTGGAGATTTTTACTTATGTTGATAGTTTCGGCATGAGGCGTCAGAGGTGAAGTGTGCAGCTATTGGTCTAAGGTTTTTGTCTTTTTTAAAGTTTTCAAATTTAAATATTTCATTGAAGTTAGCGATTTAGAGAGTTGGAATTTTCATGCATATATATACTTTCTTTGGAAAACAATTTTTAGTGGTGGTTAAGCTGAAATTAAAATATCGACAAATGTTTTATTTTCGTTACCATTTTTCACATTTTCAATGCCTGTATATTAATAAATATATATAATTTCATCTGAAATCAAAACATAATAAGAGAAAGGACTATTCTCATCTACTGATTTTTTTTCTTTTCGAATAAAATGCCATATCCTTAATTACCAAAGCAAATTAAGAATGAATGCATAGAATTAAGTCAACACGCGTGTGATTTCAAAAATAAGCTGCTTACTAAAATTTGAATTTTCACAATGTTTCATGATAAAATTGTTACTACTTTATTTGTTGGCGCAGCTGGCATCCCACAATGTGTTTATATAAAGTGTAGTATGTAAATTATATTCAGTGCAACCACAAATTCACCATATATCATTAATAGATCGGGAAATTTTTGAGATTTAACCCTGTAAAAAATTCCTAATCAAATAAAGATTAAAAAAATTATTTAGCAATCAATTTAGTAATACTTTTTACCGTAAAGTTATACGGAATAAGAATTCTGACAATACGTTAAGTGATTATACAGTAATACTTACTGTATAATCACTGAATCTTTGTAAATAAGTAAATATTGCTTTAAAAATTACATAATAAAATTATTCGGGAGAAATGGATTTTACGGTAAAATGAATTTAACGGATACTGCACTCAGAGTGCCAGTAATTATTTACCGTAATTTTATCTAGAGCTTTTACAGTGAAATAGGTGTTTTTAAAAGAGGTTTTGTGGAAGAATGTGCCAGGTACTGAATTTATTGAAAGAATAAGAACTAGTTTTAATGTTTTTTTTAATACTAACAGAAAAGTTACGCTTATTGTTTCTGAGGAGATAATGCTTGTTTTCAGAAATGTTTATATCAAAAAATTAAACTTTTTTACTAAATAACAAAAGATGAAAACAACAAAAAAATATTTTGAATAAAGTTAAAGTTAATAGATTAAAATGAATTTGAAGACAGACTTAATGCAAAAACTCATTTCCATATTTCGAATTACCATTCTTTATCTTTTTAATTCAACTAATGGCTATTTTTCTTGTTCTTAAAATATAAGTCTTCTAAACTATCGAAATTCTACTAAATAAATATAACAATTTGACATTTTCAAAAGAAAATTTTCAAATCTTCTTAATCTTGTTTTTACATTTATAATGATTCCAAGAAGATTTTTTTCTCCCTTTTCCGCAATTTAAATTCATAGTTAATTATAATTTAAATTCTAACAAATAAACTAGTTTAATAAATTATTTACCTAGATAATAAGAATTAATTAGAGAAGTTGACAAGTACATAAATAGTAGTATGTAAATTATATGCAGTGCATTTTTTATACTTATTTTCCATTGTTAGTGGGACAGCGAATTGACATGTAAAACTTCTCTAAGAAGATTTTTTTTCGATCTTAAAGAAACTATATTCATAATAGTTTTAACTAATTAACAATCATAACTATTTAAATTTGGATAATAAATCTGAGTTTATCAAAATCTAATTATCTGAGCAGTTTACAACTCAACTAACTCGTCTTATGTACCTTTTTAAATAAAGGCTATATGGAGATTTTTTTAAATATTTCTTTTCACATAAAATGTATTGGTAAAATATAAGAATATTTAATTTATTCGGTACAAAATTAAAAACACAAAAAGCAATCATGTTTACAAACAACTATAATTAAATAATTATATTTTGTGCTTGAACTTTCTAAAAAAAAGTTCTAAGTGACACTTTTGAAATGACAATTTCAACATAATTTGAGTCTTATCTAACTATAAATTCATAAAGAATTAGGACTCTTTGTGTTTTTAGACTGTAATAACGTTCCGATCGCATTTGGCAGCCAACAGTTGACGACAACTTTCGAATATCTCTTTTTCGGCATCAAAATAAAATGAACGTTATGACGGGAGCAGTTTAAATGAGTGTTAGCATATATAAAAAAATAAAGCATGATATAATCTTTATTTCTTTTTGCCTTCGTAAAAATTATTATAGGCAAATAAAAAATTTTAATTACTCGGTTATAGTTAATAAATACATTAAACCAATATAAAAGCTTTGCTGATTTCCAGAGTTGTCAGAACATATAACTTTTATATAACATCAATTATTCATCGCTGGAAAAATTTTACAAGGAAAATTTGACATTAGTTATATGGTGATTATAAATTAATAATAATGACAAATACTTGGATAGAAAACTGAAAATGGAATATTAATTAATAATATGTTTTAAAATGAACTTTGAAAAGCAACTAGTTTTTTTAACCCTGTGATGGTCAGAAAATTTTAATCAAATATTTAATCTGGAAATCGTGGTCGTTATTGGTATATCCACTAAGAAGAGATTGGCTTCATCTTGTTCATCATCTGCATATCCACTAAGAAAATTTGGCTTTATCTTGGTCATCATATGCATATCCACTAAGAAGAGATTGGCTTTATCTTGTTCATCATCTGCATATCCACTAAGAAGAGATTGGCTTTATCTTGTTCATCATCTGCATATCCACTAAGAAGAGATTGGCTTTATCTTGCTCATCATCTGCATATCCACTAAGAAGAGATTGGCTTTATCTTGTTCATCATCTGCATATCCACTAAGAAGAGATTGGCTTTATCTTGTTCATCATCTGCATATCCACTAAGAAGAGATTGGCTTTATCTTGGTCATCATATGCATATCCACTAAGAAGAGATTGGCTTCATCTTGTTCATCATCTGCATATCCACTAAGAAGAGATTGGCTTAATCTTGGTCATCATATGCATATCCACTAAGAAGAGATTGGCTTTATCTTGGTCATCATCTGCATATCCACTAAGAAGAGATTGGCTTTATCTTGTTCATCATCTGCATATCCACTAAGAAGAGATTGGCTTTATCTTGTTCATCATCTGCATATCCACTAAGAAGAGATTGGCTTCATCTTGTTCATCATCTGCATATCCACTAAGAAGAGATCGGCTTTATCTTGGTCATCATATGCATATCCACTAAGAAGAGATCGGCTTTATCTTGGTCATCATATGCATATCCACTAAGAAGAGATAGGCTTTATCTTGGTCATCATATGCATATCCACTAAGAAGAGATTGGCTTTATCTTGGTCATCATATGCAAATCCACTAAGAAGAGATTGGCTTTATCTTGGTCATCATATACATATCCACTATAAAGAGATTGATTCCATCTCTTGGTTAGCTTGATTGTCTTCACCTCTTAACTATTTTTTTCAAAATAAAATGTGTATGATTAAAAGGCATTTTGTTAGAGACAAAAATTATTCAAATTTTAATGACTTATTGTCAAAGCTGAGTGGTGCAATTTTTATCCCACCAAACCTGGAAGGATTAATTAGTCATATTTATGAACATATAGTAATAATATAAATAAAAATGTCTTCCTTAAATAGCTTTGAGAAAAGAAAATAAGCTTGAATCGTCTCTTTTTTTATTCGAAAGATTTTCTGGGTGTATTTTCCCTCATTTCTCAAGAACGGGAGCAACAATTTGGACCGTATTTTGTTCAACAGTTTGCAAATTTTCAAAGGGTGGTTTGTGACAATCACCACTTTTCGGTGTTATACAATTCGACAAATATCCAAAATAAATCATTCATGAAAACCATTTTTATCGATTTCAGAAATTATTTTTTGCTTTAAAATTTATTGTTCACTATTTTAGATCTGTATATTTTTTTAACTTAAAGACATTTACAACAGTTAAAGTTCGTTTCGTTTTGGCTTAAAAAAACCTTAAAAATGAAATTCATTACCTTGCATAATTTATAATATAAGTGCACTTAGAGCACATATATTATAATTGTAATAATTTATAACATAAGTGCACTTATAGTATAAGTGCCCTGTTTAATTTTGACAAAGTTGCTAATTTTATTTAATACTCATCAAAGACGCCGTTGAGATAATTTGCATTTTTTTAATGCCAGCATATGTAGTACAAAACAGTTTAATAAAAAATTCCCCACTATACCATACAAAAATGCAAGAGACAAAATTAAAATCTACTCTCCTATGAGCAATATGTGTTAATTATAATTATACATTATCTTGACTTTTTGCTGCACGATTTTAAATCTCAAAATACCTGAAATTCAACTTATTTAAAATGGCGAACCAGCTGGTCGCCGGTAGCGACTAGTTAATAATAAATAATATTTTCCGCGTATTACTTTGTGAAAAAAACTAGAGTTTAATTGCTTATTTTATGAAAACATAGTAATAGTTATTAATTTGTTTCTCTTCAAATAATTTTAAAAGAAACTGATGGGTTTAACCCTTTTTTATAAAAATTAATATTAATTAATATTTTGAATATTTTTTAAAAAAATTAAAAAAAAAAACATTTGTTTTGTTGAAAAATAAACAAAATATGAAAAAAGAGATTGTTGTGATTTCAAACATAAACACTTAAATATAGAAAAAAGGAACTAAGAAATTTTTTTAACTTTAACTTTCAAGGAAACATCCTTTATTAGAAACAAGATTTATCTAACTTGTTTTTCCCTTCATTCTTAAACATCGAATAAAATTTCATTTTAACAATTTTTTCATCACATATCAGTTAAATCAAATGGGATTAGGTACTGTTACTAACAAATTTATTTCCAGAAAAGTTTTTAAAGCCGAAACAATTTTTCTTCTCAAATAAAACTAAGAATAAAATAATATTAAAGACACATTTAGTGGCTGGAATTTTCTCGCTGAATCGACAATAAAAATGCTCCTTCGTGAAAGTAGTCGTAAATTCCTGGCTCGAGAAATATTAAGCGCTATTCATTATTCTCCTGACCTGAAGGTATTGAACCGTTAACTAGCATTTCTTACCGGAGAAAAGATGTTTCTCGCCTTCTTGGTATATTAAATATAAATTATATGGTATATTGGAAAAGGTTTGATTCCCGCGTTTAACTTACGTATATTATTTCCTTGAGATAGAAAAAGGAAAAAGTTCGTCTTTATGAATTAACGCTTGTTTTTTTCTAATATGTTATAAGTCAGCTGTTCCCAATTTTATTTTCAACTACGAAACCCTAAATATGTGAACTTCTGTCGGTAGAAACCTGACTGTTAAAAAAAATTAGCAAGTTTTAATACGCTAGCCAGAAAAAAAAGAAAAAAGGATTCAAATGAATTTAGAAATATTTAATGTGAAGAATGAAATTTTTTAATTGTTTCCTCAATAACAGTCTTAAAATTAGGCTTAAAATTAGGCTTAATAAAATTAGGCTCATTAATATTAGGCTTACTTATATAAAATTAGGCTCTATTCGTTGCGTGTATGCAATTGACAAATAAAATAAAATAAGCTAAAGTATGGTTTTTGAAAAGTAAATGTTATAAAATATGAGAATGGTTATCGGAGAAAAATAATTCGTAATTCTTGAATTCGGTTATTTTATTTTGAATTGTAATTATTATAAAAATGTTGAGAAATAAGGATAATTTGTATAAGCGTATCCTTCTAGTAGTTTTTTTTTTAATTAAATTGTCATTGAAACAAAATATAAATATATATTTTTAAATTTGCTTATTCTTGTTTTTATTCGCATTTTACTTAAATATGATAACAATAATTTAATCATTAAATAAATAAACGATTTATTGGTTGAAGGGTTTCAAAAATCATTTCTGATTTAAAAAGGTCCTAACTCGCAGAACTCTAAAAATTCCTGGAGCATCATTTGGGAACCGCTGCCAAAGTATATTTATTATATGATTCAACGGATTATTACATATTTTACATAAATAAAAGTGTTAGGGCCGTATAATAAGCCGTATTTGTATATTGATCCGAAAATCGTTTTTTTTTTTTTTTAATTATTATTATTAGAACCCGTTTCGTGAAAATAATCTCCACATGTCTCGTGTAAGCAGTAGAATTTTTGTCTGTTTTGTAGTGAAAATTCCGAAAAATGAATCAATTTCTATATGGTGACAATATTAACCCCTTGACATACGAAGACGTCTGGGAGACGTCATTTGTTTCTTATGTCAAAACAATAATTGACGTGTCTCAGACGGCTTCAACACAGAGATGCCAACTTGCTCCGGACGCAAAATAAATATTTTAAAGTGGTAGTTTATCAATTGGGATTCTTGGTTTCAAAAATTCAATTTAGTAAATTTTTATCCACTATTTCTAAATAATTTTTAAGGTTATATAATTCACCACTTTATCGTATTTAGGTCATGCCATACCTTTTGAAAAAAAAAAAGCAAAAATTGTCCAATATTTGCAAAATTTAATTTCTAGTTATTTACCGTTTTTTTTAAAAATTCTTTTTCTTAATATTTTTGCGTGTCCGGAGCAGTTAGAATCTCTGTCATTCCGTTGCAAGTTGTTGCTTACAGACCAATCAAAGATTATTTCTTTATCAAGAAATGATGTCACTCACCAGTCACCAATATTGACTGACAAGAGAGCACCGCCAAGGTGAAACTACTTCTTGATTCAAAGCCTCACGGAAAGGTGGCAGCACCACTCATTCCTGAGACCAATTCATCTCTGAAAGAGAAGAAAATTTTCACCAGATCAATGTATCCCTGGTACTGCTCAGCAACCGACCACCTCTAATTTAAAACTAATTTTAAATTGGATTTATTAAAATTGAATGACACACTTTTTAAGATCGTTCTTGTCATTTAATGTAATTAATTTAATAATAAAGTTGTTATTTCATAAAAATCCTGGAAACTTATGAAACATGTAATGGAAACAATACCAGCTAGGCATTAAAATGTAAATGTTGAAAAATTTTAGCTTAGTACAGTATTACCTGAATTGTATAAAAATCTCATAAATTAATTTCATCTTGGATAGCATTAAAAATTATCAAAAGTTTAAATAATTAATATTTTTAGGCTAATTCTCGTTTCATAATAGCTAGCTCGTATTATTATTAAAATAAAAAGTACAAATTTACGATATTTACTAAAACTGGACATATTTTAGATGGAAAAAAATAGCTTTTCTTGTAAGACCAAGAACCAGTTACAATGAAAAAGATACAAATCGCTTGTAAGCTCAATAACAAAAAATTTTTTTTAACAATCTTAACGAGTAACCTTGGAAAGTCTCTTTTCTCAACACATTAAAAATACAGAGAGTACGAACGCTATGACACAAATAGTTAAAGCGAGTGATAAAGATTTATACGCGTTTCGCCATTGGGAAGCTCGAGGAAAAGAAATATAGGCAAGGCATAATCTTTATGCCCTAATGCCAACATATAAGATTCAAAGTTACTTTTTTTTCATCTATGACTATTCCCGGCAAGATTCTTTGAGTTAATTTCTAGCTAATTAAAGAGAAAATAATCGATTCAAATGAATTCCTTAAAACCTGAACCAGTTTAGAGGTTATAATTTATTTCTTCAACAGCTTTAAAAACTTTCTTAAAATTGCTATTCCATTTCTTCATTTTAAAAGCAACCATTTTCGTTATTAGATTGGGAAATCTTTATGGGAATTCGGCTGCTACAGCGATAAAAGTTTGAAATTTTTTAAAGTGCTTAGAAACAATACTAAGAATTAATTTGATAGAGTGTAGCTGATCACTGCATTGTCGAAAGCTCTTCAATTTCGTAAATAAGGAGGGATTTTTTACTATTTATTTCTCATTTATATCTGGTATATAATTTAGGAACTAAAAATAGTTGGACCACGCCACTTACAATCTAATTCCATTCGATTCTTCAATTGCTTATCAATCGATTTAAATAGTTTATTGGTATTTTCAATTGTTATTTTTTTTAGCGTGAATGTAAAATTTTGCTAAGTTCGTTTGTAATCAGAAATTAAATCAATTACATTGGAAAACGTGCCGACCGGAATGTGTAGGGGTCAGGGAACTAACCTTGCACCAGAAAGGTCGTGGGTTCGAATCACGGGCAAGACATGAGTGTTCCTTCATTCTCTGTACTATCTGTCCTTGCTGTGGGAGCACCGTTGATCCACCTAATATGGTGCTCCAGAAAGAATGGCCAACAAATCTGTCCTTCTGATGCATGTATGAAGAAAGTTCATTCCCCCGGCGGGCATTGGAAAAAAAAAAGAAAAAAAACATCGGAAAACAATTTTTTGTGTTGAATGAGAATTCTGAACGAATCCTAGCTATTTTCACCGTTCTGATTTCAAATCTGCAATCTCTTTCTATCTACAAGATACAGATTTGCGCAATTTAATAATGCATTCTTAACAAGAAATTTTTAATATTCATTCGACTGAATACTAAGTGTCCCCACTTCTCTGCTACGTAATATGTAGTAAGAAGAAGGCTATAATACATTTCAGTTTAGGATGTGATACAATGCGTTAAGGTAACATGTTGCTTTGCCTTAAGTATTGCTGTACGTTGTTGTGAACTTGTACATTCACTCAAAAAGTAAACTAAGTTGAAAGTATCATTTTGAAAAAAAAATTGTAGTTTTCCGATTAATACTAATCCCCAAACCCGAATCAGATAAAGTCAAGTAGTAGTATTAATTCAACAAAAATTTTTTTTCCAGTGAAATCAAATAAAAATTAAAATGAAACAATAGTTTGAATAGTTAACTTATACCAATACAAAAGCTATTTCATTCCTAATTGGTGGTTAAGTGTAACGGTAGTTTTAAATGAAATGCAATATATAATTTTCATTAAAAAGGAGACACCAAATCATTGAATTTTAACTTCGTTATGCAATTGTATTCATAAAGGAAAGACGAATCGATAAGAAATAATGCTCACTTTATTAACACTGAATAAAATTTCAATATGATTTATCCTAGCGACAAAATCTATAAATACAATTTTTTCTTAAGCAAGTATTCCGCCCATATTTTTCGGTGATAGAATTAGACAGCCAAAGGAAAGATAAGTATGTCAAATTGATTGTATTCCAGAATATGATAAAGACTTTTATTTTTTCTTATTCTCAAGAAAATGACTGGGACGCATCATTTTCTTCTGTTAATAACAGCTTTATCTAATACTTTAACCTACGAGATCATATGTCAGTCCCATTGTATCCGGATTTCCCAATACCATCCGTTGATGACATAAGATGTTGTTTGCAACGACATAGAAATGACCTTATATCTGATTAATATTATTGGATAGTCGACGTCAAAACATCTCTTTCTGTAAGAAGAGCAATATATGAGTAACTATACGACAGAAAGTGTGACACTTGTCTACATTCAATTCATTTTTCTTTATTAAGGTTCATTATTTTAAGGTATCCGACTAGTTCCGACAACTTATTTGTTTTAAATATTCATATAAAAATTTAAAAAACTAGTTTTTTTTTTGTTTTATTATGAGTAAAAAGTAGCAGAAAAATTATTTTCTTTAATTTTATAACCGTCGTTTAAACAGCTGACCCAATCTTAAGATTTACGACTGCTAATGTTCAATTCCGTAGCCTTGCAATTTCAAACCCAATCCAGAAGACAAGGGAACTACTGCATCAAGTATTCTGAGAAATTTGAATTCGTGGAAGACGTTTTGATGGAACTAACCTGCGTGCGCGTTACACGGAGAGGAAGATCACAAGAACCTCCCACGGTTAGCCTGACGGCAAAGGGATTCTAACCAATGATCCCTCTACCACTGAGGATATTTCACGTCAGCACTGTGGTTGGTGAAGCCGGATGCGGATTCATATCGACCAGCCATCGCTGGTATTCGAACCCGGTTCACCTAATTGGAAGACGAACGCTCTTGGAGCAGAAATTTACGAGTTTACGATAGATCCGGATCGCAGGGTCTAACACCGAAAGAGGCAATAACTGATTCTTCAGTGTTGGCCAATAACGATATGACCTTAACGTATCACATCATAAATTAAAATATGTTAATGCTTTTTTCCTGCCATTCCTAGCGTAGCAGAGAAGTGGGGTTACTTAATATGAGCTCAAGTGAATTGTAAAAATTCCTGGTTAGACATATATTTTTAAAAATTCCAGCTTGTAGTCTGAAACCGATTACAGATTTGAAATCAACGTCGCACTGTGGTTGGTGCAAGCTGGATGCGGTTTCATATTGACCAGCCATCGCTGGGATTTGAACCCGGTTCACCTTATTGGAAGGCGAACGCTCTATTCCCTGAGCCATCGCAGTAAAAAATTATTATTATTATTTTTTAAATGGTTATTTTTGGGTAAAAATATCACATGTTTTGCATGCCCGCTAAACTCTGAAATAAAATTGCTACCGCCTAAAAGAAAAAGTCCTTTGACAATTTTATTCAGAAGACTATCAACTTATGTTTTGAACTATTATCTTAAAAGCAAGTGCATATATTACTGAGTTAGGAATCAATGTAGTTAAAAAAGGAAATTTTCAAAAGCTTTTGCACTTGTCTTTGCGAAAAAACAAGCATGAAAATTAAAACTACTTTTTTCTATTAGTCTGTAGCTCAGAACACGTGTGCTATAATCATAAACACTCAGAAAAAATTTAAGACCATTATTCTCATAAAAATTTTGAACAATTATTTTAAAAACATTTCTGATTTTGAGATAAGCGATTTATCCCACTCACGTATCTGCTCATAAAAAATCGTATTTTTACATGCAGTCTTCTCCGTGTAGCAAAAGCCAATTAAAGCTCTCTAATAAAAAAAACTCTATTAAATTTAACTTTATAGCTTAATTTGATGAGTAAATTATCACTTCTGTCAAAGTAAATTTCTCAAAGTAAATTAAAAATATATTAGATATACATTGTGTACATTTTTACTGCATGTAGAGTAAGAAAAAAACGGATTATTCTTATGAATTTTGAGTGGCCATTGGTCGGATTTTTATTCTGCTTTGATGCTACCGGTGACTGAAGGCGTAAAAAAGTGGTGGCTAACAGCAAAAACAAATTAAAATTATCAATTTTTTCTAGCACATTTTTTTCAGTTTGCCAATGATAGTAAATGTGAATTAAATGTGCCAATGATAGTAATTATTCTTATGAATTTTGAGTGGCCATTGGTCGGATTTTTATTCTGCTTTGATGCTACCGGTGACTGAAGGCGTAAAAAAGTGGTGGCTAACAGCAAAAACAAATTAAAATTATCAATTTTTTCTAGCACATTTTTTTCAGTTTGCCAATGATAGTAAATGTGAAGAATATGTTCATTTTAAATATGCAAAATTTGCAATTTAAGTTATTTGTAATTGTATGAATAAATAGACTGAATAAATAAAAATGAATTGAATTTTTACCGATTCTTACATCTTTAGACGCTTCGTTATATTCTTCGTTATATAAGTTCGGTAATATCTCAAAGAAATCTCTTAAAATGTATATAATAGTTAACTGTTACCGGGTCATAATATGCTTATTTAGACCACAAAATGCACTTATCCTGAAGAAACATACTTTTTTTTACATCAAAGTCAGATTAAACCCCTATTTTAGAGGGGAATCTGAGAAATAAGGTCCAAATAATTTGGTCAGGAGAGCGATTCTACATTTGAACCCCTTAGTGTTAATTTTATTTTTTGCTTTATTCACCATAGCGTGAAGACTTTTTAAGAACATTAAAAAAAATTTACAAGATATTATAAAATTCGTTTAACTAACGATAAAAAATAGCTTTTAGTAAATATTTATTATTTCTTATTATTGGTAGTAAAAAACATTCTTAATTTTAAGCTTTAAATTTTTTTAGATCATTTAACAAAATACCATTTTACATGACAGAATACAAAATGTGAACGAAATCGGTCGAATAGCTCCTAAGAAATCAAATTTTACAAAAAATACGACTTTTTTGAATTTCAATTTCTCAGGAACTATTCGACAAATTTAGCTCGAATTTTACGTTTTTCCATGTAAAATTACATTCCTTGAAATGATGTAAAAATTGCATAGCTTAGAATTCAAAAGGTTATGGACTATTATTAAGTAAAATAATAAAATATAATAAAAATAATAAATATTTACTAAAAGTTATTTTTTACATGAAATTGTCTTTCGATAAATTGTAATTGGATTGCGTGCAAAAATTTTTCAATTCGCTTAAAAATTTCTCAAGATATGGTGAACTACGCAAAAAGTAAAATTGACATAAGGTTTTCCAAATTTTAGACGGCACTCCTAACCAAACTATCGGGACCATATTTCCCAGATTGCGGCTACCCTCCATATTTGTATAGCCAAAAATCTGAAATCGTCGAAAAAAAGGTAGGTATTTTTATTCAGTGAAAGTACGTTTTTGGATCTGATTTCACAACATAAAATATCGTCCGCATTAATTAATTACCATATTTAAAGTCATCACCTCGAGCCTTAAAATTAACGTCCTAAAACGAAAAGTTCCGACCATTAAATCGAAAATTATTTAGTGTGGTCCATTTTTATTATTTTTTTATTTCGCGTAATGAACTACCACTTTTTTCAGAAAGTAGTTTTTTATATGTCGGAAACTGTTTGCTCTTGATCATAAACGGGTAAATGATTTATATCATTGTCAAAAATAAATGGTATAACAACAACGCTACGTTTTTAGACGATGATTTTATCCACCAAAATTGTAGTCGATTTTATGTGTTAAGAAACGTGGTATCTACTCCAACAACACTTCAAAACTCATAGTATTCATGAGAAATTCCTATGTTTTTCTCATGCTATAGGTATTTATACAATTGAAACATAAAGATCTTGTTGAGATTTTTTAAATTATTCCTTTTTCATTTTTTACTTTGATAACAAATATATTACTCGATTATTCCGTACGCACGCAATTACTTGGATATGATGGGAAACACAAATAAAACAGTGGACTTCCAAAAAAAAACAAAAAAACAAATGCTAAACTAAATCAGGTACAACTTTCAAGTATGAGTCGGAGCAATATGGCAAACTCATAATGTAGATGTTCACATTGGCGTTTATTCTCAGTTAGTACTTCCTAAGAAGCTATTATTTCCCAGACCAACATTAACCCTTTCGTTACGAGTTCCGTATTTAGTCGGCATCACCCCCCCCCCCCGGATCCCGTTTGATAACTGGTATCTATCTGCTACTGGCTAAGATTCAATTAAGCCGACCGGCCTGTGTAGGGGGCAGGGAACTGTCCTTGCATCAGAAAGATTCTGGGTTCGAATCCCGGGCAAGGCATGGATGTTCGTTCCTTCTCTGTACTATCTGTCCTTATTGTGGAAGCGACGTTGGCCCACCTAATATGGTGCCCCTGTAAGAAACGTCAACAAAATCGCCCTGTAGACGTCTGAATTGACGTATGTTAACACAGGCGGGCATTAGAAAAAAAAAAAAGAAAAAAAAACCAGTGCGTGCAGTCCCTCCGCGCGGAAGAGGTGAAACTGCGTAATGTGGAAATGAAAATAGGAAGGGGTAGAAATTGATTTTTAGTGAAATCATATTGTTTCTTTAAGACAAACTTTATTAACATTGTTTACAATTCACAATTGATCGCATCTTTAAATTATCATTTTCTACGCGCATGCGTTCGAGTGCCACGCATTCACTCTCGCTCTGTCTCTTTCTATTCCCCCTCCCCAGGAGCGTTGAACGTTTAACGCAACAGTGCTTTCATACCCCCTCCATGGTAGCGTTAAACGTTTAACGCAACCTTGTTGGAAGTCGCATTAGAAGTTTCACTTATAAAATAAAAACCGGCAAAAATAAAAAAAACATAGAAAAATAAGTATCTAAAGCAGAGTATCTATGTGCATCAAAGTATTTTTTTAATTGTATTTAATAAAAAAATTATACTTATTAACTTTTTAAATACAATACTTTGTTTCATTTAAAAAAATGTTCGCTTAGTTAAAAAAAATTAATAATAAAATATATTTAAAAAAAAAAATTATAATAAGAAATCAGCTTATTTCTAAATGTTCTAAATTTCAGTAAGGTATTCTTGGCGAATTTAAAAAAAATATCGCTTTGTTTTCTTTAACGCCAATATTACCTACTATGTTTTTCTCTTACCTCGGGCGCTCAACGAACGTAAAGAGAGATCTAGTTTCCATGACAACGGTAGTGTTAAACGTTTAACGCAACCTTGTTGGAAGTCGCATAAGAAGTTTCACTTCAAAAAAAGATTCAATTAACCTATATTGAATTAACACCACTAAAATGAATGCACTTAATATAAGTTGGAAAAATATTTTCCCTCGGTTTATAGATCGATAAGAAAAATTAAAGATTGAAAATCTTTCACTTGCAGAGCGAATTGCAAAAGATGAGAAGCTAAGTATGAACGTAAAAACTGCAATGTGAGAATGCGTTTCAACTCTAGTTTCAAAAATTACCATGCTAAATTAAATTACTTTGATATTTTAGAATTATGAAAAATTGCATATTTATTTATAATGGTTGCAAAATTTCCAAAATGCATCTCAAGTATCCAAATATCAGCTTATGAGTAATGTGAGCACTTCGCGAAGCGGGGCATCGTTCAGTGACGTCACTGAAAAGAAAAAGTGTTTTTGCGATAATCTTTTTATCTGAAATTCATTTGATTGTTTTAAATACTAATCATGAATGTATTATTGTGTATATAAAAATGTGGATATCTATATCTTACTAAAATTGTAAACTTTTTTTTAATTACAAAAATTGACTTATTAATATGATATAAAGTAAATTTATGGATGTCAGGTTTTTGATCACCGTCAACCTAGTCTCGAAGTGTAATACCAACTAATAATTTTTTGGACAATTGAGTTCAATAAAAATACAGTCAATCAAAATTTTTTTTTTAGTTTTAAATAGAAATTTTTTATTGGTAACAAATGCAATATAATATTCGTTATAAAACAAGTAAATTTTTTTTAAATGATTAATATTTCACAAAGCAATAAATAAATCATTGTAATAAATCATTGTAATGTAAGTTATTATTATATTACCATAGTTTAATTATCATAATGTCTCGTTTGATACAATAATCTAACTAATTTCACGAGCGAAATTTTATTACAATACTTTTTCATCATTTAATATTATTAAGAATAAATTAAATATCGATAGTAGTCTATGAAAAATTAAAGGTTATTTATAATAAAACAAACTACCCTTTCGTTTCTAAATAATTAGCATAAAAATCTATATGTTTATAGCACAGACCGTGACTTAGCATTTCAAGTATTACATTTCTACTTCATAAAACGGTTTTTCAAACAATTGATTTCATTAAATGTAGTTAGCTCAATTGGAATTTGTTTCAAAAGAACTTGTTTACCCATAACAAATCCTATATATCTTTTCACAGTAGAGTTTAATATAAATACCAATAACGTTAACGATATTCGATTAATTGGTTTCCTTCAACATTATTAAAGTGATTTTTCATTTAGCGTATTTGATCCAACCAAATAAATGTTTCGAATTCTTTTGATAACAAATGCAATTATCTTTCCTCGCCTATTCGTGGTTGAATAGTCTTGATGTAGCAGCTGTTATATGAGAATTCCTTTTTGGTTCTAATATGGCTAACACTTGCTCTGAAATTCATTCGTATGATTTTTTTTCTCTACGTGAAAGAGTAAGTCTAATCTAAACAGATTGTCAAGCAAGAATAACAACAAACGTCAAAGTGTTTTTATTTTTAGCGAAACAAATGTTTGTGATTTGTATTAATATTTTACATAGGTTGTTATTGATATATTTTAATCATACTATTAGTTACAGAAATATGCTACTCCAAATAAATTCCTTATGAGTACATATTCCATAAAGAATATGTTCTGTATGTATGAATATGTTATTCATACATATTCCATAAAGAATATGTTACCCATGACAGATTCGATAAATTTGGTCAGTATCCGAAGAAATAGAAAAATAGTAGCTTTGAAAAAAGAGTTTAGTTTATCGATTGGAAATTTATAAACTACAAGATTGATTTTTTATGAATTAAGGCAAATATATTAAAATAATAATATATTAAATAACTTAACTCTTAACTTAATTTAAATAATATATTAAATAACTTAATTCTTAACTTAAATCAAATAATATATTAAATAACTTAATAATTAACTTAATTTAAATAATATATTAAACAACTTAATTCTTATTTTAATTTAAATAATATTTTAAATAACTTAATTCTTAACTTAATTTAAACAATATATTAAATAAATTAATCCTTAACTTAATTTAGATATTATATTAAATAACTTAATTCTTAACTTAATTTAAAAAATATATTAAATTACTTTATTTCAGGGAAGTCGAGGTATGATACCTAAATGCAAAGTAAAAACTTATACTGAATGGTGGTATAATAATACAAACCATACAAAATATTAAATAAATAATCTCAAGAAACCGAAGCGGTAAAATATTACCTGATTAAAAATTTCATTCGCTTCAAAAATATACAAATAGAAAAGAATTGTCGACACAAGCGCCCATTTTCTAGAATTGATAGACATGAATGAGAAGAAACAAAAGTGATTTGAAATAAGGAACGTAAAGTTGCCAAAGAAAAAGGGACATTGTGTGTGTAGTTAATTTACGTCGCACTAGAGCTGCACAATGGGCTATTGGCGACGGTCTGGGAAACATCCCTGAGGATGATCCGAAGACATGCCATCACAATTTTGATCCTTTGCAGAGGGGATGGCACCCCTGCTTCGGTAGCCCAACGACCTGCACGCGAAGTCGAGCACTTTACGGTAGAACAGTTTAACGAGGACCAATACCGCACACCCTCGGTCCCTACGCAGACTGATCCAAGTGGTCACCCACCCGCACACTGACCGCAGCCAGTGATGCTTGACTTCGGTGATCTGCTGGGAACCGTGTCTTAACGATCAGTCCACTGCGGGACCCAAAGAAAAAGGGAAAAGTAAAGATGAGAAACAAAACTAGAATAACGACAGTAGCCGAGAGTGAAAGAAGATTAAAAACAGAACAAGAAAAACCACAGTGACCGAAAAGTACAAATTAAGGGATCAGCATATTTTTGAAGAGATCGAGATATGTCGACTGTTATTTCCTTTTCATGTATTTTTGAAGCAAATCAAGTTTTTAATCAGGTAAGGCACATATACTTCGAGCCCAGTAGCAGAAACCTCTGTATTCATCCGAAAACTGTGAGAAATTTCTAAAATTAATTTCCGGAGAGTGCAGCAAAATATTTGTATTCAAATGTTATACTGTTAGCGGTTACTCTTTTCTCAATAAATTCTGGAAAAACAAAAACATTAAAAGTTCAAGAAAATTAAAATTTTCAATACTAATGCTAAATCTGTCCTACTATATGGATTAGAGCAACGCCTTCTATAACTGAAAGCCTCCACACGGTTTTTTATAGGTAGACCGATCAGACCACTGTGAAGGATATCCACTTTCCGAACGAGTCACATAATAAAAAATCTAGTTAAAATACGAAAGTGGTAGTAAATATATGACTAAAAATTTGTTTTATTTATGAATATTATTGGTTTGCCTTATTCACTTGTCAACCACTACAGATTCAATTCTCAAATATATATGATGAATTTCTCTCAATTACTTTTATAAAGGGTTTTGGGAACATGCGCACAACTGGTTCACTTTTTCAATAGTCTGCACGGACTACTTATAAAAGACCGTGTGGAGGCTTTCGGATGTAGGAGGTGATGATTAGAGACGCGGAACTGCACCCGATAAAAAGCAAAACAGAAACTGATCAATCTGAAAATTAAAAGAAAGGTAAATGGAAATCGATAGGTCATGTTCTACGTAAAACCTGAAAAATTTTAAGTAAAACGAGTTTTTAATTAGAACCCTGCAGGCAATAGAAAAAGAGGAAGACCTAAAAATGCTTGGAGCAGGACAATCGATAACGAATCGAAAATCCCGAGAAAGACATAAGAGAGGCAAAATATCTGGCCATTAATAGAGTAAGATGGAGAGCTACGATAGAAGCCCTATGCTTTAATTCTGAGTTAAGAGTAATATGTAAGTATATGTATGTTATACTTGGTTGGTTTTCAAGTTATGAAAGGCAAAATTGTTAAATATTACATTACATGATAAAATAAATACACTTCTTAAAGAAATCACTTAGAATTAGTTAATGAAACTTAATCAGAGAGGAGGAAAAATTACAAAGATTGAAGATAAGTTGTTAATAGAGTTGGGGAGATAACTTTAACTTAAATATGAATGATTTTCTTTTATTATTTAGTTTGTTTTTGTCTACTAGGCCAAAATAAATCTGTGGCACTAGTCTGTGTGTCGTGCTAGTTCTGCTATCAAATTTTTTGGTATAAGTAACGAAAGCAGACCTAAAAATGCACTTATTTGAGCAAGGATTTTATTAAGGATTAAAGTTTTAAAACTTTTAATTTCTGGGGGAAGGTAAATAGCGAATGGAAAATTTTGCACCAGATTGTTTATTTCTTGCGTTTATAGAATTTTTTTTTTTCGAATCAATTGATTTGATTCATTTGTACTAAGAAAAACCATTTATTAAAAGATGACTATGTATAGCAAATAGTTTCTAGAAAATATATTGATTATTACATAACTTTATTAACCATTGAAATTGTTGTATTGATTACATAATCGTCAATATTTCAAATGTAAGAAGTACATAACATTCTAGATTTAAATATTTTTCTTTTATTAAAATTTTTCAACAGCATTTATGATAAAAACAAAATTTCAATGAAATCAGTTAAATAATTCAAAGTAATCGCCATTATGAATATATATGCTAAAAGAATTAGTAGAAAATTTTAAAAAAATGTACGAATGTCTACTTAATTTGGCAACAGTGTAATAAAGGTTACCTGGCATGGTTATCTGTAGGTATGTTTGGATGGTAAATATTGCATTATTTATTCACTCTGATTTACACCTTGTTAAAAATTGTGAGTCTTTTTGTGTCTCCTATTTTTTCAGCGAAATTAAATCTGTTACAATTGACCCTTTGCCAAATTTCTTTCAGAGCTTTTTCCTTTAACCATAAAAAAATAAAAATCCAACTCAACATTATCTGAAATGGGAGATTTTAATTAAACATCACGTTAGTAAAAGCTATCATTAATATAGTTCACTCTGAATAACCTAATATACTTTAAACCCATTTTAGGCTAATCATAGAAATTTTAGAAAATGTAGCATTATTTTCATTGAAACACACTAACACTACACATTCATTAAGACACAAAAATCAATGAAAGAATCAATATAAATAAACATAAAATCTGTCACTTAAGAGATGTGAAATTTGTGGGCTGGCTAACTCGAAATAGAATGGAAAGAATAGTTGCTAATATAAACAAATGCCACGTTTTATCAACCAATCAGGATCGAGATACCCACAGTATGTCACTTGCCGGTGTCCCATTGAATTCTTTTCAGAATCCTTGACAATAGCAGAACAATAAAATTTGTGAAAAATACACGTCACAGTGTTGATAATTATTAAAGTGGTGCGTTTATTTAGTTTTGGCCGAAAAAATGGGTAAAGTAACTGTAAAATGATGGATCATATAAAAGGAAATAGTTTTACATTTTTAAGGGTCGGTAAAACTTTTCTTAAATAACTCGTCCAAGAAACTTGGTCTATACTATCGGAAAAAAATTAAAACCTATAAATAAGATTTTTTCCGTTACTTACAATTAGGAACGCAACAAAAATATTGTTATGATTTCCAAAACAATACTAAAAGAGTCTTTTAAGAAACTTTTTCATTGCAATGTTTTTGGAGAAAGAAAAATGCATTATTAGTGAAGTTTTAGCTGTTTACCGTTAGCATTTCATTTTCTTTTATTTTTCCTTTATCTATTAAAAGCGCAAAAGACAACTTAAAAAAAAAAAAAAACTGCTTTGCAAAAATGAATACTATTGGACAAGAATTTCAAATCAGCTAAACTGAAACGCATTTATCTAATTCCTACAGAAATTTAAAACAATTCTCTGCTGGAATTAAGGTTTAATCTTTTCTGTCCATTATATTTTGTTCCATTTATTTGCTTTTAAAATTACTGTTTAAGTAGATACAATAAAATGTATGAAATTGGATTCTTTTTGACAAAATAAAATTTCCTGGTGAGAAAGATATAAATATTCTATAAAGGAAATAGGGAACATCATTAACAAATACAGGTTTTATAGAATAGTGTGAATACTAAATTAATAATCCACGACGAAAAGTTTTAAATGTTGTCTTTCATTTTAAATATTTGACTTTTTCATTTTATATCTCTCAAAATTCAATAATTATTTCTCATCTGTTATTCTAATAAAGTGCTCTTTGTAATACGGAAATAATAGGATTTTTGATTAGATTTAGATGAAAGGAATTCAACATCTAATTTGATATGTTTCGATTAAAAATATATTTTGACACATTTTGGTTGAGTAAATATTTGAATGAAAGAAGATTATTTAAATTTAGTAAAGGGCAAAGAATATTTGAATATATATTTTTTCCTCATTTCATTGAAAATGACATTCCACTAAAATTACTTTATAAATTTTCAGAAAAGAATAAAATTTGTTTAAATGCCTTTTTTTTCTGGAAGTTTGAGAAAACAGTATTCATAATGCACCTTCAAAAATCGTATTTTAAAAGATAATTAACTAACAATAAATATTAATTAAATAAAAAGCAAATATGTATTATTAAATAATTGCTTGGGGCATTCTTATACAATAATAAGGCTTAGCCTCTTCTGTATCCGTTCCCTTTATTTCGTTTTCTTAGTTGAAATTTTTGTTGACACAATAAAAAATAGAGGATTTTAAATATGTAATCTTTCATCCGTGGTTTTTCAGGGGTTAGAGCTCGCTTTCCAATGAGGAGAACCGGGTTCGAATCCCAGAAATGACTGGTCAATACGAATTCTGTATCCGGTTTGCACCGACCAGAGTGCTGACGTAAAATATCCGTAGTGGAAGACGGATCAGGTTTGAGTTCCCTAACCACCAGGCTAACCATGGCAGGCTTTCGCGGTTTTCTTCTCCATGTAACGCAAATGCCAGTTAGGTTCATCAAACATTCCTCCACGAAAGTAATTTCCCCCCAATACTTGATGAAGAAATTTCTTTGTCTTCTGGTCAGCTGTTCAACGACGGTTATTAAATAAAATAAGTAACCTTTAAACCAGATAAAATCTTTCATAACAAAACCGTAAAACTTATTAACTAAAAGGAGATTTAAAAGTACGGTGAATACAAATTATTAATTCTTGACGAAAAGTTTAGAATATTGCTCTAACTTTATATAAATAGCTTTCTGGATATTTAACTTTAAAATTGTCGAGCATCCATAATTATTTCCCACTTGATATTCTAATAGATAAGCACTATTTGTAATGCGGCAGTAAAAGGATTTTTGATTAGGTTTAAATGAAAGGGAATTCAACGCCTAATTTGATATGTCACGATTAAGACTATATTCTGACACATTTTGGTCGAGTATTTCATTTTTGAATGAAAGTCGATAATTGGAATTTAGTAAGGGGAAAACATTTTTGAATATCTTTTTTGATTTCAATTAAAGTGACATTCCATTGAAATTGCTTTATAAATTTTAAGAGAAAAATGAATAAAATTTCATTATGTTTTGGACAAAATAAGTTTTATTCGAGGGACGTTTTCACATATATTAAATTTTTTTTTTAAGTTTGAAATAAATATGAACTCAATGAAAAGTTGATACGAGTTGTTCAGCAAATTTATGGATGGAATTTTATTTACAATATCTTTTTTAAAATAAATTATTTTTTAAATAATTTAGATGCCTTTTTATGAGCATTTTTGGGGAGAATTTAAATTTTGAAATAAAGGGTTTTTGACTATCTTAAAATAGAAATGATATAAAAGCATAAAGACCATGGCCATATGGCATCGATATTTGAAGTTTTTGGAATAAATAAAGGATACCGACTGTAAGAAACTTGCTCAACGAGCGAAATGATTGACAGCTATGTATCAGTAACTATTTGTTTTAAAATTAATATTTTTTCTCTCAATATTTTTAAACTTGAGTAACTGAATAAAAAATGAAATTTGATCTGTTTTTTCTTTACTTTTTGGCTCATGTTGCATCACTATTGAACTGTATAGAGAGATTGTTTAGAAATATTTTTATTTTTAACAAAGCACACTGAGTTCTAAGATTCTGGATTTCATCGAAACTTATTGAAAAGAGGTTGGTATTATTGAAAAAAAGGTTGTAGTTTCATATCCTTACTGGCATCCTAGACTTGGAGACATATTTGTACAAATAAGGAGAACATTTGTTCTTGAAAAAGAAACAACTATATGACGCTACAAGAATATTGGAATTGATTGGGCATTAAAAATTGGGCATTAAAAATTGCGCATCTTATGCTCAGATGCTCTCAACTAAATAAATGCTATTAATTAATCAAATGCTAGTTAAAAAAAGTGTTGCTTCACTTTAGAAGGAAAGACGTATATTTGTTATGATTTTTAGATATCCTTTTTATTAATTCTTATTTTTTTAGTGTAATTGTTGTTATAATTGTTATTATTAATAATAAAAAAGCAAGCAAAAAAGAGGCCGTGCAACGCCGTTTTAAGAGTAGGCGATATTGATATAGGTTCGTTCGTGCTGGGAATTTGGTATCCATCGGGCATGCACTTACCTGCAAAAAGCAGGGATGCCAACTCTTCCTCTTTCTGCAAAATTTTTAATAAATTGGTAGCGAAAGAAATAGTAAAACCTGTAGAATAAGGATAATAACACTTACTCTTTACCAATGTCACCACAAGATATCAGCACTTAGACTTGTTCTAGTTACTCAGTACCAGCTCTGGTGGGCAGTCCCTGATTCATCAGATTTGACATGATTCAAAAAGATAAAATAATGACATGGCTAGTCATATATGCCTAGTCAATTATGCACTTTCGGTGGACTCAACTCACCTGTGGCTGTCTCCAGCTTCTAGCGGGTTGCTTTCCGGTAATACCAGCCTGATATATATGAGTGGTACTAAAAGGAAAAAAAAGGTTATGTACAATATTTACTCTATTTACAATACTTTTTAGATAGTATACCATCCAATAAGAAAAAGGCTGCTAATGGGGTGTCTGTAATATTTTTCTTTAAGAATTGATTGCAGAAGAAATAATTAAATTTTGATTTGTCACAATTTATTGCTTTACTGAAAAATTATGGTCGTCAATGAAGCAATAAGTAGGGAGAATTTTAATAGTTTTAAGTCATCTCTTAAAATTTGATTCCTAATGTTGTATGGATCATTTGTAATGTATCTTAATATTTTATTCCGTAAAATGTGTGGTGCTGTGAACCATGCTGGTGAAGCATAAGTGGACATCGGTCTTATATTCTGTACATGTAGTACTTTCCTTAGGTGAAGTGGTGCATCTGAGTGTGATCCGATGATTGGTTTGAGAGCTCCTCGGGATTCTGAGATGATGTCTTCACTATGGTCATTCCATGTAAGTTTATTATTTAGATTCAGACAAAGGTATATAGTTTCTGCAACTCAGTTTGTTTTGAAGATGTCTACTCTTCTAATGAATTTTCTTTTTCTTGAGATTATAATTCATAATATGTTGCTTTTATTAGCATTGGTGGCTACACGTCAGTTTGAGCACCAACTCTCAATTTCGAGGACAAAGTCTTGTAGTCTTGAAGTAACAATATCGGGGTTTAAAAATTTTGGACAGCTGCCGCTTCATCAGCATAGAAAGCAGTTAGATGATTGGAATTTCTATTTTTCTTAGGCAAATCTGACATATAAACGAAATAAACAAGGAAGGCCCACAGATACTTCTCTGGGATAACCCAGAATGTATGTTTCTAACAGTAGAGCTTTATTTAATTATCTTAAAATACAGGGTGTCCCGAAACGACCGCATAAACTCTGCACAGCTAGATTCCTCGTTGGGAGTACATAAAAATTGCCCAATGTAGCGTTCCTGTACGATCCATAGTTTACGAGAGAAATACGAAAAACAAAGTATGACGTCACTGCCGGTGCAAGAGAAAATACTTTATTGAACATATCAACAGCAGTATACAATGCACAATTTAAAACAGAATATGCGCGGCGAACGTTTTAAACATTATTGACTTGAAAAATATTCAAATTCTGTTTTATAATAAATTATAAAAATTATAACACTTTCCTGCTTTATAAATCAGAATTCCAAAATGATATGTTCTTCATTTGAAAACTGTATTCTCAAATAATATGTACATAGATTATTCCTTCATTACTCTAAGATGACATACCACATAATAAAATTTTATATTTTCAAGATCTCGATACAAATTTCAATATGTGATTTAAAAACAGAAACTGAATTCTAGTTGAAATTTATCATTCAAAATTAAAAAAATACTTACCAAGGAAACGATAAAAATTTATTAATAATCAACAAAAATGACCCTATTTCACGTCATTCGGGTGATTCTTTACTGTTGTGTTTCGAATTATATACACTGCTGGCCACCCAAATTGCAACACCAAACAAGACAAGAGATATCACAACAAAATTTATTTTGCAGATAACATTTAGACCAAGTATCAAATGATTAAATTTATAGACTTCTGTGAAGTGTGGTTCCTGCCAAAATCAGCCTAATATCCAAGCCTTAAATAGCGATTTGAAGTGGCGCCACAGGCGCGTTCAATGTGCGTCTGCGCTGAAATTCTAATCATTTGCATACCTCACTTCCGCTAATGCATGTTATAAATTTCATGTTATTTGCATGATTCCTTCAGGGTGTTGCATTTACGGTGGCCAGCATTGTAAAATATATACTATTCTATAAAGAAAAAAAATATTCTATAAATATTACAGTTCCGTCCATTCTGAAATCACATTTATTTATTGGAATGAAGTAAGCAATGTGTTGACTTCACTTCAATTTGTAATAAATTGAAGACAAAAAAAAACTAATTTACCGTAATACACACATCTGTAACAGCAAGCGATCATGAAATCGGAAGTTATGTTGTTGATAATAGAAAGGTAAAAACTATTGAGAAATTCTTCAAATGTTGGGCGCTTTCCGTTTCAGAAAGATTTCTCGATGTTCTGGGTCGTTTTCCAAGATCTTCTGTTTTTTTAGGGAAATTTTGCTTCTTATTTGCTGCTAAGAAAATGGCGTCATATTTTGCCAATGATTATGATAGAACTAAATGCCTGGCTCCCGCTGAAGGACGTACTCAAGCATTGCGATCGCGAATTAAATTTCTTTTCGAGATCGTCGCAGCTGGATTTAATCTCATTTACGAAGGATGCTTAACTAGGTAAAGTGTGGTTCGATGATTTCTGCAAGGATTTCCACTTTGCCATAGTCTGAGTAGTATTTTATATTAATTTTAATAATAGTCTTGTTAATAAATTTTTCACATCTAAGTGATTTTGACATACACCAAAATCAATTGTCTTCTATATTTAGAGAGTAAACTTTGTTTCTCCCATCTTTCTTTTCGGTAGTTTTCACAATCTTGCTTAATATCTCTTTTTAACTTATAGAGAATTGGTTTGTTGGAAAGGTCCAGTGGGCGTTGATATAGTTTTCATAGTCTATTCCTAGTTTTCATCTTATCTCTAATTTGAGATGGAAAGTTTCTGGCAGTCAGGATCTACAGTTTCCTTTTCAGTTGTGGCATTTAAGGCTGAGTAAAGGTCCTTGTTTAAAACAGTAATAGCCTTGTCAATATTTTCAGTAGTGATGACAAATTGTGGAGATCTTTCATTATCATATTTGGGGAGTTAGTTTTTATATGATAACCAATCAGTCGTATTAATTTTTTGAGTGGTTACATTTGTTGTTAGTGATAATAAGACAATAAATGGGTGTTGGTCGCTGGTTAATTCATCAATTACAGAAGTGAAGAAAGGTATGCTTGTATTTGTAATTAGTAAAGTTGGAATATCTAGGTTGTGATTTGAAAAATTCAGATAAAACGTTGGTACGTTTGGAGCTAAAAGATTTAAACCAAGCTTTTTGACAATTTTTAGTATAATTCTACCAGTTTTGTTTTCTTTTCTGCTTCCCTAGGATGTAGATTTTGCATTTAACTTCCCTGCTAGAATAGTGTGATAATTCTCAAAAATATTGCTGATTGTACTTTCAGCGATCGGATTTTCTGATGGATTACACAAATCAGTTAGCCTTAAATATTCTTTAGGAACCTTAAATGCATTGATTGTAATTTATCTCCTTCACATACTTCCCAAATCAACATTTAGGATTGATTTCATACTTCTCTGATAAAAATATTGTAATTTAAAATAATAAAGGATTTCTTTTCATCATTATGCTTACACAAGTAGTCCCGCAGTGGACTGATCGTTAAGACACGGTTCCCAGCAGATCGCCGAAGTCAAGCATCACTGGCTGCGGTCTGTGTGGGTGGGTGACCACTTGGATCAGTCTGCATAGGGAACGAGGGTGTGCGTTATTGGTCCTCGTTAAACTGTTCTACCGTAAAGTGCTCGACTTCGCTTGCAGGTCGTCGGGCTACCAAAGCGGGGGTGCCATCCCCTCTGCAGAGGATCAAAATTGTGATGGCATGTCTTCGGATCATCCTCAGGGATGCTTCCCAGACCGTCGCCAATAGCCCATTGTGCAGCTCTAGTGTGACGTAAATGAACTACAACTACAACAAGCTTACACAAGTAAGACAATTCAAAGATTTTTTTTTTAGAATTATTTTTCAAAAATTGAGTTAGGGCATCTTTTTCAGTATTACCTGAAGCACGATAGCGTACTCCACTGGCATAGCGGGGATCATTTTCATTCAGATTTTTCTTAACCGTGCTGGGCACTTTCGCACTCCATAATGGTCTACACAGTTTCCGCTTAACCGGTGCTGCAAGAGTTCTGGGAAACCTCCATCTCTGTGACGGCTATTCGGCCGAGTCCTCATTTGACCGAGTCTCAGTCGAGGATGATGAAAATAAACCATTGGAGCTAGTACC
Source organism: Parasteatoda lunata (assembly GCA_949128135.1). NCBI lineage: Eukaryota > Metazoa > Arthropoda > Arachnida > Araneae > Theridiidae > Parasteatoda > Parasteatoda lunata. The sequence goes on along the minus strand of OX421978.1, from coordinate 49,762,871 downwards.
ACTAATAGCTAGGCTGAATCTGTCCCATCCCTATATTTGGGGCATCCAGAGTTTATTTGGTGACCATCGCTGCGCAAATACCTCAAATCAATACGGCGAGCCCGGTGGTGCATGGACGCGCGAGGGTTCATTGCCCCGAGTCACGCACCTAATAGCACCACAAAATGCGTCGACGGATAAAGGATGCCTGGTTGAAGAGCGGCGGTGCCAATCCTGACTGTAGACACTCAGTTAAGAGGTCGACAGCAGTAGAGCCAGCAGCCACCCCGTGTCACACCGAAACAACCTCCGCCTGGGTGGATCTCAAAATCAAAACAACTTAATTAAAATGATATAGACTAAGTTATTCTCTTGAATGACTGAAAATAATAAAGTTGTAATGACATACTTGATTGATTTAAAACTATACAATTTGAAAACTTTGATGGTAAGAAGGATGCCAAAGCGGGCATGCAAATTCATTGGGCAGCAGTGTAAAGGTGTTAATAATGAATCTACCTTTTGAGTCTGTCCAGTTCTCATTGGTTGGCGGGGCACGTACTTTTTGTTGCTGCGGGATTTACATTTAATTTTAGCCTGAAGTTTTGGTTAGCAGCTTTACAGTTAACACAGTTGCTTTTTGATTCACAGTCGCTCATATGGTGTCCCGTCATGCCGCAGTTCGCACAGACTTCTTCATTCTGACAGACCCCAGCCAAATGGCCAAAGCGGTTGCACTTATAGCACCGAAGTGCTCGTAGGTATTCTTTCACCCTGGGGATTCTCCATCCTAGTTTGACACTGAATTTACTAGATATTCTCTTAGAAGTGTTTGAGTCAAGTTTCGCAACCCAATGGTTTCCTTTGTTTGATTTAATTGGGAATAATACTTCGAATTTAGCTGCTTCGAACTCTACATTTTACTCTTTCAGTTTTCTGTTCAATTCGGGTTTAGAATTTTCAGACCCTATATCGAAAATGATTATTCTGGGCAATTTTTTAGTTGGTGCTTCACAAGAGTATTTCTCGTTCAGTTCCTCGCTTCAAATTCTGCTGTTAGTGCTCTTTCATCCCTCTTCGATTCCGGTTGGATCATTAGTCCACCATTTTTTGTCTTTTTCAACATTTTAATACCCACTCTAAGCTCTTCGAGCTTAATACACTTCTTGACGAACCTTTCGGTCACGTCAGAAGAACCTGGTTCTTCTGAAGGCTTCACAAAAACGATATCGTCTCTCTTCAAGTTAGGAACGGCTGGGTGTACTGTCGTCACTGCTTCTGCGAATGTCTTGGTCGCTTTCTTTATTTTTGTACTAGTTATCTCATTTAAGGCTCTTTCTGCTTCAATTTGTAAGCCTTTTGTGTAAGACAGTGGTAGGTGTTTCCTAGCCACAATGTTGTGGTATTTGTTCGCAATCTTGGTTATTGTTAATATGCTTTGAGTGGTAAATTTCATAACAGTACCACTAATAGCAGGGAAAACGGCCAAGAGACTATTTCGCCACTTTTCTTCCACCGTCGAAGATATGATTAAAGCATGAAAACAAAATTTAAACACAACGCTATCCAGGCTAGATAACACGTCTACGTTGCAAATGTACTGCACACACGACGATTCGGAAATCACTGAAACAGGGCAGTAAGCACAGTGCGTTCTAGGTGGGTTAACTCGCCATTAGATACAGCCAGAAGTGCTTCATCGAATGAGCATAAAAAATGATCATTGCTAAGAGGTTTCACGACACAGTCAGGGATGCCGCAGGCAATTAAACTTGTTAACAGTGGTAGGAACTCAATTCAATTATTTTTTATCTCTTTAACTGTACAATCGTAACTACCACTATAATATACTATTCAAATATTTAAACGAAAAACATTCTCCTCGTTCACTCTCAATAGTAAACTAAAAATAATGCAATAAATAGTTGCTAGTTTTAATAAAATTTCGCTCACCACTTTTAGCATTTATGGTCACTAAAAATAACTTAAATTTTGTTACCACTAAAAAATATTTTTTTTTACGAAAAGGAGCAAGTGGTTATCTCTGAAACGGACTTTTTCCATAGTTTTTTTCTTTTCTAGAAGCAAAGTGAAATTTTAATTTCTCTCAGAAGTTTTTCTCTAATTGTTATAACCCAGTGAAATCGTTTGCAGATGTTCGTGTTATCCCTGATAATGTTATACAGTAAAAACTAATGCCAGTATAACCAGCACTCTATTTATATAAATAGAATTTCAGACAGATATCTTCATTTTTTTCAGAAGAAAGCAAAACTTTATAAATTTAAATTTAATTTAAGAACTGGTAGTAACATATTAACGCCAATTTTTAATTTAGAATTATCAATTTAAGAAAAAAATCCATGGAATCCATTGGTTTGTGCGGAGAATTCGTGCTGATTTTAGAAAGGCGGAATTCTTAAAGTTCTTCCAAAAACATTCAAGTGGCAGTAAAATATACATCAAAACAGTTTGAGATTTTCCTAATTTTTCATCCACACCAATTTACCATAACTGCCAACTGTTACCACTTTGCGTAAATTATTACAAACGGTGGTTAAATTAATACATTCTATTTTTTAATTTTTATTTTTTATTTTATTTACAAATTAAAATTAATATGGATTTGGCCACTTCTGCATATAAATACTTAACAGATAAGTACATGAGAATTTGCCGACGTCTTTTAACTCAACGAAAATTATATTTCTGTCTGTTTTTATTATTCAACTTTTATATTACAACTGGGGAAAATCATTCCAAAAAAAAATAGAAAGTTACCTCGGATAAATTAAATATTATTCGCATGACAAGTGGTAGTCTTCTAAATATCTTTTAAAGTTCCAACTTTTGTGGTGATAGATAAAATTTAATTTTAAAAACAAAAATATATTTCATGGAATAAATTTTGCTCGCACTTGAATATTTCTGGAAGACAAAAAATAGCTTTGCTTCTCGAAAATCAGAGAGAATTTTCCGTCTGATTCAATGAAACATGAAACACAAATCTACAAACGGGAAAATATTTAATCCCTTTCCCTTCGCTCTCGTCAAAATCACGGAGTGAGCTTTTGCCTCCTGAGTATTGCTTTAAAGCGCTAACTTCTGCAGGAAAAATAAAAACTTTAATGTATTAAGTTTTTTTCAATTTAAATCTACAAATTAAGAAAAAATTATTCATTTTATAAAAAACTTAAGGGGAAAAATATACGAATACAAATATTAATATATTCCTCAAAAATTGGATTTAGTATAAATTTCTAAAACTTTTCTCGAAACTATTATCTTTATGCTCATTAAGTTATGGAGATACCAAGAATCCCAAAACCTACAGCACTAGAACCATGTTGTTTTTTGCAAATCCAAGACCAGAATACTAGCTGTTCGGCCATGTATTCCGAATTTCAACTAAACCTTTACCTGGCACGTCTGTAGCCATCACCTCCTGCATCAGAAATCCTCCACACGTGTTCTTATAAGTAGTCTGCGCAGATTATTTAAAAAGCGAACCACTTGTGCGCTTGAACTCAAATTCTTTTTTAAAAGTATTGTTTATTTATTTGTTTATTGATACAACATACATTTGCAGGCTTGTGTACTCAATTAAGGCTTATAAACCTTTGTCAAGTAGAAAGACAGATAGCACAATATAGAGAAAGACATCACAAAGAATACATCCAGGGTTACGGCGGGATTCGAGCCCGCCACCTCCACGCTTAACAGAGCGTTTGGCGAGTGATACCGCTCGGCCAGGGAGACCCTTTTTTTAAAAAGTACTTAAGAGAAATTTATTATATATATTTGAGAATTTGATCTGCAGTTGTTGACAAGTAAGTAAAAGAAACCAATTATATTCATAAATTAAGCAAATTTTTAGACATATATTTGCTACCACTTTCTAATTTTTAATAGATATCATATTAAATGGTTCTTTAACTAATTGGTATACCTGGCCAGGAGCATCTAACTCATCTCTGCACTAAAGACAAAACATCACCAGCAAAATGTGCTAACTGTGGCGGTCCTCATCCAGCCAATTACAGACAATGTCCTAAATACCCAGTTACTAAAACCATCACCAGCAACAACAACAATAGATACAACCATCAAAATCCTTTCGCTCCTGGCAACACCAACTTCAGTTCCTATGCAGATATCCTTAAAACAGCAAACCAAAACAACTCCAAAACAGTACAACTTGATACCTCAACAATACAAGAAGCCAGATCTTTACTCACTGACCTCAAGCTCTTTGTAAGATTCATGCAAGACAACGAGAGGCTTTCAAACTTTTCAAAAGAATGCAAAATGCAATCCAATCACATCAACAGGAAGAACAAGATGAATACTAAAACAACACAAAAATCTACCCTCAACATCTTTTTCTGGAATGCTAACGGAGTACTACAAAAGCAACATGAACTAAAGAACTTTATTTTAGACCATAACCCGGATATCATCATTATAACAGAAACGCATCTCAATGCAACCTACAACTTTACAATAGCCAACTATACTACATACAGGTGTGATAGAAGGTACAGAGGAGGCGGCGTCGCATTATTATCTAAAACAGTCTTATAACAACATTATATAATTCTACAGATGACAGTGGCTACGAACAAATTTCCATACTGCTTAACCATCAAAGACAGAATATAAAAATAACTGGCATTTATAACTCACCTACAAATAAACTCACAGAAAATGACCTAAGAAACCTATTCCCACCAAATCTGCCAACAATTGTAGCAGGTGACTTTAATGCAAAACATACAACATGGGGATGCAATAGTTCTAATCATACTGGAAATCATCTTAAAGCTCTCATCATAAAACATAAACTTACTGTCATAGCTCAAACTTCTCCAACCTATATTCCAACTCTACTCAATCACAGACCAGACATCCTTGACTTCGCAGTAACCAACATCCAAATCCCCATGGTTGCCTGCACACTAAACCACTTGTCATCTGATCATCTACCAGTACACTTGCTCGTCGGTCTAGCCATAAAACACGATGAAAAACTAAAAACTAACTGGAATCTCTTCAAAAATATACTTACCAACAACAATAGCAGCTTACCAATCTTAGACGATGAGCCAGCAATTGAATCATACATCCAGCAAGTACAGTCTGAAATAATTGAATCTTACAAGAGATCAACAACTGAAACAGAATCAATAGCTCATCACTATAGACTTCCGCCTGAAATCAAAAACCTCATTAGACTCAGAAATCATTACAGAAAACACCATCAAAGAACAGCAGACCCTATATATCTTAATGAAATCAGACTTCTCAACAAACAGATAAAAAAACAAAGGAAGAAATATAAAAATCAGTTATGGCAAAACAAAGTCGCCTCCCTCTGCACAAATGATAATTCAATATGGAAAATAGCTAAATTGTTCAAAACTCCACCTCAAGTAAATAGACCCATCAATGGACCATCAGGCACAATATACTCTATAGATGAAAAAACTAAAATATTTGCAGACTCACTTCAAAATCAATTCTCACCAAATCTCAATTCCGATCAAAATCATCATGACCTAATAATAGAAAAAGTAAGCAGTTTCCACCATGATCATCCCTCTCCAGAGATCATAGAACGTACGACCAATGAAGAAATATATAATATCATCCGAAATCTGAAAAACAACAAAGCTCCAGGTGAAGATGGAATCAAAAATATTATGATCAAACTACTACCATCCAATTATACCCAGAAAATTACACACATCATAAATAGCTGTCTTCTCCTAAATTTTTACCCTCAAATCTGGAAAAATGCATCGGTTATCCTATTTCTAAAGAAAAATAAAAATCCAAGCTGCCCTGAGAGTTATCGACTTATCAGCCTCCTAAATATTATTGGCAAAATATACGAAAAAGTAATTTACAATAGAATTAAACCACTTCTTTCAGCCATCCCAGATGAACAGTATGGTTTCCGCCAAAACTTGAGCACAACAAAACAGCTTATACGAATAATAGATTATGCTGGAAGGGCCCTAACAAACAAGGAAACAATTGCAATATTAATGATCGACATAGCCAAAGCGTTTGACAAAGTCTGGCATAAAGGAGCAATTTTCAAGCTAATACAACTCAACTTTCTTTCCGGACTTATTAAACTTCTCTCATGCTACCTTACAAACAGAACCTTCCATGTCACCATTCAAAACAGCAAATCTTCCAAACGAAACATATCAGCTGGTGTACCTCTGGGCAGCATACTTGGACCGATTCTATATATTCTCTATACATATGACTTCCCAATAAATCAAGCAGACTTCAACAGTATTACAGCCTATTATGCAGACGATACTAGTATTATTATAAAATCCAGAAACCCAAACCTTGCTCTGATGAAATTACAAGAACACATTTATGAAATAGAAGAATGGTGCAGAAATTGGAAAATAGCTGTCAATGCCAAAAAATCAGAGATCATAATCATACAAAAAAGAAGAATCAAAATACTTCCTCAATGCAAACCAAAGCTTTTCGATATCCAAATTCCAATAGTAAACAAAACAAAGTACCTCGGACTCACCATAAACAGCAAACTCACCTGGAGTGACCACATAAAAAATACAATAGACAAAGCCAATGCAGCAATAAATGCAATTCAACCTCTCATCTACAACCAGAATGTTTCTCTTAAAAACAAAAAACTGCTATATACTTCCATGATCCGGCCCATTCTAACATATGCTTCTCCAGCTTGGGCCACCGAGGGTGTGCGGTATTGGTCCTCGTTAAACTGTGCTACCGTAAAGTGCTCGACTTCGCGTGCAGGTCGTTGGGCTACCGAAGCAGGGGTGCCATCCCCTCTGCAGAGGATCAAAATTGTGATGGCATGTCTTCGGATCATCCTCAGGGATGTTTCCCAGACCGTCGCCAATAGCCCATTGTGCAGCTCTAGTGCGACGTAAATGAACTACTACTACTACTACTACTACTACCAGCTTGGGCCACAATTCCAGACCATCTTATGAAGAAACTGAACCAGTGCCAAAACAAAATACTCCGTAAAATCACCTGTGCCAGATGGTTCATTAGAAATTTAAACATCCACAAAGACCTTAAAATCCCGACTCTCTCTCAGTATATTTACAAACTTAATTCAGATTTTTACGACAAAGCAATCAACTGCAATACAGCTAACTTCAACGAAATATTTGAATTTGAAAACTTTAAAAAAGACAAAAACCTTAGACCAATAGCTGCGCACTTCACTGCTGACGCCTCATACCGAAACTACCAACATAAATAAAAATCTCCAACTCTTACATCAATAGTTCATAGCAATAATTCAAAACATCAATAGATTACAACCTCAACAGCCTTAACTACAATACCAGGCTTGAAATCCGAACCTGCTACCTCACGTTGACAATAAATTCACAGCCATCTTTACTATAGCAAGTTGCTTAGAGTTATTTTCACTTTCCTTTTCAGTTAAACAAGCAAGGAGCTTGCTCTACAATATCAGTCATCCCAGAGACTCTGTAAACAAACTGTTTATATATATATATTTTTTTTACTTCTGTAATGTTATGATGAATGGGATATGGGTCTTCTGCGCGGCCCAGGTGCCCAGCCTTTGTCTAATAAAGTAAAGTAAAATTGGTATACCTTCATTGTGGTCTGATCGGACTTCCTACAAAAAACCGTGTGGAGGCTTTCAGTTACAGGAGGCGTAGCTCTAGCACATATTTCGCGATATCTGGCAGATCTTCGAAATTTAAATATAATTAGGACAAAAAAAAAAAAAACTCTTTAATGCTACAAAAGGGGAGGGCGTTAATAAAAGTTTAAAAAAATCAAATTACATTTATAGCAAATATTGAACTTTTAGGAAAAAAACTAAGCAGGCAAATAAATATCAGATGATCAAAAACACTTTGGTTATCTTCAGCATGCAAATTTTTAAAAAAAATAATAATCTCCTAGAATGACCATCAGTTTAAAAAGATAATAAATATTTCATTTTAAAATTAAGAATTCAATGAAATTTAGCTTTTTTTCAGTAGCTTATAATTCCTTAAACAGCCACTTTCTCCATCTTCAATCCAAAATGCTATTTTAGACTTCCACTACTGTAGTGTGTTTTAAGAAATTTGCTCACCAGGTGTTACTTTAAAGCGTTAACTTCTGCAGGAAAAAATAATATTTTTAATGTATTAAGTTTTCTAATTTAAATCAACAAATTAAGAAATGATTATTCATTTTATAAATAATAAACTTCAGGAGAAAAGTATACGAACAAACATGTTAAAATACTCTAACAAATTTTAATTTAGTAAATTTCTAAAACTTTTTTCGAAACTATTATCCTTATGTTCATTAAGGTATGGATATAGCAAGAATCCCAAAACCTACAGCACTAGAACCATGTTATTTTTTACAAATCAAAGATCGGAGTAAAGATCTCTTAGGCATGTATCCCGAACTCCAATTAAACATTTACTTGGCACGTCTCTAATACAAATTTTGTGATTTCTTGTTTCTCTTTTAGATAACAATATATTTTAAATGAAGATTTTACTTCTTAGCAAAAATTAATAAAGTAGTTGGGGACTATTGAAAAGGACCGATAAAAAAATTAAATTTTTCTCCATAACTACGAAAATTTAAAGTTGAAGTGAAGTATTTTATAAAAATAAAGATTTTCTTATCAAACACCAATCTTTTTTTTTAGACTTTTCTCGAAACGAATGTTTTAACATTATTTAAGATAAGGAGAGCCAGAATCCCAAAATAGGCCGTACTAGAACCATGTTGTTTTGTAAAAATCTAAGATCAGCATACTGGCTGGATGGATTCCAAACTTCGACTAAACCTTTACCTGGCACGTCTCTAGCACATATATTTTTTTATATCGTGTTAAATATATTTACCAACGAAATACTTTTTAGTTCTACCAAAACGGGAGTGATTTCATTTAATATAAAATAACAAAAATCAAACTACATTTAATGTAAACACTGAAATTTGAATGAAAAAACTATCAAGCAAATAAATATCCTCAAAAATACTTTATCTTCGGCATGGAAATTTTTTAATCATTAAATATACTGCTAGAATAACCATAAATGAAAAAAAAAATTTATTAAAAATTTAGAATTCAATTGAATTTCGCTGTTTTTCAGTGATCTCTTATCTCTTTAAACAACTACTTTCAAGATATATTCGCATCATAGTTGATGGTTTTTCGGTACTCTTCCATTTTACTGAGCCTTAAACATTCGCCGAACTAAGCTGACGTATTGTATTATCGTTTATGGATAATAGGCTCTATTTGTAATGAGGTAGTATGTAATAAACACTGTGGTGCGAGGCTCATAATATTCCAATGCAGGTACTTATTATAACTACTGTGTAAATAGTTTTTAACATCTCTTCAAAATTAGTTAGTACTGAGTTTAAAAATATCGTAAAATGATATGGCGTTAAGACACTCATGTCTATAAATTAAGGATAATGAAGTTCAGGCACAGAAAGAGACAGAAGCCAAGCAAATTTGACTTTTTGTAAAGTCTATGTATTAAACAAAAGGTAAAGAGTAAAAAAGATGCTATATGTTTGACATAATTAATAAAAATTGCGATTTTTACTCCCTGGAGCAAATTTCAAAAAGGAACCTATTTACAAAAAACAGTATAACATGGTTAATATGATGGTTAATACGGAGTATGTCTCCCGAACGATGCAATACAGGCCGTACAACGCCTAGGCATGCTGAGTATCAAATTATCAATCTGATCTTGGGGAATATTACACCACTCATCAAGCAATGCCCTCCGAAAGCCCGGTAGACAGGTGGGAGGGGGTTGACGGGCTACAATTCGTCGGCCACGCATATCCCACACATGCTCTATTGGATTCAAGTCCGGTGAGTATGCTGGCCTATCCATACGGGTGATATCCTCCGATTGAAGGCATTCGTCTACAATGTTTGCACGGTGAGGACGGGCGTTGTCGTCCATAAACAGAAATTCAGCACCCATGGCGCCTCGAAACAAACGTACATGTTGTTCCAGAATGACATCCCTATAGATGTGGCCTGTCATCGTTACACTCTGAACATGCAGGTCAGTTCTGGAACCAAGAATAATTCCTCTCCAAACGAGCCATCCTGCACCACCGTAACGGTGTCGTTCAATGGTGTCTTGGTGGTAACGGGTACCTGGAGCTCTCCATATGAAAGTCCGGCGAGAATCAGACTGCAAACTAAAACTGGACTCGTCGGAAAACATCACACAAGACCACTGTTGCTGTGTCCACAATGCATGCTCTCTACTCCAGGCTAATCGCAGGCGACAGTGAGTTGCGATAAGTGGAACACATCTGACAGGCCTACGAGCATATAGACCAATGTGCCCTAAGCGTCTGTACATGGTCTGCCTTGAAACTGTCGTACCGGTAGCTGAAGAGAGCTGACGAGACAGGTCTGGTGCTGTGCTCCGACTGTATCTTTTGGCAGTAACTGCCAAATACCCTTCTTCATTCGGCGTTGTAACTCGGGGGCGACCTGTGCTGTAACGTCTACTCACATTACCATCATCTTGGAATCGTTGCCAAAGCCTGGAGATGACACTCTGGGCGATTCCAAATTCCTCGGATACTTCCAGCTGGGTACGTCCACATTCCAGTCGTCCGATGATTCTACCACGTAAAAAATCATCCAAATGCTTCCTTTGTGCCATAACTATGCGATTATTGCACTGAAAGGCTTTTAAAGCGCTTGTGAACAATTTTATTTCTTTGCCACCATTCCTTATATACCCCTCTCTTACACTCTCGTCATTGTGACGTACTACCAGCGTCATCTAGTGGTTTATCGTAATTTGCATATTCTTCTTCAGGATGTGTGTGATAATTCTACAGGTGAAATTTTAATTTTAGAGTTTGATTTCCATGTGTTTCTGAATTATCCTTAATTTATGGACATGAGTGTACTTACTATTGAATTTATCTTTTATGTTGAACAAATAAAAATTTTATTTTGGTGATGATACGTTTAGTACTGTCATACGTTTTGTCGATAAGACTAGAATTCTTCGTTGCCAATTAACAAATAACCTTAATTATATCATTAAATAACTGTATAAAGTTTTATTTATGTCTAATACAATTTAATCATATTTTAATTTAAAGTAATTTAATTTATAGAGAGCATTTTATGAATGCGATTTATATAAATAAATTATTTTATGGTACTAAGCTTTGATTACTGCTTACTTCTTATGTTAAAATTAATTGAAATAATAATTAATAAATTGTAAAATTTAGTGAACATACTTTTTCTTTCTTTCTTTAAAATAAATTGGGTGCCTGGGCCGCGTAGCGACCCCTAACCCATACATCATGAAGTATTTACAGGTTGAAATAAAAACATTTTGAATTATGCAGCATTAAGGTGGCGAAAACAAGAGACCAAACAAATTTGCTTGGTAAATTAAACATAATTTGAAAAATTAATCCTGATTTTTGAAGTAAGCATAAATTGAAATATAAGTAGCACGTTTGATATTTAAGCATTGAAAAAATGAATTGAATTACGATATGTACAACAAGCATAATTTACATTTGGGCACTGAAATGAATAAACATTTAATGAGAAGCTTGAGTCGTAGAACAAAAATGATATGAAATAAGAAAATTTACAGAAGTTTTGTTTGGCATTGGTGGCGCCATCTATCGGTTACAGTGAGAAATTTAATTGAGCTGGTTTAACTTTTACATTGAAGAAGAAATTGAAAATCTACGGATTACACTGATGATAGAGTTCAGAAAAGAAAGTCCGGAATTGGGCATGAGTATGACATTATGGGATGTTTTCACTAATGATCCTCTGCAGCAATTGGAGCACTTCTTTATTCCTTATGAGTTCTTGTAGTTCTTTGATTATTGTTACGAGTCTGTGAGCCAGACCTGCCGTTGTTGTTGGAACAGGACGAGAGCCCTTCCATTTGGGACGGTCTTTACACCCCGTGAAGTTTGCCGTGTGGGTTTCCCCACAGTTGATACACTTAGGTGGTGTGTGTTTCTCTTTTTGACATTCGTGTGATCGGTGCTCGCTAGCGCATTTCACACATCTTGATGGCAAGTTGCTTTTAGGTGTGGTGGAATGCTTGACAATTGTAGCACTGAATCGGGTGCTTGTAGTTCTTTGATTATTGTTACGAGTCTGTGAGCCAGACCTGCCGTTGTTGTTGGAACAGGACGAGAGCCCTTCCATTTGGGACGGGCTTTACACCCCGTGAAGTTTGCCGTGTGGGTTTCCCCACAGTTGATACACTTAGGTGGTGTGTGTTTCTCTTTTTGACATTCGTGTGATCGGTGCTCGCCAGCGCATTTCACACATCTTGATGGCGCGTTGCTTTTAGGTGTGGTGGAATGCTTGACAATTGTAGCACTGGATCGGGTGCACATACTATTGAAACTATCATTTACTTAAGCCTAATTAAAATTTAATTTTGTTGGTAATACGTTTTGGCGATAATACTAGTAGTCTTAGCAGCCAAGTATTAAGTAGTAACCGTAATTATATTATGAAATAATGATTGCTACAGTTTTAATTCATGTCTAATACAATTAAATTATTATCTAATTTTAATTTCCTTATAAATAAACCGTTTAACGGTAATAATATTTGATTACTTCTTACTTCTTATTTTAAAAATAATTCATTTTCAAGTAAATTATTACTCTTTAAAATGATGCGTTTTAAGACAATTTACCTTATTGTTCTTTAATGTAATGCTTTTGAAATATTCGATGGAAGTAAATTCGGTACTTAAATTGGTAACAAAAATGTGAGAAAAATAGTTTTTAACGGTAGCGACAAAATTATTTGATTATTACGGGAGTTTAATATTTTTACCTCATGTGACTTTAAAATTGCTGTTAATTCTTAAATTTATTTAGCTATCGGTCAAATTTACTTACTCACCAAAATATCTCCTTTGCTAGTTTTAGAAATGCAACACAGCTATTTGATAAGCATTTATAAATGAAAATAATTATTTCTACGTAATGTTATGAAAATAAATAAAATATTTTACCAATAATTTGTCAATCAAATTGAAATTAAATTACCCACATTTCTCTTGCTAACTTCGATGTCACCAACAAGCTTGGCTTCTGAAGAATGCATGACATGACAACTTAATAATCGAAGTAATATTTAGGAACGCTATTGCTAATGCGTTGAACGCCACGCTTATTTTACATGGCTTGCCCATCTGGCGACTGTAAACAACTACTAACTTAATTTGCAAATATTAGACGGATTTTGCTATTTTTTTAGAAGGTTTACAGAGATGCCAACTGCTCCGGACACGCCAAAATAATTAAAAAAAACGGTATATTACTACAAAGTAAATTATGCATATATTCAATTATTTTTGCTTGCTTTTTAAAATGTATAGCATATACAAAAACTATAGCAACTAGATTTTAATATTGAGAGTTTCTTATTTCATTTTAATAACTATTTTCGCCTGTTTAGCACGGTATTTTTTAGACAATATTCTACTGTGTTTAAAATGATTTTTAAAATATCGTTGTTAATAAAAACTCCACTGAAAAAACTTATTTTGAGTTCTCAAACATGGCGCTATCCTAAGAACAGCAGTAAGTTAATGATTATAATAAAATATATTATAAGTAATAAAAGTTGCCAAAGAAAGAATTTTGGGGCAAAAAGTGGATATACTATATAAAACAGAGATAACCGGAGGAGGCAAATCAGAACAAAATAAATTTATATGTGGAATGTTGGTAAGAAAGACATTGTAGTGTGTCTACCATTACTAAAATACGATTCCAATTCACTAGTATATAAAAGATGTTAACAATATATCAGTTGGAGTACCTATCCGTTAATGATGCACAGATGCCAACTTGCTCCGCTTTATAAAATAGTGCTCTCTAGTAGTAGCGAAATGTAAATTGCATTGAGGATAGTATTTTTGATTTTAAGTAATTTTTTCACCATTAAATATCAAGAATTATATAAAACGCAACGTTAACGCATTCATCTATTGGTTACTCTATTAAAAAGTAGGCGTAACTATCCTTCTTTAACAAATTTTACTGTATAATTTGCTCCCACTTTATTAAAACTTTTCCAGAAAGCGGAGCAGTTGGCATCCCTGATGATAATTGACATGGTCGATAAATACTATATCCATATTTTAACCTTTGAACGTGATGTGAACACGCCTACTTCGATGGATGGTTCGCAGTGAAAAGTTGATTTGTTACTTGTGACTGCGACATTATCTAGCTCCTCCCGCTCCTGCTACTCAGCCTTGATAACACACAGCATCGGCCTGTATACACTCTACAACTATTGGCAACGTAAGAGAGACCACAACCGGAATTAATACAGCACTCACGTTCAACACTCAAAATTACAGTGATCTCAATATACCTCTCCCGGTTTGTCACAAAACAGCAATGAATCAACAAGTGCTATCCGTCCATCGAATTCTATCACAGATATAATTGTGGTGGGGGAGTATTGTAGTGTGTCTACACAAAAATACAATTCCAATTACTAGTGTATAAGACATGTTAACTCTATTTCTTTGTAAGAATACCTTTTCATAGATGATAGTTGATATGATAGATAAATACACTCCCACAATATATTTAACAAGAAAATTTGCCATCACATGTATTAAACTGGACTAAAGATCATATATTTGAGCTGTTTTTTCAAAGCAAATAATAATAAAGTAAGAGGGGACTATTGAAAAGGACCGACAAAAAATTGAAACAAAGAAACAAGAAAGCAAAGTTGAAACACAACGCTATAGAGGCTAGATAACACGCCTACGTTGCAAAAGTAATGCATAACCGACGAATCGAAAATTACTGAAACAGGACAGTAAGTACAAAACTTTCTGGGTGGGTTAACTCACCATTAGATACAGCCAGAAGAGCTTCATCTAATGAGCATTAAAAATAAACACAGGTTTCACGACGCAGTCAGGGATGACGCATGCGACTTAAATTGTAAAAAGTTACAGAAACTCAATTCATTTTATTTATCTCCTTAATTTTACAATCGTAACTACCCCTGCGACTTACATTACAAATATTTAACGCAAATATATCTTTTAGATTCACTTTCAAAGATGAACTTAAAAAAATGCTATGAATAGTTGCTAATTTGAATCTCTTTTAAAAAACTTTTGAATTTTACATATCACCACTTTTGGCATTTATAGTCTCCTGTGCCAAACCTGCACAATCGACCGTCGAGTTAATTTTTTGTCTTCCTCTTTTTTTATATTTACAACGGATTTAGCAACTTTTTGTCACTTCGGAGGATGCGTTTCTTTCCGTGAGGATCGACCAGTCGATACCGGTAGGTAGTTCATATATTTTGACAGGCACTCCATAGTATCCACTGGCAGCCCCTCCGGTAGACATGATTGGAATCACAAAATGATCATTCCAAATAAACTCTTCTACCTCGTGCACTACACCAGGTCCACCTTCAATAACCAAGCATGTGTCCAACAGTCTTGCAACAACAGTTTCTCTCTCTTTGACAGAATCACCCAGAAATACATATTTTCCATATGAAAGAGTCTCAAAGCTACAGTCAGCAAGGTTTTGCCTAGCTTTGGCTGTGAAATTCTCTGAATCTCTTATAGGAAGTGTATATGAACAACAGACTCTTCCATCAGTTACTGATTATTCTCTCTGCACTCATAGAATGTCTTTTCAATTATATTAGCTGCACTAAAAAAGCCTTCTGTCACCAGAGACACTCTTACCACTTTCCACTTTGGCCAACTCTTTACCAACAGCTTTGCATATTTTTTTTCAGCTTTTCCAGATTGTAGTTTACTGCTATCAGCAACATAAAAACACAAGTCTTGGAGAGGTAGGTTTCTTTCTAAAAAATTTACCAAAGAATTCATCTTTGCTTCAGCTGTAGTATCTCTGGGCGTCTCTGATGAAGATGGACTTAAGGCACAATTAACACGTGTCTTCAGAATACTTTTAAATTCAGGATTGTCCATTTTCTTAATCATATCATTTTCCACCAATAGCCGAAACCATTTTGGTATTGTGGCAGAATCACAGTTCACAAGGACGAGTCTCTTCCTATGCTTACAGTAAAATAGCTGTTGGTGTGAAAATGCTGACTTTGTATAGGCTTTGTACTATGATCACAGCTGCTTGGTCAACTTTCAGCAGAAAGGTGTGCAGTTGGTCAAGTTTCTCTCGAGTAAGAGTTGAGGGTTGACTGATGTCACTTAATTGAGACATTAAGCGACATAATGGTCGTCGTCCATAAGTCCACTCCTGAATAGTCCTTATCACCACAAGAATAAAAAATTTCTACATCCGCCTGATTGAAAAACACATCTCCCTCTTGTATAGTCGGAAGATGGGGTGTGTTAGGATCAGCCGTGGCGTTCTATTCAGATCCTAAATTTCCTTGATCCAAAAGATCAACTAAGCACCAGACTTCATGACCTTATGTTTCAAACATGTTTTTTAGATCCTGTGCCAAGTACCTTTGCCTGGGATGGCCAATGATCACAGTACTTTGTTTCCCATCCACATAATAATCATCTTTTGAGAGTGAATAATAATCTTCATCTCTCCGAGACAGCCAGGGTCTGCTCACTTCACGAGTAATTTCTTTGCTGGATGGAGTTCTTTTGGGCAATTTAAAATAAAAGTCCTTAAAGCAATCAGCAATCTGACGAGATACTCTCTTTACGCATGCACGATCCCAATGATCAGTAGCCTTTTCAGGTTCAACTCTAGTGTGATCACTCTCTTGCAATTTCCAAGGTATGTACTGCTTTGAGGCAAACAAGGAGGGGGCCACTGAGCCATAAAATTTACTGGTATTATCATTTTTCCCAGTACGTCAACTAATTTAACATCTCTGTTAGTCCATTGAGTTTTTCAATACATGGGTGTGATGAGCGGAACAAAAAGAAAACAATGTGTGACAGCACGATTTAAAGCATCTTGCCAATCAGAACCAGTTTTAATTTCAAGAACATCCAGGTATACACTGAATCCCAAAGACACCAGCTCTTGTTTCAAGTCTAGAGCAGCGATTCTCAACCTGTGGGGCGCGCCCCCCTAGGGGGGCACGAGCACACTAGTGGGGTGGCGCGAGAATATCCAAGAGAAATTATAACATGAAAAAATTGATTTACTGACTGAAAAGAACAAAACAAATAAATTTCGACAAACAAAATAAATTTCGACATATTTAATAACTTATTTTAAATTAAAAAAAAACTTATTAAATCAAAACTTAAGGAGGGGAGCCAAAGGTGGCTTTGCTGTGAGGATTTTTCCAAATTTTTTGGTTAAGTCTGAGTGGCTGAAAATTTTTTGTAACATCTTACACCTTTCTCTAATACATATCACGTATACTTTAAGTTGTAAAATAAAATTTCATTTATTTTATAATACAATTTCGAAATTGTACCGTCTCTGCCTAACTTCCTTCTATGCTTCTGTGCTTTCTTCGCCACTTCTAGGGTTTCCCACAGGCTCCAAAGGTGGGCAATATATTAAAATCACTTTTTCACTTACTCAAATTATCTTTAGAAAAGGCACTCGGACTGGCAAACGTCCTTTAAAAAGGCACTTTAAGTGTCTTGCTGGTAGGGACAAGTTTCCCGACTTTGAAAAAGATTTTTGTTTTTAGAGTGTATAATTTTTTTATATATTATTTACATTGATAATTCATGTGTGACGTCACTAGCGATTCTTTTGAAGAAATCAAGAGAACCATTAGAATAAAGAATTAATCAAGAATTAATGAGTTAATTCTTTCAAAAGGGTTAACTAACCATTACTAGTTAGTAAGAGCTAACTAACCATACTAAAGTTAACTAACCTAACCCATAACTAATATCAAAATACTCAAATTTACAAGAAAATACCAGAATCTACCACAAAAATACCAAGAAATACCCGAAACAATACTTTAAAATGCAAACAAAACAAAAAACTTGAAACAGTAAAATATCGCAAAATCTACTAAAATGCTGACGTCAAAATATTATTCTAATTTAGCCACGTGCACCTCCAGGGGTGAAAGCGAGACGGAAAATAGGAAAGGCTGGTAGTGAAACCTTTTCAGTTTTAGCTAGTTTTGGGGAGGAGTTTACTTATTCTTTTTTTAAATTATTCAGCAATATCTACTTTATCTTCGAAAAGAAGCAGTTTTATATATATGCTAAAATTTTATAAGAAATCTTGATAGTTACAGATATTTTATTTTTTTCGTAAAAAAATGCTGGAATGAAATGTCTTACGTACCAGGTTTTTCTCTTTTCCGTCTTGCTATATAAGGGCTTTCACCCATGTGCACCTCAGATACAAGATTTACAATGTAGCAGGGCTATCTTGTGATTCAAAGTTAAATTAATTCTACTTTTGCGCGGTGGACTACCTTAGGAGCACTGGCCACCTTTGGTTCACTCATCTTACTTAATCAAAACATATTAAATTAAAGACAAATTTAATAATTATTAGTGATTTCCTTGGCCTATCTTTCAGAGCAAAGTTTTCGAAGGAAGGCTTAATATTAGAAATAGCCTCTCTCAGTTCTGTTTCTATATTTAGCCGAGATCTATATTTTGTCTTAAAAGAAGCCACAACAGAAAATCCAGTTTCACAAAGGTAGGATGTTGATAATGGTAATAGAATGCAAAATGCCCTTGTTTTTAGCGCAGAAAAATCATCCTCTACTTCTGCCCAAAATTCAAATAGTGATTTATTACTAAATTGTCTTTTGGCTACGCCACTTGCCGTGAAGTCTATGAATTTTTCTTTCTCATCAATTGAGAGCCTTTCGGGAGTCTTATGAAATGAATCCCTAACCCACGCGTAACTTGCTATCAGCTTGTCGTAAGCAAGAAAATACTTTTTAATATTCTTTGCCAGTATGGCTAAATTATTTTCAATGGTTACAGAAACAACATGTTCTTTTTCAGCCTTATAAGTTTTAATACAATCATCTACATTTGCAAACATTGTTAGGTTTTTTTGCTTTAAATTTCTGCCCCACAATTCCAATCCAAAGTATCCAACATATGCGAATTTGCTTCTTGAAGTTGAAGATTCAAGTTATTTAATTTCTGGAATATGCCGACCAAGTAGCTCAATTTCATCACAAATAAACCATCACGAAAATTCTCGGCTTCCGATCTTTTTTCTTTTTCTCGCAATTTCTTTTCTTAAAGAAATCGCAATTTCTTTTCTTAATTCATAAACACGTTGCAAAAATTTCTCACGTGATAAACATCTTCCTCGCAAATAGTAACACTGAATGCACTGAACCCATGTCTTTACAAAGTGCGGAAAAGATTCTCGATTTCAGGGATCTCATTTTAATATAATTTATTACGGTTACAACCGTAGTTAACGCAATATTCAAGCCAGGACTAATTTCTTTCGAAGCAAAAACTTCTCTGTGGATCAATGGGTCCTGACCCATTGAAGAGATTTTTGTTTTACAAGTGCTTGTCTACTTTCTAATCTTAAGGACAATGAGCGAGCACCATCAATGTATATTCCGACGCAATTTTCCCATTCTATGTTTGCCTCGTTCATAAAATCATTTAAAATAGCAAATAGTGCGAGAGCTGTTGTTTTGAGTTCTATTGGTTTGCAGAAAATTAGTTCCTCTACTACTGACATATTATCACAAAATCGAGCATACGCAATTAAATGAGCATCTTTATTACTATCTGTTGCTTCCTCAAGCTGTATTGAAAGCAATTTGTCACGGAATTTCGAGAAAACCTGACACTGTACATATTCAGCTATATCACCAATTCGACGAGCAACAATATCATTTGAAAGAGGTATGGACTGCAATTGTTTGGAAAAGTTACCTCCAAACATAATTTCTACAATCTCAATTGCTGCTGGCTTTTACTTTACTTTTGTTTGGGCAGTTAGTTAAAAATAATTTTAAGACAGAATCCAAAATACTCAATATAATTTATTGATGTATACATTTTATTGTAAGTGGGGGGCGCGATGAAAATTATGATTGAAAACTGGGCCGTGAGTACTGAAAGGTTGAGAAACGCTGGTCTAGAGCATACCGGGCAGCTTCTGCTTTTACATAGCTGATCAGAATTGGTCTGATTAAAAAGTTTTTTCATATTCTTAGTCTTTTATCACTGCTTCTTAATTTGATTAAAAATTGGCTTCTTTCGCTTCACCAATTCTTGCTCCCCAGTAGTGTTTTCTTGATGACTAGGTAGCTGACTTTCAATGGAAGTATTTGCATTATAGACTCCATCAGTTTGACTTTCTGTTGAAACTGCTGGTTTAGAACAACAACTTTGAATGCATACAATTTGGTCCAACATTATGCCCAAGAGGGAAAGGGTTGATTCCTGCTTGGACATGACAGGCCAACCGTTTTTCTCCACAAACCTGTACTCGAACCTCATCTGTTGACTGAGTTTAAGTTGCTGCTCAATTATTTCTCGTAACTGCTTGATACTTACATTGAGATATGCAAAAACAAACCCCATTGAATCTCCTTTGGATGTTACGACACCGATTCTAGACTTTTCATATTCTGTTTTGATGCAAATACAATTATCATCTTTAATAACATGACTAGAATTAATATCATACCCCTGCAGTTTATGAATAGGCCACCTGACCAACGCCTCCTATAACTGAAAGCCTCCACACGGTTTTTTGTAGGTAGTCCGATCAGACCACCATGAATGTATACCAATTAGTTAAAGAATCACTTAATATGAAATCTATTAAAAATTAGAAAGTGGTAGCAAATATACTTCTAAAAGTTTGTTTAATTTATGAATATAATTGGTTTGTTTTATTTACTTGTCAACCACTACAGATTAAATTCTCAAATATATATCATAAATTTCTCTCAAGTACTTTTAAAATAGAATTTGGGTTCAAGCGCACAAGTGGTTCGCTTTTTAAATAATCTGCGCAGACTACTTATAAGAAACCGTGTGGAAGCTTTCTGATATAGGAGGTGATGACCTGACAAGAGTTGTAGAATGTTCTTTAAAAACTCCTCTGTGTGGTAGCTAGTGAGAAGCTTCCCCGACTTCAGATTCTGTCATCAATTCGATTATTTTACAGTCTTCCCATTCCTTAAAAACTGCATCACAATCTTCATATCTGCATTTAGTTTCATTGAAGTTCAAACGCATCTTCTTTCAGCAACGGACTTGTTTTGCTCCAGATAATCTTTAGTGTCCAGCCATGGCAACGCCTCCTATAACTGAAAGCCTCTACACGGATTTTTGTAGGTAGCCCGATCAGACCACTATGAAGGTATACCAACTATTAAAAAAACCGTTTAAAATGAAATCTATTAAAAATTAGATAGTGGTATCAAATACATGTCAAAAATTTGTTTAATTTATGAATAAAATTGGTTTGTTTTATTTACTTGTCAACCACTACAGATTCAATTCTCAAATCTATATAATAAATTTCTCTCAAGTACTTTAAAAATAGAATTTGGGTTCAAGCGCACAAGTGGTTCGCTTTTTAAATAATCAGCGCAGACTACTTATAAGAAACCGTGTGGAGGCTCTCTGATGTAGGAGGTGATGACCTGACACTAGTTGTAGAATGTTCTTTAAAAACTCCTCTGTGTGGTAGCTAGTGAGAAGCTTCCCCGACTTCAGATTCTGTCATCAATTCGATTATTTTACAGTCTTCCCATTCCTTAAAAACTGCATCACAATCTTCATATCTGCATTTAGTTTCATTGAAGTTCAAACGCATCTTCTTTCAGCAACGGACTTGTTTTGCTCCAGATAATCTTTAGTGTCCAGCCATGGCAACGCCTCCTATAACTGAAAGCCTCTACACGGATTTTTGTAGGTAGCCCGATCAGACCACTATGAAGGTATACCAACTATTAAAAAAACCGTTTAATATGAAATCTATTAAAAATTAGATAGTGGTATCAAATACATGTCAAAAATTTGTTTAATTTATGAATAAAATTGGTTTGTTTTATTTACTTGTAAACCACTACAGATTCAATTCTCAAATATATATGATAAATTTCTCTCAAGTACATTTAAAATAGTCTATCACAACATATATACAAGCGAAACGCAGATTCTTTCGATAAAGCCATAGAATGTAAAACAGCAAATTTTAATGAAGTCTTTAAATTTGAAAATTATATCAAAGATAAAAACTACAGACCAATAGCTGCACATTTCACCTCCGACGCCTCATATCATAACTATCAAAACATATAATTTCATCAACCTTTCTGAAAATAACTTTTCCTCTTGCTGATACAGTTCTAAACAACTCCAAAATCAAACAAACACAGTTTAGAGCAAGCTGCTCATTTTATTTTTGATTCCTTTTTAGTTATTCAAGCAAAGTATTTGAAACATTCATAAAAGCAACTCCACTGCCTGCTTACCTCAATGCTCAACCAAAACTGTGTTAAAATTCCAGATGAATGGGATAGGGTGTGGGTTTAACCCGTAAAGCAGAGTACGCTAAAAATGATGAAAACACAAGTAAACAGGAACACAACATTTATTACAACTTTAAATGTTTAACTGAGATCTAAAATTCGTAATGTTAAACAAAAGAATCATTATTAACAAATACAATCTTAATCCTATGACGGATATCAGGCCATCGGCCAAAGACTGAAAAGAAGGTGAGCTGTTCATCCCTCTGACATGAAAAAAGAAATTGTTCGTTCTTTTATAGAACATGATGTCTTACGTCACATTGATTAGCTGATTATTTCTTTACTTCTCTTCACTTCCATACTGGAGACGAATCTGTAAAAGACTAAAACACTAAAGTTTATAACTGGAAATTACTTATTTCCACATTCGGCCCCATTATAAACTTTATTAATAAAATACTGAAATTTTTCTTTACTTAAAGGTTTCGTAAGAAAATCTGCTAAGTTGTCTTTACTACAGATGTACTCCAATTTAAACAAGTTTTCTTCTAACATATTTCTAATAAACTGATATTTTACGTCTATGTGCTTAGTTTTCACATTTTCAATCGAATTTTTGGAAAAATAAATTGCAGCTTTATTGTCACATAGTTGAATTGGTACTTCTATATTTTCTAATACATTCAATTCATTTAAAACTCTTGAGAACCAAACAATTTCTTTAACAGATTCTATAAGTGAGATAAATTCGGATTCCATAGAACTAAGAGCTACACACTTTTGTTTACTTGTTTTCCAAGTAAATGGTATACCAGCAAAATATATTATGTGCCCACTTGATGAATATCTGTTGGTTAAGTGACATCCCCAATTAGCATCAGAAAAAGCTATTAAGTTATTTTGATTTACACTTGACAAGTTAATTTTCAAATCTTTCGTATTAAACACATAATTTAATAAATCAACAACTATATTCCAATGTTGATAAGAATAACCATTACAATATTGCGATAAAATATTAACTGAAAATGCAATATCAGGTCTACTTCTATTAGCTAAAAAAGAAAGACATCCAATCAGAGTTCTATATGGGAATTTTTTCATTAAATCTGTTTCAAAAATTTCTTCTTCTTTAACTTTAGGTGGTAATTTAATTCCAGGTTTTAAGGGCAAATTTACAAAAGTTTTAGGTACTTCTTCAAATTTCTTCATTAACTTTTCAATATAAGTTACTTGATGTAAATAAACACTATCATTTACAGTTTCAAAGTTTACACCTAACAAATATTTCAATTTGCCTAAATCTTGAATTTCTAATTTACTTTTAAGTAAATCAACAGCTTCATCAATTTTGTTTTGATCTTCCCCAAATAACACGATGTCGTCGACATATACCAAAAGAATAACTTTAGATTTTAATTTATAAACACAATTACACCAAAGTAGTTTTTGAAAACCTAGTTGTCCTAAAGTATTATCTAACTCAATATTCCACTGTCGTCCACTTTGTTTTAAACCATATATAGCTTTATTTAATTTACAAACCATATATTCTTTACCTTTAACTTCAAATCCTTTTGGTTGAGACATATATAAAGTTTCAGTTAAATTTCCGTATAAGTATGCACTTTAAATATCTAACTGTACACATTTCCAGCATAAAACACTTACTAATAAAATTAATAGAAATCGTATAATTGAAAAATTTACTACAGGTGAAAAAATGTCAGAAAAGTCTTTTCCTTTTACCTGTTTAAAACCTTGAGCTACCAGCCGGGACTTGAACTTCTTTATCTGGTTTTTATCATCTCTCTTCACATTATACACCCATCTGCTTCCGATGATTTTGGCATTTTCTGGAGGTTCTACTAAATTCCATACTTTACGATTTTTCATCATCTGAATTTCCTCTTCCATGGATTTATTCCACTTATCCTTGTCGGCTGATTCTTGGGTTTCCTCGTACGTTCTAGGAGATTCCAAGTTGTATACTTCGCCTTCGAAAATAACTTCGAAATCTTGAACTACACAATCAGTAGATGAATCTTCGCTATCTTCTTGCTTTGGACTTTTAGCCTTAAATGAAAATAGTTCTGGTTGGAACTTTAATCCGTTCTTGGCACAAAATCGTTCTACTTCGATAGTTGATCGAAGTCTCTCTTTGCTTGAAGGTGGGTAATAATAAACATCTATTCTTGAACTTAATTTTCTTGGTGCTTCAATTCTTTTCCACTCTTCAATGTTTATTGGTAGCATTTCTTCTTTCTTTGTAACCGTTTCTTCGTTATTGTCTAACACTTGTTCTTGATAGCTATCTTTATATCTTACGTATTCACACTTCTTATTCTTCCCAAATAATATCTCTACTCCATTTTTCGTTTCGTCAAAACTAGCATGAATAGTTTCTACTACTCTTCGTTCTTCTGGAATATATATCCTATAACCCTTCGTTTTTGTTGCGTAGCCAACTAAGATTCCTAGTTTTGATGTCTTGTTCAACTTGTTGCGTTTTACTTTGGGTACGTGAACAAATGCCAAAGAACCAAATATTCTTAAATGTCGAACTGATGGTTTGTATCCATTCCAAATTTCAAAAGGTGTCAATCCATTTGTTAACTTGTGTTCACTTCTGTTTCGTACATGAACGTACATATATAGAGCTTCAGCCCAAAATCGGTCATTTAGTCCACTATCGTGAAGTGATGCACGAACAGCTTCAACTGCGTCACGGTTGAATTTTTCAGCAATCCCGTTTTGTTCTGGAGAATAAGTTGAAGTTCGCTCTATTCGAATTCCCAGATTGTTTAAATAATCTTCAAACTCGGCGTGACAAAATTCCATTCCGTTGTCTGTCCTGACTGACTTCAATTTGCAGTTTAACTCTCTTTCAGATTTTACGAGATATGTTTTGAAACATTTAAAAACTTCTGTTTTCTTCTCTACAGTAAAAACTTCCACTTTTCTAGAAAAGTCATCTATTATCGACAAAAAATATCGACTTCCACCCATTGAAGGTGTTGGAGAAGGTCCCCACAAATCCATATGCACCTTATCCAGTGTTTTATTTGTTAGACGTTGATAATTCCTTTTAAAAGATGTTCGTGTAGACTTTGTCACTTTGCAAGTAATACAAGTTTCAGATTTACCTTTCAGTTGTTCAATTCCTTTTACAACGTTGTTATTACTCATGTGCTTAACAAGATTATCATTTAGGTGAGCAAATCTCCGATGACACAGTTTTATGTCTAATGCAGCGTTAATTTCATTTTTAAATATTTCAGATTTACGTTTGTCAGGTAAACCTTTCACAACATACAGTTTATCAATTCTAGGTACACTGAAGAAATATCTACTACGGTTATCGTATATTATCATTTTTGAATTTTGCCAAACAATTTTATATCCCGCTATATCAATATTAGATCCAGCTATTAAATTACGTCGTAGATTTGGAGCATAGTATACATTCTTTAATATTAGCTTTACGAATCTGTTGTTATCTTTAACATAAAAAATTATGTCACCTACCCCTTCTACTTCTGATGTGCTGTTCTTGTCCCCAACGAGAACTTTTGCTTTATTCAGAGGACTGAAGGTTTCGAACCATTCTCGTCTGTTCGTGAAATGGGATGTTGCTGCTGAGTCAATAAGCCATTCTTCTAAATCCAGTTCCGTGCTGTCGACCTCGGCAACTTCTTCGTTAATTTCAATATCCGTATAGAAAAGACCAGTAGCGGGACTTTGCTTCGCACTTTGACGATCTTGCATTTTATTTGCAGTTTTGCTTGCTCTGCAATCTCTTGAATAATGACCTTGTTTATTGCAATTGAAACACGGCCCCATACTTTTATGTCGATATCCTCTGCTCTGCAAGTTTCGTCTGTATCCTGTTTCTTGTGTATTTCTCCGGCCCAGACCGCTTCCGCTGTGTGTAATATCTTCGTTCTTCGACCAATTCCTTTCTCTTGATGATTTCATGTCTGTTTTAGCTAAGTAAGCATTTGTAACTGAATCGAACCCACTATCTCGAGCTTTTAGTTGAATTCTGCCGGATTCGCTGATCAATTGGCTCTCAATATTATCTATTGTAAATTCAGAATCCTTTAAACGATATAAGATCTGTACTAAATTGTCATATTCCTCCGGAAGTTTTCTTATTATCTGGAAACATACTAATAGTTCGGGAATCTCGAACCCAGCTTCTTTAATCTGTGCACATTTATCTCGAACTCGTTGGCAGAATATTCCAATCACCTCTTCATTAGGCTGGAATTTCAATTCGTAAAATTCATCAACCAGACCAGCTATTCTTGCTCTTGATTTAGGTTCAAAATTTTCTTTTAGAATATCCCAAGCTTTCTTTCCATCTGTTGTAGACTGAATCAACTTCAAAAATTGACGTTCGACACCTTGATATATTGTAGAATATGCTCTAGCTTTCCTTATCTCGAAATTCTGTCTAACTGATTCTGGGGCAGTGTCTGAAGGTGGTGATGGTGGTTCAGCTCCACCGACGAATTCCCAACTTCCACGATCCATCAGAGCTACTCTCATGTCACACTTCCAACTATCGTAGTTGAATGCTCCCAGTTTAGGAAAAGCTAAATTCGTTGATTCTAAGTTTCCTTCCATATTCAAAACTTGGTTTCTTCCTGTTATTAAAATTAATATTTCAACTCCCAGATCGAATTTCTTCTGAATCTATATCGTTGACGTGGGCAAAGGCGTTGACGTGGACAAATGGCGTTGACGTGGGCAAAAGGCCCATAACCTTTGTGGGTTTAACCCGTAAAGCAGAGTACGCTAAAAATGATGAAAACACAAGTAAACAGGAACACAACATTTATTACAACTTTAAATGTTTAACTGAAATCTAAAATTCGTAATGTTAAACAAAAGAATCATTATTAACAAATACAATCTTAATCCTATGACGGATATCAGGCCATCGGCCAAAGACTGAAAAGAAAGTGAGCTGTTCATCCCTCTGACATGAAAAAAGAAATTGTTCGTTCTTTTATAGAACATGATGTCTTACGTCACATTGATTAGCTGATCATTTCTTTACTTCTCTTCACTTCCATACTGGAGACGAATCTGTAAAAGACTAAAACACTAAAGTTTATAACTGGAAATTACTTATTTCCACATAGGGGCCGCTTCGCGGCCCAGGTGCCCAATAAAATCAAAACACTAGGACTAGGACTTTTAAAATAGAATTTGGGTTCAAGCGCACAAGTGGTTCGCTTTTTAAATAATCTGCGCAGACTACTTATAAGAAACCGTGTGGAAGCTTTCTGATGTAGGAGGTGATGACCTGATACGAGTTGTAGAATGTTCTTTAAAAACTCCTCTGTGTGGTAGCTAGTGAGAAGCTTCCCCGACTTCAGATTCTGTCACCAATTCGATTATTTTAGAGTCTTCCCATTCCTTAAAAACTGCATCACAATCTTCATATCTGCCTTCATTGAAGTTCAAACGCATCTTCTTTCAGCAACGGACTTGTTTTGCTCCAGATAATCTT
Source organism: Parasteatoda lunata (assembly GCA_949128135.1). NCBI lineage: Eukaryota > Metazoa > Arthropoda > Arachnida > Araneae > Theridiidae > Parasteatoda > Parasteatoda lunata. The sequence continues at coordinate 49,734,885 of OX421978.1, read as the reverse complement.
TAGTTTCCAGCCATGGCAACGCCTTCTATAACTGAAAGCCTCCACACGGATTTTTGTAGGTATCCCGATCAGATCACTATGAAGGTATACCAACTAGTCCTAGTGTTTTGATTTTATTGGGCACCTGGGCCGCGAAGCGGCCCCTATCCCATTCATCTGGAATTTTAACACAGTTTTGGTTGAGCATTGAGGTAAGCAGGCAGTGGAGTTGCTTTTATGAATGTTTCAAACACTTTGCTTGAATAACTAAAAAGGAATCAAAAATAAAATAAGCAGCTTGCTCTAAACTGTGTTTGTTTGATTTTGGAGTTGTTCAGAACTGTATCAGCATGAGGAAAAGTTATTTTCAGAAAGGTTGATGAAATTATTTGTTTTGATAGTTATGATATGAGGCGTCGGAGGTGAAATGTGCAGCTATTGGTCTGTAGTTTTTATCTTTGATATAATTTTCAAATTTAAAGACTTCATTAAAATTTGCTGTTTTACATACTATGGCTTTATCGAAAAAATCTGCGTTTAGCTTGTATATATGTTGTGATAGAGTTGGTATTTTGAGGTCTGCATGTATATTGGTATTTCGTATGAACCATCTTGCACTGGTTATTTTTCTAAGGATCTTGTTTTGCCATTGGTTTAATTTCTTCAGTAGATGTTGAGTAGGTATACCAACTATTAAAAAAACCGTTTAATATGAAATCTATTAAAAATTAGAAAGTGGTATCAAATATATGTCAAAAATTTGTTTAATTTATGAATAAAATTGGTTTGTTTTATTTACTTGTCAACCACTACAGATTCAATTCTCAAATATATATGATAAATTTCTCTCAAGTACTTTGAAATAGAATTTGGGTTCTTGCGCACAAGTGGTTCGCTTTTTAAATAATCTGCGCAGACTACTTATAAGAACCCGTGTGGAGGCTTTCTGATGTAGGAGGTGATGGTCATGGCTTGTTCCTTTTCCTTTGTTTGATTTAATTGAGAATAATACTTCGAATTTAGCTGTTTCGAACTCTTCATTTTGCTCTTTAAGTTTTCTGTCCAATTCTGTTTTAGAAATTTCAGGTCTAATATCGAAAATGATTATTCTGGGCAATATTTTAGTTGGTGCTTCACAGGAGTATTTCTCTTTCAGTTCCTCGCTTTCAAATTCTGCTGTTAGTGTTCTTGCATCCCTCTTGGATTCCGGTTGGATCATTAGTCCAACATTTTTTGTCTTTTTCAACATTTTAATACCCACTCTGAGCTCTTCGAGCTTAACGAACCTTTCGCTCACGTCAGAGGAATCTGGTTCTTTAGGCTTCACAAAAACGATATGGTTTCTCTTCAAGTTAGGAACGGCTGGGTGTACTGTCTTCACTGCTTCTGCGAATGACTTGGTCACTTTCTTTATTTTTGTACTAATTATGTCATTTAAGGCTCTTTCTGCTTCAATTTGTAAGCCTTTGGTGTAAGAAAGTATTAGATTTTGCCTAGCCACAATGTTGTGGTAATTGTTCGCAATCTTGGTTATTGTTAATATGCTTTGTGTTGCAAATTTCTTAATAGTACCACTAATAGCAGTGAAAACGGCCAAGAGACTTTGTCGCCACTTTTCTTCCACCGTTTATGTATGTGTAAAGCCTGAAAATAAAATTTAAACGTAACGCTATTCAGGTCAGATAACACGTCTACGTTGCAAATGTACTACACACACGACGAATCGGAAATCACTGAAACAGGGCAGTAAGCACAGTGCGTTCTAGGTGGGTTAACTCGCCATTAGATACAGCCAGAAGTGCTTCATCGAATGAGCATAAAAAATGATCATTGCTAAGAAGTTTCACGACACAGTCAGGGATGCCGCAGGCAATTAAACTTGTTAACAGTGGTAGGAACTCAATTCAATTATTTTTTATCTCTTTAACTGTACAATCGTAACTACCACTATGATTTACTTTTCAAATATTTAAACCAAAAACATTCTTCACATTCACTTTCAATGGAAAACAAAAAATAATGCATTAAATCGTTGCTAATTTTCATAAAATTTTGCTCACCACTTTTAGCATTTATGGTCACTAAAAATACCTTAAATTTTGTTACCTCTAAAAAAATATTTTTTTTACAAAAAGGAGCAAGTGGTTATCTCTGACGGACTTTCTCCATAGTTTTGAAGAGTCTTTCTTTTCTAGAAACAAAGTGAAATTTTAATTTCTCTCAGAAGCATTTCTCTATTTGTTATAACCCGCTGAAATCGTTATAAGATGTTCGTGATATTCCTCATAATATTATGCAGTAGAAAATAATGCTAGCATAACCAGCACTACATTTATTTAGGTAACTCATTATTACGACGGCCCCAAATTGCTGTGGAAAGCAAATTTTTATAGATTTGAATTTAATTTAAGAACTGGTAGTAATGTATTTATGTCAATATTTAGTTATCAATTTAAGAAAAAATCCATCGAATCTATTGGTTTGTGTGGAGAATTCGCTCAAATTTTCAAAAGGCAGGGCTCTTAAAGTTCCGCCAAAAACATTCAAGCGACAGCAAATTATACATCAAAGCAGTTTGAAGTTTTCCTCATTTTTCATCCAAACCAATTTAGCGTAACTGCCAACTGTTCCCACTTTGCGGTAAGTATTATTTAAAAATTACAAGTGGAAGTTTAATTTAGAATTTTTTTTTTCAAATTTTGTTTATAAATTAAATTTAATATTATTTTGACTACATATAAATACTTTAACCTATAAATACTTTAACAAATAAGTACATGAGAGATAGCCGACGCTGTTTAGCTTTTAACTGAGTGAAAATTATATTTCTGCCTGTTTTTATTATTTAATTTTTTTAAATTAGAACTGGGAAAAATCAATCCAAGAAAAATTGTAAGTTACCCCCTATAAACTAAATATTATTCGCTCGGCAAGTAGTAGTCGTCTAAATATCTTATAGATAAAATTTTATTTTAAAAACCAAAATATATTTCATGGAATAAATTTTTGCTGGCAATTGAATATTTTTGGAAGACAAAGAGAGCTCTGCTTCTCGAAAATCAGAATGAATTTTCCAGATGATCCAATAAAATAGGAAACAGAAATCAACAAACGGGAAAGTTATTAATCTCTTTCCTCTCGCTTTCGTCAAAATCACGGAGTGAGCTTTTATCTCCTGAGTATTGCTTTAAAGCGCTAACTTAGTGATTTAACATTATTTAAGATTCGAAGAGAGACAAAATCCTGAAATAGGCCGCACTAGAACCATGCTGTTTTTTACAAATCTAAGATCAGGAGCCGCGATGGCTCAGGGGATAGAGCGTTCGCCTTCCAATGAGGCGAACCGGGTTCGAATCCCAGTCGATACGAATTCCGCATCCGGCTTGCACCGACCACAGTCCTGACGTGAAATATCCTCAGTGGTAGACGGATCATGGGTTAGAGTCCCCTTGCCGTCAGGCTAACCGTGGGAGGTTCTCGTGGTCTTCCTCTCCATGTAACGCAAATGCGGGTTAGCTCCATCAAAAAGTCCTCCACGAAGGCAAATTTCTCCCAATATTCGATCCAGGAGTTCCCTTGTCTCCTGGATTGGGTTCAAAATTACAAGGCTACGGAGTTGAACATTAGTAGCCGTAAACCCATTAAGTTGGGTCGGCTGTTCAACGACGGTTATAAAATAAAATAAAATCTAAGATCAGCATACTAGCTGTAAGGCCATGTATTCCGAACTTCATATAAACCTTTACCTGGGCACGTCTCTATCCATCACCTCCTACATCAGAAAGCCTCCACACGGTTTTTTAAAAGTAGTCCGCGCAGACTATTAAAAAATTGACCCGGTTGTGCGCATGGAACCCATATTTTATTCTAAAGTTGACTGAGAGAAATTTATCATATATACTTGAGAATTAAATTTGTAGTGGTTGACAGAAATATAAAACAAACCAATCATACTCATAAATTAAACAAATTTTCAGACATATATTTGCTACCACTCTCTTATTTTTACTAGATCTTGTATTAGGTGGCTCTTTTGAAATCTGGTTTAGCTTTATAATGGTCTAATTGGACAACCTATGAAAAACCGTGTGGAGGCTTTCAGTTATAGGAGGCGTTGCTCTAACACATATTTTGTGATATCTGGAAGCTCTTCGAAATTTAAATATAATTAAGACAAAAAAAAAAAAAAAGAAAACTCTATGCAAAAGGAGAGGCTGCAAAAAGGGGAGGGCGTTCGCTTAATAAAATTCAATAAAAATCAAACTACATTTAAAGCAAATATTAAACTTTTAGGTAAAAAACTAAGCAAGAAAATAAATATTAGATCATCAAAAACACTTTAGATATCTTCAGTGTGCAAATTTTTGTTTAAAAATATTCTCCTAGAATGACCATCAATTAAAAAAAAATAATAATTTTTTCAATTTATAATTAAGAATTCAATAAAACTTAGATTTTTTACATTAGCCTATAATTCTTTAAAAACCCACTTTCTGCATCTTCATTCCAAAGTGCTTTTTTTGACTTCCACTACTTTAGTGTCTTATTCTTTTCTAGAAACAAAGTGAGATTTAAATTTCTCTCAGAAGCATTTCTCTATTTGTTATAACCCACTGAAATCGTTTTTAGATGTCCGTGATATTCCTGATAATGTTATGCAGTAGAAAATAATGCTAGCATAACCAGCACTACATTTATTTAGGTAACTCATTATTATGACGGCCCCAAATTGCTGTGGAAAGCAAATTTTTATAGATTTGAATTTAATTTAAGAACTGGTAGTAATGTATTTATGTCAATATTTAGTTATCAATTTAAGAAAAAATCCATCGAATCTATTGATTTGTGTGGAGAATTCGCACAAATTTTCAAAAGGCGGGGCTCTTAAAGTTCCGCCAAAAACATTCAAGCGACAGCAAATTATACATCAAAGCAGTTTGAAGTTTTCCTCATTTTTCATCCAAACCAATTTAGCGTAACTGCCAACAGTTCCCATTTTGCGTAAAGTATTATTTAAATATTACAAGTGGAAGTTAAATTTAGAATTTTTTTTTTCAAATTTTTTATTTAATTTTTTTAAATAAGATCTGGGAAAAATCATTCCAAAAGAAATTGTAAGTTACCTCCTATAAACTAAATATTATTCGCTCGGCAAGTAGTAGTCTTCTAAATATCTTATAGATAAAATTTTATTTTAAAAACCAAAATATATTTCATGGAATAAATTTTGCTGGCAATTGAATATTTTTGGAAGACAAAGAGAGCTCTGCTTCTCGAAAATCAGAATGAATTTTCCAGATGATCCAATAAAATAGGAAACAGAAATCAACAAACGGGAAAGTTATTAATCTCTTTCCTCTCGCTTTCGTCAAAATCACGGAGTGAGCTTTTATCTCCTGAGTATTGCTTTAAAGCGCTACCTTAGTGATTTAACATTATTTAAGATTCGAAGAGAGACAAAATCCTGAAATAGGCCGCACTAGAACCATGCTGTTTTTTACAAATCTAAGATCAGCATACTAGCTGTAAGGCCATGTATTCCGAACTTCATATAAACCTTTACCTGGCACGTCTCTAGCCATCACCTCCTACATCAGAAAGCCTCCACACGGTTTTTTATAAGTAGTCCGCACAGACTATTAAAAAATTGACCCGGTTGTGCGCATGGAACCCATATTTTATTCTAAAGTTGACTGAGAGAAATTTATCATATATACTTGAGAATTAAATTTGTAGTGGCTGACAGAAATATAAAACAAACCAATCATACTCATAAATTAAACAAATTTTCAGACATATATTTGCTACCACTCTCTTATTTTTACTAGATCTTGTATTAGGTGGCTCTTTTGAAATCTGGTTTAGCTTTATAATGGTCTAATTGGACAACCTATGAAAAACCGTGTGGAGGCTTTCAGTTATAGGAGGCGTTGCTCTAACACATATTTTGCGATATCTGGAAGCTCTTCGAAATTTAAATATAATTAAGACAAAAAAAAAAACTCTATGCAAAAGGAGAGGCTGCAAAAAGGGGAGGGCGTTCGCTTAATAAAATTCAATAAAAAGAAACTACATTTAAAGCAAATATTAAACTTTTAGGTAAAAAACTAAGCAAGCAAATAAATATTAGATCATCAAAAACACTTTAGATATCTTCAGTATGCAAATTTTTGTTTAAAAATATTCTCCTAGAATGACCATCAATTAAAAAAAAAATAATAATTTTTTCAATTTATAATTAAGAATTCAATAAAACTTAGCTTTTTTTCATTAGCCTATAATTCTTTAAAAACCCACTTTCTACATCTTCATTCCAAAGTGCTATTTTTGACTTCCACTACTTTAGTGTCTTATCAGGAATATTCTCACCAGGTGTTGCTTTAAAGCACTAACTTATGAAGGAAAAATACAAATTTTTTAATGTGTTAAGTTTTCTAATTTAAATCTACAAATTAAAAAATGATTATTCATTTTATAAATAAAAAACTTAAGGAGAAAAATATACAAATAAAAATGTTAATATAATCTTTAAAATTTTAATTTAGTAAATTTCTAAAACTTTTCTCGAAACTATTATCTTTATGTCAATTAGGGTATGGAGAAAACAAGAATCTCAAAACTTACAGCACTAGAACCATGTTGTTTTTTACAAATCAAAGATCAGTGTACTAACTGTTAGGCCATGTATCCCGAACTCCAATTAAACCTATACCTGGCACGTCTCTAATACAAATTTTGTGATTTCTTGTACCTCTTTTAGATAACAATGTATTTAGAATGAAGATTTTACTTCTTAGCAAAAAATAATAAAGTAATAGGGGACTTATGAAAAGGGCTGATAAAAAAATGAGATTTTTATTCTTCACTATGAAAATTTGAAATTGAAGTGAAATGATTTATAAAAAAATAAAGATTCCCTTAACAAACACTAATCTTATTTTTTCCGACCAAGACTCTGACAGCATCTTTTTTGACCACGTATATTACACCACTACTTGTAGCCACGTTGAGCAGTCAGCTTTGGAACGCCAAAAAATCCAGCAACTTCATTCACCATGTGGCCATTGGCATGGACAAACACAATTGTCCCTTTTTGCTCCTCTTTCACATCTTTACTCTTACTCATATTTAGACACAATTTCCGCTTCAATTCCAAATATCTCACTGATAGCTACTTGTCTTCGATCACGTTGAAGCAGTGTGCATGCAGTTGAGCACATCACTTGACCATTGGATCATCTAACGAAACCTAAGGATTCATCGTTGAGCGCGCACTAGGGGGACTAATTTTTTGTCTGATGAGCTTAGTTTTGTAAAAAACAGCATGGTTCTAGTGCGGCCTATTTTGAAATTCTGTCTCTCTCCGCATCTTAAATAACCATAAGACATTCGTTTCGAGAAAAGTCAAAGTGATCGGAGACGTGTTTCACGACTTATCAATCAAAATCGCTTCCAAACTGGGCAGGAATTGCTTCCGTTACTAAATGAAGATACATCAAAGCCTGTTAGTGAGAAAATATAGCAAAGGGAGCTGCATGCAATGAACATATGGAGTCGAACATATCGTAAGAGGCCATTGCTCATTCTGGCACATAAAGCTGTGCGACTTCAGTGGGCCAGAAGTAACCGAACGTGGATAGTTGCTGACAGGTGGAATGTAATATGATCTGACGAATCACGTTTTTGCCTTTATTCAAAAGACGCATGTTTTTGAGTGCAACGAAGAGCAGATGGAAAATTTCATCCTGACTGTGTGCAAGCTCAGGTTCAAGACGGAGGTGGCCCTGTCATGTTTTGGGGGTGTTTTTCTTATTATTGATTGTGCTTTCTCACTGAGGTGGTCACTAACATGATACACCATGTTTATTTGAACGTTCTAGACAATTAGATGTTGCCTTTCAGTCATCCTCTTCAGGCAGAGTGTGCTGTCAATACCCCTATTTTTCAAGATGACAACAGCTAAGTTCATGGGACTGGCAGAACATGTGACTGGTTTTATGAACACTCAGACACTCAATTACATCTCGGCTGGCCTGAAAAATCATCTGACTTGAACCCCATTGAAAATTTGTGGGACATGTTGGAACAACGGGTAAAACGCCGAAATCAGCATCCTCTCAATTTGGTGAATTTGCGAGATCAAATCTTCGACGAGTGTCTTAAATTGTGTTCGACGTGCTTGCATAACCTTGTGGACTTACTTCCTAACCGAATCCTAGCGGTTATCAAATCAAGAGTATTAAACGTTATTAAATGATGTTTTTCATCATTTATATAAGGGTGAGTACTTTTTTGTCCGGTGTGCTTAAAATCAGCATACTAGCTGTTAGGCCATGTATTCCGAACTTCGATTAAACCTTTACCGGGCACGTCTCTAGCACATATTTCGCGATATCTGGAAGCTCTTCGAAATTTAAATATAATTAACACACAAAAAAAACTCTTTAATGCTAAAAAAAGGGTAAGGCGTGCGCTTAATGAAATTTAATAAAAATCAAACTGCATTGAAAGCAAATGTTAAGCATTTAGGGAAAAAAAGTAAGCAAGCAAATAAATATTACATCATCAAAAACACTTTAGTAATCTTTAGCATGTATATTTTTGTTTAAAAATTATTCTCCTAGATTGATCATCGGTTAAAAAAAATTTCAATTTAAAATTAAGAATTCAAAGAAACTTAGCTTTTCTTCAGTAGCCTATAATTCCTTTAACACACTTTCTACATCTTCAATCCAAAATGATATTTTAGACTTCCACTACTTTTGTGGGATCTCAGGAATTTTCTCACCTGGTGTTGTTTTAAAGCGCTAACTTCTACAGGTAAAATAATAATTTTAATATATTAAGTTTTCTAAATTAAATCTACAAATTAAGAAATAATTATTCATTTTATAAATAAAAAACTTCAGGAGAAAAATATACGAATAAAAATGTTATTATATAAATTTTCAAATTCTAATTCAGTAAATTTCTAAAACTGTTCTCGAAACTATTATCTTTATGTTCATTAATGTTTGATAAAAAAAATAAAATTTTTCTTCATTACTAAGAAAATTTTAAGTGGTAGTGAAGTGTTTTATAAAAATAAAGATTCCCTTAACAAACACTAATCTCATTATTATTTTTCTTTATACTTCTTATGTTGCAAGTTACTTTATGTCAGGTGAGCACAAGCACGTAAAATCAACGAGAATAGATTTCGTAATTGTTGGTCGTATCACGGATTTAGTATTGTAAAAACTGTTTAATAAAAATAAAGCAAAAGCAAATTTCATTCAAATTGAACGTTTTCAATAATTATTTACACAGTACAGTCACAGTAATGTGACCACCTGTCAAAAGCCAGAATAACCACCTTTGGCAGAGCGGACCGCTGCGAGACGTGCAGGAAGAGAGTCAATTAAGTTTCTGAATGCGTTCATTAGGATGTTGAGCCATGCCGACTCCAGTGTCGTGGCCAACTGCGCTAGGTTACGCGGTTGAGGATCCATGGAGCAAGCAACCCAATCGAGGTGGTCCCACAGATTCTTGATTGGGTTTCAATCCGGTGAGTTTGCTGGCCAGGGGAGTACGGTAAATTCATCCTGGTGCTCTTCGAACATAAACTGCGAGCTGTATGACGCCTCGCATTGTACTGCTGGTGCCATGCCATCATTCTGAGAAAAAATCATTCGCATGTAGGGGTGGACATGGTCCACAAGGACAGATGCGTACTTGTGCTGATCCATCGCGCCTTCAACAATTATGAGTGCACCCAGTGAATGCCAGGAAAACATTCCCCAAACCATATTGCTCCCTCCTCCAGCCTTAAGCCTTCCGGCAATTGTTGCAGGGTGTTTGCTTTCAGACGTTTCACGGAGTATACGTTAAAATCCATCTGTCCGATGGAGTATAGAACGTTATTCATCGGAAAAAGTCACCTGTTGCCACTCTGTGGACGTCCAGTTGCGGTACTGGCGTGCAAATTCCAGCCTTCGTCACCGATGAACAGCAGTCAGCATAGGTGCATTAACCAGGCGTCAGCTGTGGAGGCCCATGGCGCAGGAACGTTCGCTGAACAGTTGTTGAGTATAAACTCTTGATAGCCCCTAGGTTCATCTAGTCGATCAACATATCAAGCACGCAAAAAGAGAATTACCCGTGTTTCAGAAACATCGGAGCAATGGGAAAAAAAGACTTGAAACTAATCGAGAACACAATGCCTTAGCCAGTTCCTTAGAAACGTCTGAGCAACAGGAAAGAAGACTGACAACAAATCAACTACGCACTACTCAAGCCCGTTCGTTGGAAACATCAGAGCAACGGGAAAAAAGACTGTTAACGAATCCACTACGCACTACTCAAGCCCGTTCATCGGAAACATCAGAGCAACGGGAAGCAAGAAAGAAATCCGATCGAGAACGTACTACTGAAGTCGTTCGTCAGAAACATCAGAGCAACGGGATGCAAGAATGATAATCAATCAAGAACGCACTTCGCTGTTCAGACGCTGCCAATACTCTGATTTGAATTTCAGTGCAATTCACTATGATCCGACAACCAACTATAGTCTTCACCCAAGCGGCATCATCGGAAAAAAGGATCGATTATGTATGTTTTGTAGTGCTCTCAAATTTAAGAATGAAACAGCTGAAATTTGCTGTTCTGGAGGCAAAGTGAAACTACCATATTTAACGTCGCCAGCCGAGCCATTATCAACGTTGTTATCGGGTCAAGCAAATCAATAGAAACTTTTCTTGGCGAATATATGTCAGTACATTCGTGTTTCCAAATGACTTCAATAGGTGCTACAAGTATCGGTGCGCATATGGGCTGCCAGAGTTATTTATTACATTCACATGCAATCCCGCTTGAGCTAAAATTAAAGAGCTTTTGTAACCTAGGCAAACATCATCGGGTCTTCATGATGCATTACCGCACTTGATATTATTGCGAAGCGTTATGTTTTTGGAGGGAAACGGTGTTTGATGTATTCTATTGAATGGCAAAAAAGAGAATTGCCATATGATTTGGTTTAATGAAAAAATCACACTATGACAAATTGGTCAGCTCATATCAGCAGAAATACCTGATGTCGCCATTGATACAGACTTTTTTCAAATCATCATCCAAAATATGTTTCATGGTCCGTGTGCATCACCATACATGTCTGTTTGAAAATGCACTAACGATATCCCAGAGAATTAACTGTTGAGACTATCACTGGTTTTTTCACCATTAAATAAAATTCTCCTTTCAAATCATAATCGCAAATCTCATTTACACATTTAAATACAAAATTAAAATTCAAACCTGAAAGCGTTGCAACGCACGCAGGGCACGGCTAGTGTTTTGTAAAAACAAAAATTCAGTTAACAAAAATTAATCCTATTATTATTTTTTTTAGACTTTTCTCGAAAAGAATGTTTCAACGTTATTTATGATACGGAGAGAGCCAGAATCCCAAAATAGACCACACTAGAGCCATGTTGTTTTTTACAAATCTAAGATCAGGATACTAACTGTAACTAAGATACTAACTGTTAGGCCATGTATTTCGAACTTCGATTAAACCTTTACCTGGCACGTCTCTAATACAAATTTTTTTTATATCATGTATCTCTTCGAAATTTAAATATGTTTAAACCAATGAAATACTTTTTAGTTCTACAAAAAGGGGAGTGAATTCATTTAATATAAAATATCAAACTACATTTAATGTAAATACTGAAATTTGACTGAAAAAACTGTCAAGCAAATAAATATCCTCAAAAATACTTTATCTTTGGCATGGAAATTTTTTAAGAATTAAATATACTGCTAGAATAACCATAAATGAAAAAATAATAATTAAAAATTTAGAACTCAATTGAATTTCACTGTTTTTCAGTGATCTCTTATCTCTTTAAACAACCAATTTCAGGATATATTCGCACCATATGTGATGATTTTTCGTTACTTTTCAGTTTTACTGAGCCTTAAACATTTGCCGAACTATGCTGACGTATTGTATAATCTCATGGATAATCTATTGTGATCATAGTCTCTATTTGTAATGAGATAGTATTTAATAAACACTGTGGTGCGAGGCTCATAATATTCCAATGCAGGTACGTATTATAACTATTGTGTAAATAGTTTTTAACATCGCTTCAAACTTAGTACTAAGTTTGAAAATATCGTAAAATGTCATGGCTTTATTACTTAAACTATTAAAATTATCATTAATTTTAATAGTTAAGTTACGTTGAAGTACTGTCACACGTTTTGGCGATGAGACTAGAAATCTTCGTTGCCAATTAATAAATAACCTTAATTATATCAAGAAATAACTGTATAAAGTTTTATTTATGTCTAATACAATTTAATTATAATAAATTTAAAGTAATTTAATTTATAGAGAACATTTTATGAAATGCGATTTATATAAATAAATTATTTAATGGTACTAAGCTTTGATTACTTCTTATGTTAAAAATAATTATAATAATAATTAATAAATCATAACTTTTTAAAATTTAGTACCCAAACTATTGAAATCATCATTTACTTACGCCAAATTAAAATTTAATTTTGTTGGTAATACGTTTTGGCGATAATACTAGTAGTTTTAGCAGCCAAGTATTAAGTAACGTGAATAATATAATGAAATAATGATTGCTTAAGTTTCAATTCATGTCTTATACAATTAAATTATTATTTAATTTTAATTTCATTAATTTATTTAGAGCGATATTTTTTATTAAATGAAATTTTTATAAGTAAAACCTTTAACGGTAATAATCTTTGATTATTACTTATTTCTTATGTTAAAAATAATTCATTTTCAAATAAATTATTGCTTTTTAAATGATGCGTTTTAAGATAATTTACCTTATTGTTCTTTTGAAATATTCGATAGAAGTAAATTCGGTACTTAAATTGGTAACAAAAATGTGAGAAAAATAGTTTTTAACGGTAGCGACAAAATTATTTGATTATTACAGGAGTTTAATATTTTTTCCTCATGTGACTTTAAAATTGCTGTTAATTCTTAAATTTATTTAGCTATTGGTCATATTTACTTATTCAACAAATTATCTCCTTTGCTAGTTTTAAAAATGTCACACAGCTATTTGATAAGCATTTATAAATGAAAATAATTATTTCTACGTTGTGTTATGAAAAGAAATAAAATATTTTACCAATAATTTGTCAATCAAATTGAAATTAAATTACCTACATTTCTCTTGCTAACCTCGATGTCACCAACAAGCTTGAGTTCTGAAGAATGAATGGCATGAAAACTTAATAATCGAAATAACATTTAAGAACGCAATTGTTAAAATAACTTTTTTCCTTAAAACCATTGTTGAAATCATTGTTACAGTTTCAATTGCATACAATTAAACTTAGAAATTGCTTTAAAGTTTTACGCACGAATGAAGTTTTATTTGTTGGAAAACTTTGAGAACAATACTTCGATAAGTTTGATACTGTGTCTAAATTATAATGATTTTAATATTGAGATATGTAGAATCATATAATTTAAAAAAGGCTGGGATATTTAAATGTATGTAACATTTTTAAGCAAAACTGTTTAACTTATATACAGGAATAATTACATCTAAATCCTTTCTGACACATACATATTTTTTTGCAATAACTATTTATTCCAACCCCTTTAAAAGTACCCGAATGACCTTTATTGATAATGAAGTTATTTTTTATTTAGCTTTATTTATTAATTTATGTATTTTTGTCATATATATTAACCGTTTAGCTATATTACACTTTTTGCCGGTCAGGTGGCCGAGTGGTTAGCGTGCCTGACTGCGGGTTCGAATCCTGCTCAGGGCATGGATGTTTCTTTCTCTCTTTCTGTGTTCTATGTCCATTCTCCTTTGTGTGATTTTATAACCGTCGTTGAACAGCCGACCCAACTTAATGGGTTTACGGCTACTAATGTTCAACTCCGTAGCCTTGTAATTTTGAACCCAATCCAGAAGACAAGGGAACTCCTGGATCGAGTATTGGGAGAAATTTGCCTTCGTGGAGGACTTTTTTGATGGAGCTAACCCGCATTTGCGTTACATGGAGAGGAAGACCACGAGAACCTCCCACGGTTAGCCTGACGGCAAGGGGACTCTAACCCATGATCCGTCTACCACTGAGGATATTTCACGTCAGCACTGTGGTCAGTGCAAGCCGGATGCGGAATTCGTATCGACTGAGATTCGAACCCGGTTCGCCTCATTGGAAGGCGAACGCTCTATCCCCTGAGCCATCGCGGCTCTCCTTTGTGTGATTGTATGAATGTGACCTGCCCTTTAAACGGGTTTGTGGTTGTGTGACGTGGGCGACGCTGGTCCACCGCCATGGCTTCGCCACAGGTGCCCACTGGGTATCGCGAAGAGAGTAGCAGTTCTGGCATCCCTGTGGGCAATGGGACAAATCCCAAGTGACCGCCATTAAAAAAAAATTAATTATTACACTGTTTAACCATCGCCCTTAAACAAAGTGTTAGATTGTATTAGAAGCGTCGTAAGCATAAGAAGTACGACAAAAACTGTAGCAACTAGATTTTAATATTGAGAATTTCTTTTTTCATTTTAATAACTATTTTCGTAAGGGTTCGCTCGGTATTTTTAAAATAATATTCTACTGTATTTAAAATGATTTTTATAATATCATTGTCAATAAGAACTCCTCTGAAAAAACTTATTTTGAGTTCTCAAACATGGCGCTATCCTAATAACAACAATAAGTTAATGATAGAAATGATAAGTTATAAGTTAATGATAGTTAATGATAAAATATATTATAAGTAATAAAAGTTGCCAAAGAAAGAATTTTGGGGCAAAAAATAAAACAGATATATATTAGAGATAAATAAAACAGAGATAGCCAGAGGAAGCAAATCAGGATAAAATACATTTACACGAAGAATGTTGGTAAGAATGATATTGTAGTGTGTCTACCACTACAAAAATACAATTCCAATTCACTAATATATAGGACATGTTAACTCGACATGTTGGGGTACCTTTCCATTGATGATGGTTGACATGGTCGATAAATACTATTTCCACATTAGTATCCTTCGAACATGATGTGAACTCGCTTACACGATGGATGGTCCACAGTGAACAGTTGATTTGCTACTTGTGACTGAGACATTATCTAGCTCCTCGCGCTGTACGTCCCAGTCTCGATAACACACGGCGTCGGCCTGTATACACCCGACAGCGAATGTCAACGTAGGAGTGACCACGACCGTGAACTTAATACTGCTCTCACGTTCAGCACTCATAATTACGGTGATCTCAATACAGCTCTCCCAGTTTCTCACGAAACAGCAATGAATCAACTAGTGGTATCCGTTCTTCGAATTCTATCACAGATATAATTGGAATGGGGGATTACTGTAGTGTGTCTACCACTGCACAAAAATACAATTCCAATTCACTAGTGTATAAGACATGTTAACTCGACTTTAAGTTAGGTTACTGTGGCCGGTAACTGCTGGGTATAAATAAAAATTTAGAAAAAAGGTTAGCTTTAAATCTAAAAAAACAAAATTTTATATCTTGAAAAGGAAAAGTGGCGCGTGATTAAAAAAATTGAAGTGGTAGTCGAACCTGGTCAACAAAATATTTTACAGACAAATTAGAATTAGATCAAACAACATACCTTAATTCTTTTGACACAATGACAACATCTAAGAAAGACACAGCTGTAAAAGAATGAACTAGAAATAAAGTGGTCCTGAGCTCAAGAAATAAAGTTCACTTTTTATTGAGATGATCTTTCAGAAAAGAGGCGTAGGGGCAGCAGCAGTGAATACACATGGCAAGGTGGGAATCATGGAGATTTCTATCTTTTAACATAAGAGACAGAAACACAGGTGAACAGGCGCATCGAGAAGAATTAAACACAACGCAAAACTGAGCGGTTGATAATGAGGTGTAGACAACAGGAGTGCGGGGCACTGATAAATTCATTACGGCTAGGCTTACAGCAGCTGCGGCGAAATCATTCTGGTTCCTTTTTTTTATTGTTGATAGAAAGGGGGATGTCATCCTTTGCGACGAGGTGTGTGAAGTGAGAAATACATCAGGAAGTTATCGGAAGACGTTGATTGTAGATAAAGAGAATTCGTTATGCTGGAGGAAAAGGTGCTTGTTTATGGATGAATCGAACAGGAGAAACCCAACACAACGTCGATGTTGCAAAAGGCCGAAAACCACAAGTTGCATCGGGGATGCCCCAATGGCGACGAGGGGAAAGCCATAAAAAAAAAGTAATCCGTCCCTCAAAGAGAGGAGGGGTAAAATGTACTCCTCACGGGAGTGTCGTTAACTAGGAGAGCGAAATTCGAAATGCTTAGAGCGTTTCCCACGCTCAGATATTTATACTAACCAAAGAAGTCGAAGTTAAATTACTTAAATTATTGAGTTGAGAGGTTGACTTTAATTTATTTAAGGGTTCCATCCTCTCTTTCTGTTTGAAAATGAAGGAATAAGATAAAGCATACTTTGAGTCCCTCGTGTACATCAAAGAAGCCGAAAGCCAGCCCATAACAGCCCATAACACGCGTACGTTGCAAAAGTACTGCATAGACGACGAATTGGAAATCACTGAAACAGGACGGTAAGTACAACGCTTTCTAGGTGGGTTAACTCGCCATTAGACACAGCCAGAAGTGCTTCATCTGATGAGCATTAAAAATGATCAAAGCTAAGAGATTTCACAGCGCAGTCAGGGATGCCACATGCGACTAAAAATGTAAAAAGTTATAGAAACTCAATTCATTTTATTTATTATCTCTTTAATTTTAGAATCGTAACTACCACTATGACTTACATTTCAAATATTTAAAGCCAATATATCGTTTAAATTCACTTCCAAAGAGAGACAATACTGACAACTGACCATTTTGATGTCGAGATTTTGAGCCCGCCATTTTGTTTTTTCAAGTTATGCCTTATCATAAATCAGCTCTTGGTGGAAAGGTCTCACTCTCTGGTTGTAATTGCAAAGAATCCACGTCATTAGAAGAAATCATTGCTACCTGTGGGATTACAAAAAGATATTTTCCATCAGTTGAACATGAACATATTGACGATCATGTAGAGTTTTACACTCAGTTTGATACAGAGGAGCTGATTTGTTTAGATAAATTACTTAGCAAGCTGCTCATTCAAATAAGATGAAGTTACCCTGGAGACTATGAATACTCATACTTCCTAAAACTGACAAATGCAGCTTATCACGTCAGATGGAAGAGGAAAAACTTTCAAGCAGTAGAAAACAAGGAGATGAATAAAAAATCCATTCAAGTCAAATCAATCATGACTGAAACTATTCCAAGCACTGAAGACATAACCATGGAAAATAAAGAAGAAAACCTGGATACAACACTGAATACGGAAACTGACACGGACATCAATATTAACAATAATACAGAACCACCAGCAAAGAAAAGAAAAAAGAAGAGAAAGCAAAATGCAGTCAAAATAATAAAAGATAATTCTACACTCATGTCTACAAACAGCTGTCCAACTAGCCAACATAACTCAACAGATGACGCCACTATCTTGCGACAACAAAACCTACGGAGAGTACCGACAAAGTACGAGATCCGCCCAGCAAACCTGAAATAACACCGCAAGCCAGATTTATTAAGGTTTGGTACGGGACCTGCCTGTGGACTTTGATACAGATGCCATTAATACAGAATTACAGAAAAACAATATTGAAACCTTTAAAATAGTGCAGTTTAAGAAGAGAATGGGAGAGGCCTGTCGGCTCCTCCCACTTTTTCTCATAATCCTAACATCAACGGCGAATCACCATAGAGTATTCGAAGTCAACAACATACAGCAGATCCCGATCAAAATCGAACGATTTCGAGGAGGTTGAGGACCTATACAATGTTACAACTGCCAAAATTATGGACATACGAAAGCCTGCAAGGTGTGTAAAATGCGCTGAAAACCACGGATCTCATGAATGAACAATGACAGAACAACACCTCCAAAATGCTGTAATTGCTACAAAAACCACTCAGTCAACTATACTGGGTGCGAGACCCACCTCGGCAAAAGGAGCCCTCGAGCAACATCAAATTTGAAGCCTAAACTTGCTCACCGATTAGTGTCATTAATCAAAGAATTACAGAAATTGTTCACAAATGAAGAAGTGCTCCGCTTTTCTGCGGGGGAACATCCAGGAAACATCTCAATCCCAGTGAGTTCTATTTTTATTTTCAAGACTCTCAAGTTAAATTCACTGAACTTTTCACAGCAGACTTTTACTTAAGTTAAATTAAAATATACTAAAATTTATTTTCTGATAATATAGCCAATTTATGCATATATATTTATCAACTTATGCACGTTAAATTCTTTTGCAAATTTTAATGTGCAATATTTCTCTGATAAAATATATTTACTGCATTTTCTCCATATATGTTATTTTATCATGTATCAAGGTATGATTTATCTGTACTCATCAATTATGTCTTTCATTTTTCAAAAATCAATTATTGTACATATCAAATCATGTTTTATCTTTATTTCTAATTTAAGTCTACAATCAATATTTCTAATGTTATGTAAAAACGACAATTTGTCATATTGAATTTTTTCATTGCTTTATTATTTCACAAGAAAACGGCTTGATTTTTTTTTTATGGCTACTACAATGTTTGCCAAATCAACGTATTTTACCTTACTGTATGTAATTTAATGATGAATGGGATAGGGGCCCTTTGCGGCCCAGGTGTCCAGTTTATTTAAATAAAGCAAAGCAAATTCACTTCCAAAGATAAACTGAAAAAAATTCTATAAATAGTTGCTAATTTTAATCTGTTTCAACTTTAACTTTTGAATTTTACAAGTCACCACTTTTGGCATTTATAGTCTCCTATGCCAAACCTGCACAGTCGATCGTCGAGTTAAACTTTTGTCTTCCTCTTTTGTAGTTTGAGCTGGGCACCTGGGTCGCGCAGTGACTCCTATCACATCCATCATGAAGTTATGGTAGGTATTTATGAGGTCAGCAGTCTACGTGGTGGCTGTTAGCAACTTTTGTCTTTTACTTTTGAGGACTTGAAGACATCAGAATTAAAAGTGCATTTGATATGACACTTAGAATTTTTTTGTAATGGTGGAATAATTACTTATAATAATAACTACTGAACTAAAAATAACTTAGATTTTTTACCACTGGAAAATATTTCTTTACAAAACTGAGCAAGTTGGTATAAACAAAGTATAGCTTTACTTTCTCTTATAAGAATTTTGCTATTTGTTTGTAACCATTATATACATTTGCTCGTGGTATCCTTAATTGTGTTCTAATGTAGAAACGAACGCCAGCAACAACCAGCATTTATTTAGATTTAGACGTGCACTAAGACAATTGTTAAATATCTATAAAGCAAAATTCTTATAAATTTTAATTTAATATAAAAACTGGTAGTAGTATTTTTATGTCAATTTTTTAATTTATAATTATTAATTTAAAAAAAATCCATAGAATCTATTGGGTTGTTTGGAGAGTTTGCTCGAATTTTCGAAAGGCGGACCTCTCAAAGTTCCGCCAAAAACATTCAAGTGATAGCAAACTACACATCAAAGCAGTTTGAAGTTTTCCTAATTTTTAATCCACTTCAATTTAGCATAACTGCCAACTGTTCCCACTTTGAGTAAAGTATTGTTTTCATATTAAAAAAGGTCGGTTAAATTTATACATTCTATTTCTATTTTATCTAAAAATTAAATTTAATATGATTTTGACCACTTCTGCATATAAATACATTAACAGATAAGTACAATAGAATTAGCCTACGTTTTTTTTTTAACTTTTAACTCATTGAAAAATATATTTCCATCTGTTTTTATTATTCAAATTTTTTTTATTACAACTTGGAAAACTCATTCCCTGAAAGATTCAGAGTTAGCGCATATAAATAATATATTATTCGCATAGCAAATTGCAGTCTTTCATAAATCCAATAAAGTTCAAACTCTTGTGGTTATCGATAAAATTTAATTTTAAAAACAAAAAGTATATTTTATAGAATGAATTTTGCTTGCACGTGAATTTTTTTTTTGGAGGACCAAAAAGAGCTCTGCTGCTCGAAAATCAGAAGGAATTTTCCAGATGATCCAATAAAACAGGAAATACAAATCCACAAACTGGAAAATCTTTCATTCCTTTCCTCTCGTTCTCGTCAAAATCATAGGGTGAGCTTTTGTCTCCTATTTCTCGTGCCCGTAATATCTTCCGGCTAGAGTGTTCAAAAGTAATGCACCAAAATGATTTAAATGTATCCATCTCTTGTGCCTGGATTTTTTATTTCTTATTCTGCACACTAGATGGCTCCACCTGGTTATTTTTGATTCAACTGGAGATAAAACTAGATGTCTGCACTATTTGTGATAGGTATTTTGTACTCTTATCTCATCTACTTAAGCTCTTTGTGAGTACACACGGTTTGTGTTCTGTGAAGAAATTTTTATTACTGTGTACATAATGCAGCCAGAGTTACATCGACATATGGAGAACATATGGAGTTTTAAATTTCAAGCTAAGAGAAATTTTAAAAATTAAAAAGGAATTCATATATTGTACATGCACCTTTTTTCATGCATAATTTTTTCAGTAAAAAAATAGATACTTTTATGATCATTTTCTTGAAAATAGTAAGCTGTTTAGGGGGTTAAAAGTAGTAGAGAACGTTGCAAAGAACGAAATCTGTTTACTAAAACCTATCGACTAAAATATATTTGTTAACTGATTTGAGTATATCAAGATCTTAACCAAGCTAAATAATCAAAATCTTTAAAAGAAATATTTACTGCCACTTTTTTACATTTTTATCTATTGTGGCCAACCTGTATAACTGAACAGCAACGCATAATATGTGTGGATGATAAGATGTGTACATAAGATGTGCATATAAGATATGCATATAAAATGTGTAGATATATAAAGACGGGCTCAACCCGACCCGAGCTCGTTTACTGAAAAAAGGTTTCGGGCTCGGGCGGGTCTTGAACTCGCAATAAAATTTTCATTAACTTTTTTGCTACTCTTAAACAACGTTTCTATTAAATGGATTAGTACTATTTCTCCCATTAATTTTGCTTTTCTGATCATATGTCCTTTTCTTTTCATAGGTTTTAAATTATTAAATAGAAACTTAAGACAGAGTTATAGGTTTTACATAGATTTTAAAACAGAGTTATAAACAAAGTAAACACGTCGCTTTAGATTACTTTAAAAATACTAATTTGGGGACGATAAGTTCACCTGTACTTCTTTATAAGTTTATAAGACAGAACCAATAAAATATAATTAAATATTATGCAATATAATATTTATAAATTAAATATTATGCAATATAATATAATTAAATATATGCAATAAATTTCTTTTAAACGTTCTACAAACTTCTTTTGAGCTGGCCATAAACTCCGTTTTCGATAAATGAAAAGTATTAACTAGCAGACATCCATGTTTTCTTCTAAACTATTTTGTAAGACAGAATAAAGTCTAGTTCAATTTAAAGCAATGGCTAGACGGCATGAAACATTGGCAACCAATGAAATAATTCCATTTCTCAAAAGCCTCTACTGAATGAATTGCAATTTTTGAGCGATTTTTAAGACCGAAAACTAAAATTGACCTTTTCACCAGCTTTGGAATTTCTAGACGCTGGCAGAAGCGTTTCTAGAGTCTTGAGAGAGTCACACAATCACGCAAACTCTTTATTTTATTACAATAGATAAAAAATAAAAAATGCCGCGATCTGCTTTTTCAGTTCCGTTTAGTTGCTTTGTAAGGCTTGCAAATTTTGGTCTTTATCTGACGTATGTCTCGGACTCTAAGTAATCCTATTTATTCCGGGTCCGGATTAAAATTCTGAGGGCTTGGATCTTCAAAAGCGAGCATGAACCCATGTTTATCAGCCATTCCAGACTAGTAAATAGATACATACAAAGACAAAACTTTTTATACGCGAAACCCTTTTTACACTCCACACTACCTTTTTGATTTGAATTATTTATGAGTTATTTATTAATTATCTCTTTAATT
This sequence comes from Parasteatoda lunata, assembly GCA_949128135.1. Classification (NCBI taxonomy): domain Eukaryota; kingdom Metazoa; phylum Arthropoda; class Arachnida; order Araneae; family Theridiidae; genus Parasteatoda; species Parasteatoda lunata. The sequence goes on along the minus strand of OX421978.1, from coordinate 49,712,838 downwards.
ATTCGATCATGGCTACCACAATGACTTTTTCAAATTTAAAGTAGAATCATTCTTTCTTTCAATAGTTAACTGAATGAAATATGCAGAAAAAAATGTGCTACTTTTACTCTCTTTTAAAAATATTTTGAACCTTATTAGCAACCTTTTTATGCATTTTTAGTCGCCAACCCAGTAATCATAAGACATATTATTTTTGAAATCATTATTTAAAACAACAAACACTAAAAGCACTCTTTGTAACGGAAGTTGATAATAATTTAAGTAATAACTTTCCAAGAACGTCGATTTTAATCACCATTTTGTGGTGTCACGAAATAATGGTTTTATTGAACTAAATCAAATAATTAATAAATTATTTAAAATATTCTTGAAGTATGAATTAAATATTTATCTCTAAAAATACACAGATATAGTTGTATCCTTATGGATTGATAGCGTTACATTTTTTTTATCAAGACAGAAGTAAAGTATGTTAATTCATGTCCTATAAACTCTTAATAACCTTTTGACTTACAAATACTTCCATCAAAGTTCAACAAATTTTAATCACACAGCACATTAGACACTTCGGCTTTAGTCAATGTTTTCTCATTGAAATTTTTCATGTGTTTGTTGCTTAAAGAATAGTGGTTTCTAAAAAAAGGTGAGCGTTTAGAAGAAAATAGTTTGACAGTTCTAATGGTTGTAATATTTCTGTCTTAAGTGTTGTCATACTGGCCAGACTGTGAGCAAAACCTCCTAGAAAAGAAAAGACCTCAGCACGTATAAATTTCGTGGTCAAACGTAAACAGTGCAGAGGAGGAAAAGAAAACGTCACTATGTTTGGGCTACTAAGTTGCGCAGTGGAGGGAAATACGAAATATATCATTACATTTGGACTACTAAAGGATAAAATGTCTTGTTAATGGTAAGATGTAATGGATGAGGCGTTCTCTCTTCTAGGAGATTTTGCTGTGAGCCATCTACATTATATATGCCAACGGGTTGGGGTATCGAATAATTAGTTTAAGGAAATTTTATTAAAATTTACACTCAAAATAAGTAGAACTGAATTTAAAAATCATATCCCTAGAACTTTTTAAGTGAATCGAATACGTTTTGCACATAATTATAAAGTTTGTTTATCCAAAGAAAATTACAAGTAAAATAATAATTTTAAACTGTTATTTTCTTATTATTTCAATTAATATTTGTCTAAACTTTTTAAAATCGTAAGTTATACGAATTTTTTCATCATTTTAAATGAAATATGAAATTTTAAACAGCAAAATGCATAATTTGATAGAAATCGGTCGATTATTTACAGATTTATCAAATTTTTAAAAGTTTTATTTCGTATGAATAGAGCATTTTATACATTTTTTTGTACACTGGACATATGTTTATGTTTAGAAATTATTGTAACCGATTCTGATTGTTTTTCACGATATTAGAAAACATGATATTAGAATATTTTCCTTTATAAACATCTAAGTTTGATTTAAAATTAATATTCTGCATCCTGATTGAACGTTTAAAATTTTTTTATTGAAGCGTAATTCTTTATAAGACCTATCACATATAATAGTTAAAAGCAAACTTGATATCATTTTAAACAATAGAACAATATTGAAATTAATTTCCTAGAAAGTCGACCACCACTTAGCAGCAACTCAAAAGAGTAATTTGAATTTATTTTTCGCAGTCTGTTTACATTTAAATTTTTCGAAATCATATACTAGATCTTTTTAACAAAACTTCATGTAAATAAATCAACTACTTAAGTACACTTATAGGGCTGATAGCTAACCTTCCTAAATAAACACCGTACGATATTTTATTCAAGATTCAATAAAAGTCAAATAAGTGTTGTTCAATAGTGATTCATTGAAGCAAATAATATTAAAATGCTCACTCATAAATGACATTGTAGTGCTTTACTTGAAAATAGTCAATATGGTGGCTTTCGTGTTTCAAATGGATTCATTAAAATATGATAAATTTTTTAAAAGCTTTCAATTCCTTAAAACTTACAGTTATTATTTATATAAAGTATTGATATACAAAATAATATTACATCAAATTTTGATTAACTTATACTGTGGTACAAAGCGTGATAGTAAAATACCCCCATAAGTTTTAAGGCTGAATTTATAGAAATATAATTAAATGTTACTTAAAAGTTGTGTAGTTTCCTTTTTATTAAAAATTATATTTGTATTCACCATCCATCCTAAGAATCAGACAAACCCTACCGGAAGTCGTGAGGTCCTCTTATAACGTCATAGCACTAACGTGACTATTTCTTTTTCGTGAATTTCCTGGTTTGTTTGTATTCAATAACTCGCAAAATAATATTAGTCACATACAATGAAAACTAGGACTGTAACGAATGTTCCGCCGAAGATTTAGCCAAATATTATTCGGAAAAGTATTGATGTTTTTTTTTTTTTGGGGGGGGGGGGGGAGAATTTGAATAGATTAAATAAAGAATAATCAAAAATCGTATTTTTAACTATACATTATTAGAAATTGTTCATACACATATTTGTTAAGTTCCAAAACTTGATAATTTTTGGTCTGAAAGACAAATGGAAAAGCGAAATTTGAAGAATTGAAACAAGATTAACGAAATTACAAGTTTTGTATAGAACAGGGGTGGCCAAGCTCCCTGATAGTCAAGCCATTTTTCAAAATTTGAAATAATTCGTGAGCCGCAATTAAATACGTATTTAAAAGGTAGGCAAAAAAGGTATGAAAAAAATGTTTTTTACAGAAATTATATTTATTGGAAACATATAAATAAAAGTACAAATTATGTGTATTGAATTTAAATATTAAAAATTAAACACATTTATTTTACTTCTCTTGATAATTCTATAGAATTTGGTGAATAATTGATGACAGCACTTCTCAGTAAATCTTTGAGATGCTGGTTAATTAATACTGATCGGCAAAGAACAAAGAATGCAATAGGAATTAATATCATTTGGAAGTTCTTCGTCCTTTAATTCTTTAAGGAAATGCTTGGATTGTCGATGATTTTTTGCATTGGTGCGAATGTAATTTACAATGTGTAACACTGTTTTCATAACATCAGGATATTTTAAATATTTTGTAAAGAGATGTTCTCGGTGAATAATACAGTGAATCGGTATGAATTGTGGAATTTGAGAATCATCTCTTAAAATCCCAATAAGAACGAATTATTTTTACCCAGCATTGCCGGAAATCCGTCAGTTGCAATGCTTACAAGTTTATTAAGAAGCACATCAAAAGTTTTCATTATGGAATCTAATGCATTTTTAATATCGACACCACGGGTTGACCTTTGGAGTGATGCTAAATCTAATAATTCTTCTTTTACAACGAAGTCCGGTGAAACAAAACGTACAAAAACTGCCAATTGTAGAAGATCTGTGATATATGTAGATTCGTCAAGAGACGATAATAATTTTGTTAAAATATAATTGCACAAAAATGAGAAGTGAACTCGGGTACACTTATGGAGAGCCACAAATAATCCTTCAAAGAGCCGCATGTGGCTCGCGAGCAGCAGGTTGGCCACCCCTGGTATATACTCAGAATATTCAGTTATTCCAAACATTTGTGTCACGGTTTTTAGGAACAAAAATGCGTTATTCATATTTTAGAATAAATATTTAGAATTTCATATTTAGAGTTTTAAAATTTATAAAACTTCTTATAATAATTTATTTAGAATTTCGGTTTATGTTATCGTTATTTTCTAAATAAATATCTACACTTATATCTAGATAATGTACACCTTTATGTAGATGCATGACGTGTACTAATATTATTTTCACTTTACTTATTATTCTGTGTAAATGCAGAATTATCTAAAAATTAAAAAATAATATAACTTAGAAAAACATCATTTGTAACATGGTCAATTTTTTTAATAGGTTAAATTTTTATAAGGTTAACGTATCTCGTAATTTTACTATTAACTTACTAATTAATGTATAATCTAGATATTAACTTACTTAATTAAAAAATAACTGATTCATTTAATTCATTTCAAAGAACTAGTTTCCTTCCTAAATTTATATTAGAAAATCCTAAGCAAAATATTGTAAAACTATCAAGATGATAAAAATAAAACCTTATCTATAACATTTTTACTTGAAATTATATTAGTTTTATTTTTTAAAATAAAACTATGAATTTTTCTCGTGGTCCCAATCATTTTGAAACTGATGAATTTGAATATGGTATTTTAAAAGTTCTTCATATGATTATCGATTTCTAATATTCACTTTCATGTAAAACATTAAAAAAAACTACAAAAAAAAAAAAAACTAGAGTTGCTTCAATTGCTTAATAAATTCATAGTTTTTTTTCTCCAATTTCCATTTTTTTTATTCTCATTTAAAAATGATTTATTAAATGAGTTGGAAATAATACTATTATTTAGACAAGATTGCCATTATAAACTGTTCAAAATTTTAAGTTAATAGGTACTTATCTCTTTTTTAAAAAGTAATTCTTCCATTTGTTCCGCTAGTGTCGGAAGTAAGGTTATATTTTCCTGGATGTTTTTTTTTTCACTTCCTGAAGTAGCTTGTCGTCCCAGACATATAATATATCGTCTTTTGTAAGACATAATATATTCATACATAAAACAGATAGTAAAGTTTGACGTCTCCCTAAGCTTCCTAGGCTGAATTCCACTAAGGTGGAAACAATAAAACTATTGAACTGGCAAGGTCTGGTAACTAGTAGACATGTAGCAATGTTCCAGAGAAGACCACGACCAACCCTGGGCTGTCGTGCCATAAATGATGATGATGGGTCGCGTATTTCAGTGTTCTTTTTATATCCGTTCTCTTAAATTGTCGCATTATGGACTTTAAATTTTCAGGAATGCTGGTAGTTCCTGGAAAGTTAAATATTAATTGAAATAATATTTATTCAATGTAAGTTCATAAATTTATTTATTAAAATTTATCGATGCAGATATTTTTTTTCTTTCATTCTTTATTATTCCGCGTACAAATGTTATTTTTTGAAGATAATATATTTTAAAAGAAACAGTTATGGATTTTAATTTGAAGCATTATTTTCCATATATTCCTTAATGTTGATTTTACTCTGATGGATGCATAAAAATTTTATTTTTAAGGGTTTTCCTTGAAACATTTTCACCAGGAATAATTAAAAAGCTACAGTTTGAGATTCTGAAACTCTAAACGAAGTTCTAATTAATTAACCTATCTTACTGCATTGCTAAAAATAAGTACCAACTGGATTTCAACGTGCATAAATATTTAAGATATTCTTTTTAAAATATAATAAATTTTTCAGAAAAATTACAAATTCTCACGTAGATAAATATTATTCAAATCAATGAATATTTCTCAACGTTTGAATGTTTCTATTAATCCAGGAAGTTAAATTCAACTTTTATTTCATAACCGTTGTTGAACAGCAGACTTATTTTAGGCTTAAGGACTATTAAAGCTCAAAATCATATTTTTGTAATTTTCACCCCAACCCAGATAACTATGTAAGTCTTGGATTGGATCAAAATATCTTTTGTGTATAACTGTTTGAGAGAACTTACCTAGATTTTCGTTACATGGAAAGCACAAAACGTCCCATGGTTAGACGGACAGTCGGAGAATTCCAGAGCAAGATCCAGAAACAATTGAGGATATTTTAGCAGAGCAGAACAACAGTCATTTTAGAACAGCAGTCATTGCGAGCCGGAAGCCCATCGTGGCTCCTATTAGGTTTTTATTATCATTTTTATATTATAATCAGCGTTGAACAGCCGTCTCTATTCTGAGTTTATGACTATCAAATGTTCAATTACGTAGCCTTGTAATTTTGAACCCAATCTAGAAGATAAGGCATCTCCTGACTGTAGCATTTCATCCATGGGTACCATCTTGTCTGGGAAGTAAAGGAGACGTAGTGCTGATCACATTGTCACACGAAGTGATGCTCTACGTAGTACTGATCACATTGCCACAATCTTGCCGTTGGTCCCAAAATTGTGAAACCTTAACCACCATGACCCTTCTGATCCACAATGGGCACAATTTTCAACTTGCATTTGTGTTATATAAGGAGTAAAACCACCCAAACTTCTCACGTTAAGCCTGATACCAAGAGGATTCTACCCCATGATTCTACCAATGAGAATATTTTACGTCAGCACTGCGGTCAGTGCCAGCCGAGAGCGGAATTCATATCGAACAGCTTTCACTGGGATTCAAACCCGGGTCACCTCATTGGGAGGCGAGCGCTCTATCCCTTTAGCCGTAAAAAATTGAATTACCAGCATTTTTCAGATTCACAAAACTGTTTCTTTTCTTCATACTTACATTTCGCACTAGTTTACAAAGGATCCTAGGAGAGACAGCTCTAGTTCAGTGACATTTTATTTCTCAATTCCGGACTTTTCATTTCAGCATTGAACTCTAAATTCTAGACTTTTTATATATATCCTAAATTAAACATATGCTAGTTAAATGTAGAAATTTAATATGCATCAATTTCTGTTAATTCTTATTTATGTCGACCTATGTATATATAATACAAATTATGTTTATATTTATATATGTCAACAGATGTCAATTTAGATTCGATATTCAAATGTTATATTTACTATATTTATTTATGTCAACCTATGTATATATATTTCAAATTATGTTTATATTTATATATGTAAATATGTGACAATTTAGATTCGATATTCAAATGTTATGCCTACTATATTTATCTATGTCAACCTATGTATATATATTTCAAATTATGTTTATATTTATATGTGTAAATTTAATTTCGATATTCAAATAATTATTTACCCAAGCAAAGTGCTTGTAATTTTTTATTAGCTACCACATCGACTGCTAAATTCAAAATGTTATCACTTTAAACTTATGTAAATTTCTAGATGTATGGGATAGGGGCCGCTGCGCGGCCCAGGTGCCCAACTTTTATAAATAAAGAAGAAAGAATTTCGCACTAGTTTAACAGTTGGCCTTGAGGGTGTAGGGTAAATATAAGTAAAGCTTAATTTAACAGTCATAAATAACTCTTAGAAACTCACAGCTTTATTTCATATGAACATATAACCTAACAGTCATAAATAACTCTTAGAAACTCACAGCTTTATTTCATAGAAACATATGAACAGAAACTTCAAAGATAAGCTTATAAAGAATTTAAACCTATATTTTCATTATTAGAATTGTTTCATTGAAAATGTTGTTTTCGTAAAAAAATTCTTTGGGGACCATTGTTTTTGAACCTGTAGGGGTCGTGAGTTCGATTCTTGTTTCCGACTAAACAATCGGTGTGCATAAGCAGCAAAGTGCAAGTTGAATCTGTTTTAAAAACATGAATAGTTTATATACTAAAAAATATGAACTTTTGACTCTGATGCTGACCTTTGGAGAGAGAGGTACCAGCTCAGTGTCTGTCCACTGTCCGGAAACTCAAAATTATATTAAATAAAATAAGTAACCTTTAAACCAGATAAAATATTTCATAACGAAACCGTAAAACTTATTAACTAAAAGGAGATTTAAAAGTACAGTGAATACAAAGTTATTAATTCTTGACGAAAAGTTTTAAATAGTGCCTTTCACTTTGAATGAGTAGCTTTCTGGATATTTAACTTTAAAATTGTCGAGCATCCATAATTATTTCTCACATGATATTCTATTAGATAAGCACTATTTGTAATGCGGCAGTTAAAGGATTTTTTATTAGATTTAAATGAAAGGGAATTCAATGCCTAATTTGATATGTCACGATTAAGACTATTTTCTGACACATTTTGGTCGAGTACTTCATTTTTTGAATGAAAGTCGATAATTGAAATTTAGTAAGGGGAAAATAATTTTTGAATATCTTTTTTGATTTCATTCAAAGTGACATTCCATTGAAATTACTTTATAAAATTTAAAATGAAAAAAATCTCATTATGTTTAAAATAAGCTTTATTCGAGAGACTTCTTCACAAATATTGATTTTTTTAAAGTTTGAAATAAATATAAACTCAATAAAAAGTCAATATGTGTTATTTAGCAAATTTATTTACGGAATTTTATTTACAATATATTTTTAAAAATAAATTATATTTTAAATAATTTAGATGTCGCAAAAGGCGTTTTATTATTTTTTTATGAGAATTCTTTCGGTAACATTTAAATTTTGATAGATGGGCCTTGATTTCAAAAATTTGAAATAAAGGTATTTTGACTTACCTAAAATATAAATGACATAAAAGCATAAAGACCATGGCAATATGTTCTGGATGAAATAATGGTTTTTAAGTTCTGGGTGAAATAAAGTGACCCCATCTGTAAAAAACTTGCTCAACGAACGAAATGATTGACTGATATGTATCAGTAGCTACTTTTTTATATATATATATTTTTTCAATATTTTAAAACTGAATAAAAAAATTAAATTTGATCCTTTTTTTAATTTTTCTTTTACCGTTCATCACTATTGAACTGTATAGAGAGATTGTTTAGAATTATTTTGATTTTTAGCAAAGCACACAGAGTTCAAGTTAACTTTCACTAAAATTCTGTATTTCTACGAAACCTATTGAAGAAATGTTGGAATTGATATCTTTATTTAGCTTATAGAGAGTAGATTTGTTGGAAAGTTCCAGCGTGCGTTGATATGGTTTTCATAGTCAATTCCTAGTTTTCAATTTCTTATCTTTAATTTGAAATGAGAAGTTTCTGGCAGTCAAGATCTATAGATTCCTTTTCAGTTGAGGTTTTTTAAGGCTGAGTGAAAGTCCTTGTTTAAAACAGTAATAGCCTTGTCAATATTTTCTGTAATGATGACAGATTGTGGAGATCTTTTATTATAATATTTGCTGAGGTCGTTTTAATATATGATAACCAATCAGTCTTATTAATTTTTTGAGTGGTTACATTTGTAGTTAGTGGAGAGAATAACAGGGTGTTGGTCACTGGTTAATTCATAAAAACAGTAGTGAAGATTGGAATGTTTGTATTAGTAAAGTCGGAATATCCAGGTGGGGATTTGAGAAATTCAGATAAAACGTTGGCTTGTTTGGAGCAAATAGATTTAAACCAAGCTTCTTGACAATTTTTAGTAGATTTGTACCAGTTTTGTTTTCTTTGTTGCTTCAATAGTATGTAGATTCTGCATTTAACTCCTCTGCTAGAATAGTGTAATAATTTTAAATAATATTGTTGATTATACTTTCTGCGATCAGATATTCTGATGGATTACACAAAGCAGTTAGCCTTAAATAATCTTAAGCAACCTTAAGGTCTGGTTTCTTAGGACAGGTGGGCGTTACAAAACGTGAGCTTGAAGCGAGCGTTAACCCCTGATTGGTCAATTTCTGAGTTAGACAGCATACGTCATCGAACGTTTAGCTTGAACGACGACTGACGTCCGAATCAACTGCAGTTGAATTACAACGTAACGTTAATGTTAAAAGATTCGAAGAAAATACTATGGAATTTATAAAAGGAAAACGCTATTGCGATATTTACAATAATTTTGGAAGCCTAATGACACGTTCGAATTACAACATATCTAATCAAAATAAACAACTATTATAGAGTTGAGTTGTAAGCTGCTGATACTTCAACCTCCCACCTTGCAATTCAGGTGATTCTAGTGACGAAATCTGTTACTAATTTGGAGGTACAGTTTCATTCACTGCTTCTGGTACATTTTTCTTTTTATTCTTATAGCACTTCTTTTTCTTTTCCTCAGTGGGGTGTTCTTCATTTCCTTGTGGAGTATTGACTTCACCTTTTTCGATTAAAACAGTATTTTTTAATTTTTTCTCAACTTCCACTATCTAATTATTCAATTCGCTAGTAAGGGTAGTCAATTCGCTCTGCAATGTAGACCGTTCTAGCAAATTACCATGATCTTTTAATCTTTCAAGTTTTGCAACTAAATCTTTGGCTACCTTAACCATTTCAGTAGAATTTTCTTCAGCTTTTACCTTGTCAAGTATTGAAAACAGATATCAAATCATCTTTAGTCACCTTTTCTGTTTTCAAGACGGCTTCCATTTCCTTCAAAGATCTTGTAAATAATCACCGAAGTTGCGTTCTCTTACGTTTCAAATTTTCCATTGTTCTTGTCGCGGACGCCACTTGTTAAAAGATTCGAAATAAATACTATGGAATTTATAAAAGGAAAACGCTTTAATTTCGATATTTACAATAATTTTGGAAGCCTAATGACAAATTCGAATTACAACATATCTATTCAAAATATACAACTATTTTAGAGTTGAGTTTTGGGCTGCTGATACTTCAAAAGTTAAAGACTGAAGCAATGGCGTACAACATCCAACAGAACATTGAAATCTGCCATGATTTTGATTTTAATATTAAACATAGCCTCTTCTTCCCCGTCTTCTTTAATTAGCTAAGCTATAATGTGTTTTTTCTTACACAAAGTCATTATTTGTCCTCTAAAGCACTGGTCGATAATAACAAAATCAATACAAATTCAAAATAAATATTTGTTTATGTTATTAACGCATGCGTAATGCCAGATAATGTCTGCATTGGACCGACTGCTCACGCTGAGCTAATAAAGCAGTATTTTGTTGGCGTCAGCGGTACGTCAATTTAACGCTGCCGCCCAGATAAGGCACTTGTCCTAAGAAACCAGGCCTTGAGCTAACAAACCAGTAATTTGTTGGCGTCATGGTAACGTCAACTTAACGCTGACGCCCAGATAAGGTGCTTGTCCTCAGACACCAGGCCTTTAAATGCATTGATTGTAATTTATCTTCATTACCTGCTTCCCAAATAACATTTAGGATTGATTTCATACTTCTCTGATAGAAATATTGTAATTTAAAATAATAAATGATTTCTTTTCATCATTATGCTTACACCAGTAAGAAAATTCAAAGATTTTTTTGAGGAATTCCTTTTCCAAAATTGAGTTAGGGCATCATTTTTAACATTGCCCGGGGCACGCTACCGTATTCCATCAGAAGTGCGGAGAGCATGGAGTTGTTGACAACATCTATTAAATTGACATCGGGATATAGGTTTTTCTTAACCGTGCTGGGCACTTCCGCCCTCCCAAATGGACTACACAGTTTCCGCTTAGCCGGTGTTGCAAGGGTCTCGGGTAACCTCCAGCTCTGTGACGACCAGCTCATTTGACCGAGTCTTAGTCGAGGATGATGAAAATAAATCATTGGAGCTAGTACCACTAATAGCTGGGCTTAATCTGTCCCACCCCTATGTTTGGGGCATCCAGAGTTTACTTGGTGACCATCACTCTTTAAGTTTTCTGTCCAATTCTGCTTTAGAAATTTCAGGCCCTATATCGAAAATGATTATTCTGGGCAATTTTTTAGTTGGTGCATCACAGGAATATTTTTATTTCAGTTCCTCGCTTTCAAATTTTGCTGTTAGTGCTCTTGCATCCCTCTTGGAATCTGGTTGGATCATTAGTCCGCCATTTTTTATCTTTTTAAACTTTTTAATACCCACTCTGAACTCTTCGAGCTTAATATTCTCCTTGACGAACCTATCAGTTACTTCAGAGGAACCTGAATCTTTAGGCTTCACAAAAACGATATGGTCTCTCTTCAAGTTAGGAACAGCTGGGTGAACTGTCTTAATTGCTTCTGCGAATATCTTGACCATCTTCTTTATTTTTGTGCTTATTATCTCATTTAAGGCTCTTTCTGCTTCAATTTGTAAGCCTTTGGTGTAAGACAGTAGTTCGTTTTGCCTAGCCACTATGCTGTGGTATTTGTTCGCAATCTTGGTTATCGTTAATATGCTTTATGTTGTAAATTTCTTAACAGTATCACTAAAAGCAGGGAAAACGGCCAAGAGGTTATTTCGCCATTTTTTCTCCAACGTCTTATGATTGGAACAAGAAAACAAATTTGAAACATTACGCAATCTAGGCGACTACATGATAACACGACTACATTGCAAAAGTACTGCACACACGACGAATCAGAAATCCCTTAGACTGGACAGTAAGCACGATGGGTTCCAGATGAGTCAACTCGCCATTCGATAGAGTCAGAAGTGCGTCATCTAATGTGTATAAAAAATAATCACAGTTTCACGACGCAGTCAGGGATGCCGCAGGCAACTAAACATGTAAAAAGTGGTAGGAATTCAATTCATTTTTTTTAAAATCTGTTTAATTATACTATCGTATGTACCACTTAGATTTACTTTTCAAATATTTAAACGAAAAACATTCTTCGCGTTCACTTTCAATGGTAAACTAAGAATAATGCATTAAATAGTTGCTAATTTTAATAAGATTTCGCTCACCACTTTTAGCATTCATGATCACTTAAAATAACTTGCAACCACTAGAAAATATTTTTTTTAAAAAGCGCAGCACGTGGTTATGTTTGAAACGGACTATCTCCATAGTTTCTAATAGTTTTCTCTTTTCTAGAAACAAAGTGAAATTTTAATTTCTATTAGAAGTTTTTCACTATTTGTTATAAACCGCTACAATCGTTTAACCTCTTCAGACCCAATGTATCACCAACTTGGGAAAAATTACAGAGTGGTGACGAACTTTTCTCAAGACTGCAGAAAATTTCATTAACTGTACTTCCAATTAATTTCATAAGATCAGTTTTGAATTTTTCAACTAACAATAAACAAAATGAAATTATTTTTCAGCAGATATGAATACTTTAAAGTGTGTATATTTTTCAAAATATAGCTACCACTTTAACAATTTGATAATATCAGGTCTGAAGAGGTCAAAGATGTTCGTGATATCCCTGCTAATGTTATACAATTGAAACTAATGCCAGCATAACCAGCACTTTATTTAATAAACTATATTCAACGAAATTCATCAACTTTATCTGACGAAAGCAACAATTTATAAATTTAAATTTATTCAAAAACTGGTAGTAATGTATTTTTGTCAATTTCTAATTATTCTTTTAAGAAAAAGTCCATCGTATATTGGTTTGTTCGGAGAATTCGCGCTAATTTTCGAAAGGCGGAGCCCTTAAAGCTCCGCCAAAAACATTTAAGTGAAAGCAAATTATACATCGAAGCCGTTTGAGATTTTCCTAATTTTATTATTCACACCAATTTAACATAACTTCCAAATGTTTCCACTTTGCGAAAAGTATTATTTAAATATTACAAATGGTGGTTAAATTTATACATTATATATTTTTTTAAAATTTTATTTATAAATTAAATTTAATATGATTTTGACCACTTCTGCATATAAATACTTTAACAGATAAGTTCATCAGAATTAGCCGACGTTTTTTAAATCAATGAAAATTATATTTCTGTCTGCTTTTATTATTTAATTTTTTTAAATTACAACTGGTAAAAATCATTCTAAGAAAAATTGAAAGTTACCTCCTATAAATTAAATATTATTCGCTTTGCAAGTAGTCTTCTAGTAGCACAGTTTATAAGTCATATGCATATGTGCGCTTGTTCAAATGTCACGTGTAACGAGCATTGACGTTACAAACGCAAATATCATACGCAGTTTCAGCTATCTTTGCGAACAGTGTTGAATATTTGCAGTGTCAATATTAAAACTTTTATAGTTTTGGATAATTAGTTATTGTTTCGATAAAACCATTCGTTTAGTTTAGATATCAATTTTAATTATCAATGCATGTAAAAAAAAAGAAAGTAAGCATTAATAATATGGATTAGAGCAGCTCCCGACTCATTAAATTTCAACATTAATATATTTTTCATGAAACTATTGTTACACAATGTACTATTACTTTAATAAATGTTTAAAATCATAAAATAAATGTACAAACACAGTATCTAATAGAGTTTTATTTTAATTAACAGAAAATTACTTTTATGGGGGTCGATGGAGATTTCAAAAAATTATATAGGGTCGATGATCAAAAAAGTTTGGCGAACCCTGTGTTAGGCCATGTATCCGGAACTTCGATAAAACCTTTATCTGGCACGTATCTAGCATATATTTCGCGTAGCTGACAGCTCTTCGAAATTTAAATATAATAAGGATTAAAATATATATTGAATGCTACAAAAGGGAGAAGGCGTTCGTTTAATGTAATTTAATGAAAATCAAGCTCCATTTAAAGTAAATATTAAACTTTTAGGGGAAAAAGTAAGCAAGAAAATAAATATTAGATCATATAAAACGCTTTAGTTATCGTCAGCATGCAAATTTTTGTTTAAAAAATATTCTCCTAGAATAACCATCAGTTAAAAAAAAATTTTTTTCAATTTGAAAATAAGACTTTAATGAAACTTAGCTATTTTCAGTAGCCTATAATTCCTTAAACAGCCACTTTCTACATATTCAATCCAAAATGCTATTTTAGACTTCCACTACTTTTGTGCGATTTCAGGACTTTGCTCACCAGGTGTTGCTTTGAAGCGTTAACTTCTGCAATAACAATAATAATTTTAATGTATTAAGTTTTATAATTTAAACCTACAAATTAAGAAATGATTATTCATTTTATAAATAAAATACTTAAGAAAAAAATATGCGAATATAAATATTTATATATTCTTTCAAATTTCCGACATGTTCGATAGAAACCAAATATTTGTAAATTTAAATAAAAAACTGGTATTACTATATTTTTGCCAATTTCTAATTATTAATTTTCGAAAAATTCCATCGAATCTATTGGTTTGTGCGGAGAATTCGCGCTAATTTTCGAAAGGCTGAGATCTTAAAGTTCCGCCAAAAACATTCAAGTGGCAGCAAATTATGGATCAAAGCAGTTTGAGGTTTTCCTACTTTTTCAGTCACATCAATTTAGCATAACTTCCAAATGTTTCCACTTTGCGAAAAGTATTATTTAAATATTACAAATGGTGGTTAAATTTATACATTATGTATTTTTTTTTAAAATTTTATTTATAAATTAAATTTAATATGATTTTGACCACTTCTTAATACTTTATACTTTAACACATAAGCACATCAGAATTTCCCGACGTTTTTCAACTTTTAACTCTATCAAAATTATATTTCTGTCTGTTTTTATTCTTTAATTTTTTTTTAATTACAACTGGGGAAAATTATTCCAAGAAGAATTGAAAGTTACCTCCTATAAATTAAATATTATTCGCTTGGCAAGTAGTAGCCTTCTAAATATCTTAGAAAGTTGCAACTTTTATGGTGATAGATAAAATTTTATTTACGAAACAAAAATATATTTCATGGAATAAATTTTGTTTGCACTTGAATATTTTTGGAATACCAAAGAAAGCTCTGCTTCTCGAAAATCGGAATTTTCCAGATGATCCAATGAAACAGGAAACACAAATTCACAAACTGGAAAATCTTTAAACCCTTTCCTATCGCTCTCGTCAAAATCACGGAGTGAGCTTATGTTTCCTGAGTATAGCTTTAAAATGCTAACTTCTGCAAGAAAACAAAAAAGTTTTCATGTATTAAGTTTTTTTAATTTAAATTTGCAAATTAGGAAATGATTATTGATTTTATCAATAAAAAACTTAAGGAGAAAAATATACAAATATACAAATAAAAATGTTAATCTAATCTTTAAAAATTTAATTTAGTAAATTTCTAAAAACTCTCTTGAAACTATTATTTTTATGTTCATTAATGTATGGAGATAACAAGAATCCCAAAACCTACAGCAATAGAACCATGTTGTTTTTTACAAATCAAAGATCAGAGTACTATCTGTTAGGCCATGTATCCCGAACTCCAATTAAACCTTTACCTGGCACGTCTCTAATAAAAAGTTTGCGATTTCTTTTATCTCTTTTAGATAACAAATATATACAAAAACAATATACAATACAAAAACAAATATATACAATAACAATAACAAAATAATATTTAATATAAAGATTTTACTTCTCAGAAAAATAAAAGTAATAGGGGAATATTGAAAATAATCGATAAAAAAAATGAAATTTTTCTTCATTACGAAGGAAACTTAAAATTATATTGAAATGTTTCATTAAAATAAAGATACCCTTAACGAACAGTAATCTTATTCTTTTTTTTTAGACTTTTCAGGTTTATTATTTTATCTTTATTTCAGATAAGGAGAGAGAGAGAATCACAAATTAGGCCGCACTAAAACCATGTTGTTTTTTGCAAATCTAAGATCAACATATTTGCTGTTAATATATCTATTCCAAACTTCTATCAAACCTTTACCTGGCACGTCTCTAATAAAAAGTTTGCGATTTCTTTTATCTCTTTTAGATAACAAATATATACAAAAACAATATACAATACAAAAACAAATATATACAATAACAATAACAAAATAATATTTAATATAAAGATTTTACTTCTCAGAAAAATAAAAGTAATAGGGGAATATTGAAAATAATCGATAAAAAAAATGAAATTTTTCTTCATTACGAAGGAAACTTAAAATTATATTGAAATGTTTCATTAAAATAAAGATACCCTTAACGAACAGTAATCTTATTCTTTTTTTTTAGACTTTTCAGGTTTATTATTTTATCTTTATTTCAGATAAGGAGAGAGAGAGAATCACAAATTAGGCCGCACTAAAACCATGTTGTTTTTTGCAAATCTAAGATCAACATATTTGCTGTTAATATATCTATTCCAAACTTCTATCAAACCTTTACCTGGCACGTCTCTAATAAAAAGTTTGCGATTTCTTTTATCTCTTTTAGATAACAAATATATACAAAAACAATATACAATACAAAAACAAATATATACAATAACAATAACAAAATAATATTTAATATAAAGATTTTACTTCTCAGAAAAATAAAAGTAATAGGGGAATATTGAAAATAATCGATAAAAAAAATGAAATTTTTCTTCATTACGAAGGAAACTTAAAATTATATTGAAATGTTTCATTAAAATAAAGATACCCTTAACGAACAGTAATCTTATTCTTTTTTTTTAGACTTTTCAGGTTTATTATTTTATCTTTATTTCAGATAAGGAGAGAGAGAGAATCACAAATTAGGCCGCACTAAAACCATGTTGTTTTTTGCAAATCTAAGATCAACATATTTGCTGTTAATATATCTATTCCAAACTTCTATCAAACCTTTACCTGGCACGTCTCTAATAAAAAGTTTGCGATTTCTTTTATCTCTTTTAGATAACAAATATATACAAAAACAATATACAATACAAAAACAAATATATACAATAACAATAACAAAATAATATTTAATATAAAGATTTTACTTCTCAGAAAAATAAAAGTAATAGGGGAATATTGAAAATAATCGATAAAAAAAATGAAATTTTTCTTCATTACGAAGGAAACTTAAAATTATATTGAAATGTTTCATTAAAATAAAGATACCCTTAACGAACAGTAATCTTATTCTTTTTTTTTAGACTTTTCAGGTTTATTATTTTATCTTTATTTCAGATAAGGAGAGAGAGAGAATCACAAATTAGGCCGCACTAAAACCATGTTGTTTTTTGCAAATCTAAGATCAACATATTTGCTGTTAATATATCTATTCCAAACTTCTATCAAACCTTTACCTGGCACGTCTCTAATAAAAAGTTTGCGATTTCTTTTATCTCTTTTAGATAACAAATATATACAAAAACAATATACAATACAAAAACAAATATATACAATAACAATAACAAAATAATATTTAATATAAAGATTTTACTTCTCAGAAAAATAAAAGTAATAGGGGAATATTGAAAATAATCGATAAAAAAAATGAAATTTTTCTTCATTACGAAGGAAACTTAAAATTATATTGAAATGTTTCATTAAAATAAAGATACCCTTAACGAACAGTAATCTTATTCTTTTTTTTTAGACTTTTCAGGTTTATTATTTTATCTTTATTTCAGATAAGGAGAGAGAGAGAATCACAAATTAGGCCGCACTAAAACCATGTTGTTTTTTGCAAATCTAAGATCAACATATTTGCTGTTAATATATCTATTCCAAACTTCTATCAAACCTTTACCTGGCACGTCTCTAATAAAAAGTTTGCGATTTCTTTTATCTCTTTTAGATAACAAATATATACAAAAACAATATACAATACAAAAACAAATATATACAATAACAATAACAAAATAATATTTAATATAAAGATTTTACTTCTCAGAAAAATAAAAGTAATAGGGGAATATTGAAAATAATCGATAAAAAAAATGAAATTTTTCTTCATTACGAAGGAAACTTAAAATTATATTGAAATGTTTCATTAAAATAAAGATACCCTTAACGAACAGTAATCTTATTCTTTTTTTTTAGACTTTTCAGGTTTATTATTTTATCTTTATTTCAGATAAGGAGAGAGAGAGAATCACAAATTAGGCCGCACTAAAACCATGTTGTTTTTTGCAAATCTAAGATCAACATATTTGCTGTTAATATATCTATTCCAAACTTCTATCAAACCTTTACCTGGCACGTCTCTAATAAAAAGTTTGCGATTTCTTTTATCTCTTTTAGATAACAAATATATACAAAAACAATATACAATACAAAAACAAATATATACAATAACAATAACAAAATAATATTTAATATAAAGATTTTACTTCTCAGAAAAATAAAAGTAATAGGGGAATATTGAAAATAATCGATAAAAAAAATGAAATTTTTCTTCATTACGAAGGAAACTTAAAATTATATTGAAATGTTTCATTAAAATAAAGATACCCTTAACGAACAGTAATCTTATTCTTTTTTTTTAGACTTTTCAGGTTTATTATTTTATCTTTATTTCAGATAAGGAGAGAGAGAGAATCACAAATTAGGCCGCACTAAAACCATGTTGTTTTTTGCAAATCTAAGATCAACATATTTGCTGTTAATATATCTATTCCAAACTTCTATCAAACCTTTACCTGGCACGTCTCTAATAAAAAGTTTGCGATTTCTTTTATCTCTTTTAGATAACAAATATATACAAAAACAATATACAATACAAAAACAAATATATACAATAACAATAACAAAATAATATTTAATATAAAGATTTTACTTCTCAGAAAAATAAAAGTAATAGGGGAATATTGAAAATAATCGATAAAAAAAATGAAATTTTTCTTCATTACGAAGGAAACTTAAAATTATATTGAAATGTTTCATTAAAATAAAGATACCCTTAACGAACAGTAATCTTATTCTTTTTTTTTAGACTTTTCAGGTTTATTATTTTATCTTTATTTCAGATAAGGAGAGAGAGAGAATCACAAATTAGGCCGCACTAAAACCATGTTGTTTTTTGCAAATCTAAGATCAACATATTTGCTGTTAATATATCTATTCCAAACTTCTATCAAACCTTTACCTGGCACGTCTCTAATAAAAAGTTTGCGATTTCTTTTATCTCTTTTAGATAACAAATATATACAAAAACAATATACAATACAAAAACAAATATATACAATAACAATAACAAAATAATATTTAATATAAAGATTTTACTTCTCAGAAAAATAAAAGTAATAGGGGAATATTGAAAATAATCGATAAAAAAAATGAAATTTTTCTTCATTACGAAGGAAACTTAAAATTATATTGAAATGTTTCATTAAAATAAAGATACCCTTAACGAACAGTAATCTTATTCTTTTTTTTTAGACTTTTCAGGTTTATTATTTTATCTTTATTTCAGATAAGGAGAGAGAGAGAATCACAAATTAGGCCGCACTAAAACCATGTTGTTTTTTGCAAATCTAAGATCAACATATTTGCTGTTAATATATCTATTCCAAACTTCTATCAAACCTTTACCTGGCACGTCTCTAATAAAAAGTTTGCGATTTCTTTTATCTCTTTTAGATAACAAATATATACAAAAACAATATACAATACAAAAACAAATATATACAATAACAATAACAAAATAATATTTAATATAAAGATTTTACTTCTCAGAAAAATAAAAGTAATAGGGGAATATTGAAAATAATCGATAAAAAAAATGAAATTTTTCTTCATTACGAAGGAAACTTAAAATTATATTGAAATGTTTCATTAAAATAAAGATACCCTTAACGAACAGTAATCTTATTCTTTTTTTTTAGACTTTTCAGGTTTATTATTTTATCTTTATTTCAGATAAGGAGAGAGAGAGAATCACAAATTAGGCCGCACTAAAACCATGTTGTTTTTTGCAAATCTAAGATCAACATATTTGCTGTTAATATATCTATTCCAAACTTCTATCAAACCTTTACCTGGCACGTCTCTAATAAAAAGTTTGCGATTTCTTTTATCTCTTTTAGATAACAAATATATACAAAAACAATATACAATACAAAAACAAATATATACAATAACAATAACAAAATAATATTTAATATAAAGATTTTACTTCTCAGAAAAATAAAAGTAATAGGGGAATATTGAAAATAATCGATAAAAAAAATGAAATTTTTCTTCATTACGAAGGAAACTTAAAATTATATTGAAATGTTTCATTAAAATAAAGATACCCTTAACGAACAGTAATCTTATTCTTTTTTTTTAGACTTTTCAGGTTTATTATTTTATCTTTATTTCAGATAAGGAGAGAGAGAGAATCACAAATTAGGCCGCACTAAAACCATGTTGTTTTTTGCAAATCTAAGATCAACATATTTGCTGTTAATATATCTATTCCAAACTTCTATCAAACCTTTACCTGGCACGTCTCTAATAAAAAGTTTGCGATTTCTTTTATCTCTTTTAGATAACAAATATATACAAAAACAATATACAATACAAAAACAAATATATACAATAACAATAACAAAATAATATTTAATATAAAGATTTTACTTCTCAGAAAAATAAAAGTAATAGGGGAATATTGAAAATAATCGATAAAAAAAATGAAATTTTTCTTCATTACGAAGGAAACTTAAAATTATATTGAAATGTTTCATTAAAATAAAGATACCCTTAACGAACAGTAATCTTATTCTTTTTTTTTAGACTTTTCAGGTTTATTATTTTATCTTTATTTCAGATAAGGAGAGAGAGAGAATCACAAATTAGGCCGCACTAAAACCATGTTGTTTTTTGCAAATCTAAGATCAACATATTTGCTGTTAATATATCTATTCCAAACTTCTATCAAACCTTTACCTGGCACGTCTCTAATAAAAAGTTTGCGATTTCTTTTATCTCTTTTAGATAACAAATATATACAAAAACAATATACAATACAAAAACAAATATATACAATAACAATAACAAAATAATATTTAATATAAAGATTTTACTTCTCAGAAAAATAAAAGTAATAGGGGAATATTGAAAATAATCGATAAAAAAAATGAAATTTTTCTTCATTACGAAGGAAACTTAAAATTATATTGAAATGTTTCATTAAAATAAAGATACCCTTAACGAACAGTAATCTTATTCTTTTTTTTTAGACTTTTCAGGTTTATTATTTTATCTTTATTTCAGATAAGGAGAGAGAGAGAATCACAAATTAGGCCGCACTAAAACCATGTTGTTTTTTGCAAATCTAAGATCAACATATTTGCTGTTAATATATCTATTCCAAACTTCTATCAAACCTTTACCTGGCACGTCTCTAATAAAAAGTTTGCGATTTCTTTTATCTCTTTTAGATAACAAATATATACAAAAACAATATACAATACAAAAACAAATATATACAATAACAATAACAAAATAATATTTAATATAAAGATTTTACTTCTCAGAAAAATAAAAGTAATAGGGGAATATTGAAAATAATCGATAAAAAAAATGAAATTTTTCTTCATTACGAAGGAAACTTAAAATTATATTGAAATGTTTCATTAAAATAAAGATACCCTTAACGAACAGTAATCTTATTCTTTTTTTTTAGACTTTTCAGGTTTATTATTTTATCTTTATTTCAGATAAGGAGAGAGAGAGAATCACAAATTAGGCCGCACTAAAACCATGTTGTTTTTTGCAAATCTAAGATCAACATATTTGCTGTTAATATATCTATTCCAAACTTCTATCAAACCTTTACCTGGCACGTCTCTAATAAAAAGTTTGCGATTTCTTTTATCTCTTTTAGATAACAAATATATACAAAAACAATATACAATACAAAAACAAATATATACAATAACAATAACAAAATAATATTTAATATAAAGATTTTACTTCTCAGAAAAATAAAAGTAATAGGGGAATATTGAAAATAATCGATAAAAAAAATGAAATTTTTCTTCATTACGAAGGAAACTTAAAATTATATTGAAATGTTTCATTAAAATAAAGATACCCTTAACGAACAGTAATCTTATTCTTTTTTTTTAGACTTTTCAGGTTTATTATTTTATCTTTATTTCAGATAAGGAGAGAGAGAGAATCACAAATTAGGCCGCACTAAAACCATGTTGTTTTTTGCAAATCTAAGATCAACATATTTGCTGTTAATATATCTATTCCAAACTTCTATCAAACCTTTACCTGGCACGTCTCTAATAAAAAGTTTGCGATTTCTTTTATCTCTTTTAGATAACAAATATATACAAAAACAATATACAATACAAAAACAAATATATACAATAACAATAACAAAATAATATTTAATATAAAGATTTTACTTCTCAGAAAAATAAAAGTAATAGGGGAATATTGAAAATAATCGATAAAAAAAATGAAATTTTTCTTCATTACGAAGGAAACTTAAAATTATATTGAAATGTTTCATTAAAATAAAGATACCCTTAACGAACAGTAATCTTATTCTTTTTTTTTAGACTTTTCAGGTTTATTATTTTATCTTTATTTCAGATAAGGAGAGAGAGAGAATCACAAATTAGGCCGCACTAAAACCATGTTGTTTTTTGCAAATCTAAGATCAACATATTTGCTGTTAATATATCTATTCCAAACTTCTATCAAACCTTTACCTGGCACGTCTCTAATAAAAAGTTTGCGATTTCTTTTATCTCTTTTAGATAACAAATATATACAAAAACAATATACAATACAAAAACAAATATATACAATAACAATAA
This sequence comes from Parasteatoda lunata, assembly GCA_949128135.1. Lineage (NCBI taxonomy): Eukaryota > Metazoa > Arthropoda > Arachnida > Araneae > Theridiidae > Parasteatoda > Parasteatoda lunata. Next base: position 49,689,885 of record OX421978.1, on the reverse strand, counting down.
CAAAATAATATTTAATATAAAGATTTTACTTCTCAGAAAAATAAAAGTAATAGGGGAATATTGAAAATAATCGATAAAAAAAATGAAATTTTTCTTCATTACGAAGGAAACTTAAAATTATATTGAAATGTTTCATTAAAATAAAGATACCCTTAACGAACAGTAATCTTATTCTTTTTTTTTAGACTTTTCAGGTTTATTATTTTATCTTTATTTCAGATAAGGAGAGAGAGAGAATCACAAATTAGGCCGCACTAAAACCATGTTGTTTTTTGCAAATCTAAGATCAACATATTTGCTGTTAATATATCTATTCCAAACTTCTATCAAACCTTTACCTGGCACGTCTCTAATAAAAAGTTTGCGATTTCTTTTATCTCTTTTAGATAACAAATATATACAAAAACAATATACAATACAAAAACAAATATATACAATAACAATAACAAAATAATATTTAATATAAAGATTTTACTTCTCAGAAAAATAAAAGTAATAGGGGAATATTGAAAATAATCGATAAAAAAAATGAAATTTTTCTTCATTACGAAGGAAACTTAAAATTATATTGAAATGTTTCATTAAAATAAAGATACCCTTAACGAACAGTAATCTTATTCTTTTTTTTTAGACTTTTCAGGTTTATTATTTTATCTTTATTTCAGATAAGGAGAGAGAGAGAATCACAAATTAGGCCGCACTAAAACCATGTTGTTTTTTGCAAATCTAAGATCAACATATTTGCTGTTAATATATCTATTCCAAACTTCTATCAAACCTTTACCTGGCACGTCTCTAATAAAAAGTTTGCGATTTCTTTTATCTCTTTTAGATAACAAATATATACAAAAACAATATACAATACAAAAACAAATATATACAATAACAATAACAAAATAATATTTAATATAAAGATTTTACTTCTCAGAAAAATAAAAGTAATAGGGGAATATTGAAAATAATCGATAAAAAAAATGAAATTTTTCTTCATTACGAAGGAAACTTAAAATTATATTGAAATGTTTCATTAAAATAAAGATACCCTTAACGAACAGTAATCTTATTCTTTTTTTTTAGACTTTTCAGGTTTATTATTTTATCTTTATTTCAGATAAGGAGAGAGAGAGAATCACAAATTAGGCCGCACTAAAACCATGTTGTTTTTTGCAAATCTAAGATCAACATATTTGCTGTTAATATATCTATTCCAAACTTCTATCAAACCTTTACCTGGCACGTCTCTAATAAAAAGTTTGCGATTTCTTTTATCTCTTTTAGATAACAAATATATACAAAAACAATATACAATACAAAAACAAATATATACAATAACAATAACAAAATAATATTTAATATAAAGATTTTACTTCTCAGAAAAATAAAAGTAATAGGGGAATATTGAAAATAATCGATAAAAAAAATGAAATTTTTCTTCATTACGAAGGAAACTTAAAATTATATTGAAATGTTTCATTAAAATAAAGATACCCTTAACGAACAGTAATCTTATTCTTTTTTTTTAGACTTTTCAGGTTTATTATTTTATCTTTATTTCAGATAAGGAGAGAGAGAGAATCACAAATTAGGCCGCACTAAAACCATGTTGTTTTTTGCAAATCTAAGATCAACATATTTGCTGTTAATATATCTATTCCAAACTTCTATCAAACCTTTACCTGGCACGTCTCTAATAAAAAGTTTGCGATTTCTTTTATCTCTTTTAGATAACAAATATATACAAAAACAATATACAATACAAAAACAAATATATACAATAACAATAACAAAATAATATTTAATATAAAGATTTTACTTCTCAGAAAAATAAAAGTAATAGGGGAATATTGAAAATAATCGATAAAAAAAATGAAATTTTTCTTCATTACGAAGGAAACTTAAAATTATATTGAAATGTTTCATTAAAATAAAGATACCCTTAACGAACAGTAATCTTATTCTTTTTTTTTAGACTTTTCAGGTTTATTATTTTATCTTTATTTCAGATAAGGAGAGAGAGAGAATCACAAATTAGGCCGCACTAAAACCATGTTGTTTTTTGCAAATCTAAGATCAACATATTTGCTGTTAATATATCTATTCCAAACTTCTATCAAACCTTTACCTGGCACGTCTCTAATAAAAAGTTTGCGATTTCTTTTATCTCTTTTAGATAACAAATATATACAAAAACAATATACAATACAAAAACAAATATATACAATAACAATAACAAAATAATATTTAATATAAAGATTTTACTTCTCAGAAAAATAAAAGTAATAGGGGAATATTGAAAATAATCGATAAAAAAAATGAAATTTTTCTTCATTACGAAGGAAACTTAAAATTATATTGAAATGTTTCATTAAAATAAAGATACCCTTAACGAACAGTAATCTTATTCTTTTTTTTTAGACTTTTCAGGTTTATTATTTTATCTTTATTTCAGATAAGGAGAGAGAGAGAATCACAAATTAGGCCGCACTAAAACCATGTTGTTTTTTGCAAATCTAAGATCAACATATTTGCTGTTAATATATCTATTCCAAACTTCTATCAAACCTTTACCTGGCACGTCTCTAATAAAAAGTTTGCGATTTCTTTTATCTCTTTTAGATAACAAATATATACAAAAACAATATACAATACAAAAACAAATATATACAATAACAATAACAAAATAATATTTAATATAAAGATTTTACTTCTCAGAAAAATAAAAGTAATAGGGGAATATTGAAAATAATCGATAAAAAAAATGAAATTTTTCTTCATTACGAAGGAAACTTAAAATTATATTGAAATGTTTCATTAAAATAAAGATACCCTTAACGAACAGTAATCTTATTCTTTTTTTTTAGACTTTTCAGGTTTATTATTTTATCTTTATTTCAGATAAGGAGAGAGAGAGAATCACAAATTAGGCCGCACTAAAACCATGTTGTTTTTTGCAAATCTAAGATCAACATATTTGCTGTTAATATATCTATTCCAAACTTCTATCAAACCTTTACCTGGCACGTCTCTAATAAAAAGTTTGCGATTTCTTTTATCTCTTTTAGATAACAAATATATACAAAAACAATATACAATACAAAAACAAATATATACAATAACAATAACAAAATAATATTTAATATAAAGATTTTACTTCTCAGAAAAATAAAAGTAATAGGGGAATATTGAAAATAATCGATAAAAAAAATGAAATTTTTCTTCATTACGAAGGAAACTTAAAATTATATTGAAATGTTTCATTAAAATAAAGATACCCTTAACGAACAGTAATCTTATTCTTTTTTTTTAGACTTTTCAGGTTTATTATTTTATCTTTATTTCAGATAAGGAGAGAGAGAGAATCACAAATTAGGCCGCACTAAAACCATGTTGTTTTTTGCAAATCTAAGATCAACATATTTGCTGTTAATATATCTATTCCAAACTTCTATCAAACCTTTACCTGGCACGTCTCTAATAAAAAGTTTGCGATTTCTTTTATCTCTTTTAGATAACAAATATATACAAAAACAATATACAATACAAAAACAAATATATACAATAACAATAACAAAATAATATTTAATATAAAGATTTTACTTCTCAGAAAAATAAAAGTAATAGGGGAATATTGAAAATAATCGATAAAAAAAATGAAATTTTTCTTCATTACGAAGGAAACTTAAAATTATATTGAAATGTTTCATTAAAATAAAGATACCCTTAACGAACAGTAATCTTATTCTTTTTTTTTAGACTTTTCAGGTTTATTATTTTATCTTTATTTCAGATAAGGAGAGAGAGAGAATCACAAATTAGGCCGCACTAAAACCATGTTGTTTTTTGCAAATCTAAGATCAACATATTTGCTGTTAATATATCTATTCCAAACTTCTATCAAACCTTTACCTGGCACGTCTCTAATAAAAAGTTTGCGATTTCTTTTATCTCTTTTAGATAACAAATATATACAAAAACAATATACAATACAAAAACAAATATATACAATAACAATAACAAAATAATATTTAATATAAAGATTTTACTTCTCAGAAAAATAAAAGTAATAGGGGAATATTGAAAATAATCGATAAAAAAAATGAAATTTTTCTTCATTTCGAAGGAAACTTAAAATTATATTGAAATGTTTCATTAAAATAAAGATACCCTTAACGAACAGTAATCTTATTCTTTTTTTTTAGACTTTTCAGGTTTATTATTTTATCTTTATTTCAGATAAGGAGAGAGAGAGAATCACAAATTAGGCCGCACTAAAACCATGTTGTTTTTTGCAAATCTAAGATCAACATATTTGCTGTTAATATATCTATTCCAAACTTCTATCAAACCTTTACCTGGCACGTCTCTAATAAAAAGTTTGCGATTTCTTTTATCTCTTTTAGATAACAAATATATACAAAAACAATATACAATACAAAAACAAATATATACAATAACAATAACAAAATAATATTTAATATAAAGATTTTACTTCTCAGAAAAATAAAAGTAATAGGGGAATATTGAAAATAATCGATAAAAAAAATGAAATTTTTCTTCATTACGAAGGAAACTTAAAATTATATTGAAATGTTTCATTAAAATAAAGATACCCTTAACGAACAGTAATCTTATTCTTTTTTTTTAGACTTTTCAGGTTTATTATTTTATCTTTATTTCAGATAAGGAGAGAGAGAGAATCACAAATTAGGCCGCACTAAAACCATGTTGTTTTTTGCAAATCTAAGATCAACATATTTGCTGTTAATATATCTATTCCAAACTTCTATCAAACCTTTACCTGGCACGTCTCTAGCACATATTTTGTTTATATCTTGTATCTCATCGAGATTTAAATATGTTTAAACCATTGAAATACTTTTTAGTTCTTTTAAAAGGGGAGTGAGTTCATTTAATATAAAAGAACAAAAATCAAACTACATTTAATGTAAATACTGAAATTTGACTGAAAAAACTATCAAGCAAATAAATAACCTCAAAATTACTTTATCTTCGGCATTGAAATTTTTTAAGAATTAAATATACTGCTAAAATAACCATAAATGAAAAAAAAAATTTCAATTAAAAATTTAGAATTCAATTGAATTTCGTTGTTTTTAGTGATCTCATATCTCTTTAGGCATCCTCTTTCAAGATATTTTCGCACTATATGTGATGGTATTTCGGTACTCTTCCTTTTTACTGAGCCTTAAACATTCGCCGAACTATGCTGACGTATTGCATAATCGTTCATGCATTAATTCCAATTCAGTTACTTATTATAACTATTGTGTAAATAGTTTTTTGCATCTCTTCAAAATTAGTTAGTATTGAGTTTAAAAATATCGTAAATGTTATGGCTTTATTACTTAAACTATTGAAATGGTCTTTTATGTTGGCCAAATTAAAATTTTAATTTGGTGATGATACGTTTCGTACTGTCACACGTTTTGGCTATAAGACAAGAAGTCGTCATGGCCAATTAATAAATAACCTTAATTTGTTCATGAAATAACTGTATAAAGTTTTGATTTATGTCTTATACAATTAAATTACAATTTAATTTATATGGAGTTTTTTATTAAATGCGATTTTTATAAATAACTTATATAATGGTACTAAGCTTTGATTACTACTTACTTCTTATGTTGAAAATAATAATAATAATAATAATAATAATAATAATCAATAGATTAAAAAATTATAATTTTAGTACACAAACTATTGAAACCATCATTTACTTAGGCAAAATTAGAATTTAATTTTGTTGGTAATACGTTTTGGCGATACTAGCTTTCTTCAAAGCCAAGTATTAAGTAACCTCAATAATATTATGAAATAATGATGGCTACAGTTTTAATTCATGTCTAATACAATTAAATTATTATCTAATTTTAATTTCATTAAATGATTTAGAGCAATATGCGATATTAAATGCGATTTTTATAAATAAAACATTTAACGGTACTAATCTTTGATTACTACTTACTTCTTGCGTTAAAAATAATTCATTTTCAAGTAAATAATTTCTCTTTAAAATGATGCGTTTTAAAATAATTTACCTTATTGTTCCTTAAAGTATGTCTTTTACAATATTCGATACAAGTAAATTCGGTACTTAAATTGGTAACAAAAATGTGCGAAAAATTGTTTTTGACGGCAGCGACAAAATTATTTGATTATTACTGGAGATTTGATTATTGAGTTTATTATTTTTACCTCATATGACTTTAAAATTGCTGTTAATTCTTACATTTATTTCTTTATCGCTCATATTTACTTATTCACCAAGTTATCTCATTTGCTTGCTTTTAAAATGTAGCACAGCTATTTGATAAGCGTTTATAAATGAAAATAATTATTTCTACGTAATGATATGAAAATAAAAAAAAACATTTTACCAATAATCTGTCAATCAAATTGAAATTAAATTACCTACATATCACTTTGCTAACTTCGATGACACCAACAGGCTTGACTTCTGAAGAATGAATGACATAACGACTTAATAATCGAAGTAACATTTAAGAACGCTATTGTTAAAATAGCTTTTTTCTTTAAAACCTTTGTTGAAATCATTGTTACAGTTTCAAATTTAGAAATTACTTTAATGTTTTACACAAGAATGAAGTTTTATTCGCAAGGAAAACTTTGACAACAATACTTCGATAAGTTTGCTACTGTGTCTAATTTATAATGATTTTAATATTGAGATATGCAGAACCATATATTTGATAGAAGGTTGGGGTATTTAAATTTATCCTACATTTTTAAGCAAAAATGTTTAACTTAGACAAAGAAATAATTACATCTAAATCACTACTTACAAATATATATATTTTTTGCAATAACTATTTATTCCAACTTCTTTAAAATTACCCAAATGACCCTTTTAAGTTATTTGTTTATTTAGCTTTATTTATTACTTTATGTATTTTTGTCAGACATATTAACCGTTTAGATATATTACACTGTGTAACCAGTTCCCTCAAACAAAATGTTAGATTATATTAAGCGTTGTAGGCATAAGAAGTACGACAAAAACTATAGCAACTAGATTTTAATATTGGTAGTTTCTTTCTTCATTTAAATAACTATTTTCGTTCGTTTTAGCACGATATTTTTTAGACAATATTCTACTGTATTTAAAATGATCCTCTGAAAAAACTTGTTTTGTGTGCTCAAACATGGCGCTATCCTAATAACAACAATAAGTTAATGATGATAATAAAAATATATTATAAGTAATAAAGGTTGCCAAAGAAAGAATATTGAGGCAAAAAATAGATAAATAAAACAGAGATAGCTGGAGGAGACAAATCAGGACAAAATACCAGAATGATATTTTTCAACGTGTTTATTTTTCTCAATGTATACAAGTTAGCATCGGAAAAGTCGGCGGCAAATGCTCAAGTAATTGTAAATCATGAAAGTAAGTATTAATTTGGGAGAAACATTCTCCATAGGGAATAAACATTATCCATAGGGGAGAATCATTCTCCAAATTTTGCCCATTTGCTAAACCACCAGTTTGTTAATGCAACGCCTCCTTTAACTGAGGAGGAGTGTGGAGGCACACGGTTTTTTATAGGTAGTCCAATCAGACCACTGTGAAGGACATCCACTTTCCGAACGAGTCAGTTAATACAAAATCTAGTTGAAATAAGAAAGTGGTAGCAAATATATGACTAAAAATTTTTTTTATTTATGAATATTATTGGTTTGCCTTATTCACTTGTCAACCACTACAGATTCAATTCTCAAATATATATGATAAATTTCTCTCAATTACTTTTGTAAAAGGTTTTGGGTTCAGGCGCAGAACTGGTTCACTTTTTATACAGTCTGCGCGGACTACTTATAAAAGACCGTGTGGAGGCTTCTTGATGTAGGAGGTGATGGTTAATGACACCTATCTGGAAATATGTGACTATAGTTTTGAACTAGTTAATAGTTTCTACTATTCGAGTTCTGAATTGAACATTTGTAATGACGTAACGCCAGAAGTACGTCAAGGAATAACAGTTGGTAACACATGTTTTTATGGAGTACTCAAATATTTAAAATCTAGTCACATCAGCAGGAAAATACAAATACTGCTCTACAAAGCTTGGATCAGGCTCATAGTTACATACGCTGAAACGTGGGCAATAACTGAAACTGATCAGAAAGTTTAAGCGTCTTTTGAAAGAAAAATTCTGCGAAGTGCTTTGGGGGGTGTAAACTATATCATACTGATACTTGCAGAAGTGGAGGAGGTAAAGGACCTACAAAAAAAGACATAATAAAATTTATATCAGTTCAAAAACTAAAATGGGCTGGACATCAGATTAGCATGATGATCGAGCCACCATAAAATTTTTGACTCAAAATCAGCACAAAATAACCATCGAAAAAGGGGAAGACCAGAATCGGATGGATCGACTGCCTAGAAACAGTTTCAAAATTGCCAAAGTTATATCCAAGGAGAGGGCAGCTTGGAACTTAAATCTAAAGAAGCATCACCTCCTACATCAAAAAGCCTCCACACGGTCTTTCATAAGTAGTTCGCGCAGACTATTTAAAAAGTGAACCAATTGTGCGCATGAACCCAAAACCTTTTATAAAAGTAATTGAGAGAAATTTATCATATATATTTGAGAATTGAATCTGTAGTGGTTGACAAGTGAATAAGGCAAATCAATAATATTCATAAATAAAACGAATTTTTAGTCAAATATTTGCTTCCACTTTCTTATTTCAACTAGATTTTGTATTAAGTGACTCGTTCGGAAATTGGATATCATTCACAGTGGTCTGATCGGACTACCTATAAAATACTATGCGGAGGCTTTCAGTTATAGGAGGCGTTGGCTAGAGTGCCATTGAAGAGCAGAAGGAATACTGTTTTTATAGCTAAGAATAAGAAAGCTATTAAGATAATTTAAAAGATTAATAAAATAAAATTAACTACAATTATCCTTTAAACGTCGAAGTTGGTTCTTTATAAGAATTTTTAAGAATGACTGTAACTAATTAAGCATTGAAATAACAATTCTGCATTAGAAATAACAAATTTCAATATATGTTAAGATTTTACTACTTTATGATGAAATTTTAGAACTATTTTTTATATAGGTGAAATTTATTTTTATTTAACTTAGTTTTATTTTATATTTGATAATTATTTGCTCAATCTCTTATTGTTTATTATTAATACTTGTATTATTTTTATCTGAGAATAAGTAACCTTAATTAATGTATAACATAATAAATGCTGCATATTTGAAGTGAGAAAATAATTTTAATTTATTAAGAATACACCATTTAATTATAAAATGCGGTTTATAAAAAAGAGCATTTTACTCTACTAAACAGTTTGTTACTACATGTTTTTTTTTTTTTTGAAAATAAATCGCTTTAAAACTTGTTTTTCTTTAAATTTTGGGCTTATAGTCTTTGATAAAAGAAAATTTAAATGAATAGTATAATTTTTTTCTAGATTGGTAATTGAAAATAAGTAACAAAAGAAATATTCTGAAATGATGTATTTACTATGGTCATCCCATGTAAGTTTATTATTTAACTTCAGGCAAAGGTATTTAGTTTCTTCTCCAATGAAACAGTTTGTTTGAAGATATCTAATGCTTCTAGTGAATTTTCTTTTTTTCTTGAGTTAATAATCTGTGTCGGCTATTCATGTCATTTGACCGAGTCTCAGTCGAGGATGATGAAAATAAATCATTGGCGCTAGTACCACTAATAGCAGGGAAAACTGTCAAGAGGCTATTTCGCCACTTTTCCTCCACCGCCTTATGTATGATTGGAACATAAAAATAAAATTGAAACACAACTTTATCCTGGATAGATAGCACGTCTACGTTGCAAAAATACTGCGAAAATGCACGATGAATCGGAAATCACTGAAACAGGGCGGTAAGCACAACCAACGGTATATTCCACACGGTATTTTATAGGTGGTCCGATCAGACCACTATGAAGGTAAACTAGATAACGAAAGAGCCCTTTAATAGAAATTTAATAAGATAGTGATAGCAAATATACGTCAAAAATATTTTTTAATTCATGAATATAATTTATTTGTTTTATTTACTCGTCTACCACCAAAGATTCAACTATCAATTGTACATGCTAATTTTCTCTCAATTACTTTGAGAATATTTCACCATTCAATTGCGCTTCGGTTATTTATTATTCATTTCCACTCAGATGAATTAGTTAAAGCCCTTCGCGGGGCTGATGCTAAGATAACCACTTCATATGAGTACTTTGAGAATAAAATTTGGTTTCATGCGCACCACTGATTCCCTTTTTAATTAGTCTGCACAGACTACTTATAAAGAACCCTATGGAGTCTTTCTGATGTAGGAGGTGATGGCACAACGCTGTCTAGGTGAGTTAACTCGCCATTACATACATCCAGAAGTGCTTCATCTAATAAGCAATTAAAATAAACACAGGTTTTACGACGCAGTCAGGGATGCCCCTTGCGACTAAAATTGTAAAAAGTTATGGAAACTCAATTCATTTTATTTATTGCCTCTTTAATTTTACAATTGTAACTACCACTGCGACTTACATTTCAAATGTTTTACTCAAAATTATCCTTTACATTTAATTTCAAGTGCTACCGGTGCCAGAAGTTCGGGCACACCCAGAGAAACTGCCCAGCCCCTGAGCCTGCATGTATGAAGTGTGCGAAAGCACATTTCACCTACACCTGCACTAAACAACCAAGTGAGCCTCCAACATGTGTGAACTGTAAGGGCCCCCATCCTGCCTGCTTCACTGGTTGCAGTGAAAGACCAAAGAAAGTGAAACGGAAAAGACCAACGACCATTACAAACAAGGCGACCAGATTACTTCTCATCTTTAAAAAATTGCAGGAACTACTCCAAAATGCTGGACTTGTGAAGATGCTTCAATCCCTTATCTCCGATGTCCAAGCCTAATTCCCCCATCCAGGACTTTGCCTTTCCACGACTGATCACTACTGGCTGTGATCAACGTTTCTTTTATTTTCAGATTTACTGAAATTGAGCCACAATTTAGAACTATCCAACTTCGATGAATGGGTTAAAGCCGCTTCGCGGCTGTGTACCCAGGTTCTCGCCATTTCTACCATTTAATTTCAATGACAAACTGAAAAAAAATGCTTTAAATAGTTGCTAATTTTAATAAACTTTTGAATTTTTTCATGTCACCACTTTTGGCATTTATAATTGACTGTGGCAAACCTGCACAGTTGACCGTCGAGTTAAACTTTTGTCTTTTGACCTGGGCACCTGTGCCTCGCAGCTGCCTCAATCAACGCCTCCTATCAAAGACTCCACACGGATTTTTGAAGCTAGTCCGATCAGACCACTATGAAGGTGTACCAACTATTGAAAAAACCGTTTAATATGAAATCTATAAAAAATTAGAAAGTGGTATCAAATATATGTCAAAAATATGTTTAATTTATGAATAAAATTGGTTTGTTTTATTTACTTGTCAACCAATACAGATTCAATTCTCAAATATAGATGATAAATTTCTCTCAAGTGCTTTTTAAAATAGAATTTGGGTTCTTGCGCACAAGTGGTTCGCTTTTTAAATAATCTGCGCAGGCTACTTACAGAGATGCCAACTTGCTCCGGACAGCAAATAAATATTTTCGAGTGGTAGTCTATTAATGTATGATTCTTGGTTTAAAAAGCTCAATTTATTAGGTTATTATCCACCACTATTTCTAAGTTATTCGAAAGCTTATATAATTCGCCACTTAAAGTTACTTAAGACGTGCTATGCCGTCTAAAAAATAAGCAAAATTAGACAAATATTTCCAAATTTTAGTTTGTAGTTGTTTACCGTTTTTTAAATAATTATGGCTCATCCGGAGCAGTTGGCATGTCTGTACTTATAAGGAACAGTGTGGAGGCCTTAATCCCATCCATCATGAAGTTAAAATAGTTATGGTAGGAATTTCAGCAGTTTATGTGGTGGTTGTTAGCAACTTTTGTCTTTTACTTTTGAGGACTTGAAGACATTAGAATTAAAAGCTCATTTTATATGACACCTTGAATTTTTTTATATGTAGTGGTGGAATAATTACTTACAATAAGAACTACTGAACCTTAACTTAATAACTTAAATTTTTTGCACTGCAATATAATCATATTTTAACCACTGCAATTTATTCTCTTACAAAACGGAGGAAGTTGGTATCTCTGAAATGGGATTTCTCCATGGGGATAATGGTTTTTTCTCTTAAAAAAATTTTGCTATTTGTTTGTAGCCATTCTATATGTACATTTGCTCGTGGTATCCTTAATTATGCTTTATTGTACAAACTAACGCCAGCAAAACCAGCATTTATTTAGAATAAGAAGAGGTCTGGAAACACTAATTAATGGTCGAAAGCAAAATCTCTATAAATTAAAATTTAATCTAAAAACTGGTAGTAATATTTTTATGTAAATTTATAATTATTAATTTAAATAAAATCCATAGAATCTAATTGGGTTGTGCGGAGAGTGCGGAAAGGCGGAACTCTCAAAGTTCCACCAAAAACAATCAAGTGGTAGCAAACTACACATCAAAACAGTTTGAAGTTTTCTTAATTTTTCATCCACTCCAATTTTGCATAACTGACAACTTTTTCCACTTCACGTAAAATATTCTTTTAATATTAAAAATGGTTAAATTTCTACATTCTTTTTTTTCCCAATTCTATTTAAAAATTAAATTTATTATGATTTTGACCACTTCTGCATATAAATAAATTAACTAATAGGTACATGAGAATTAGCCAACTTTTTTTAACTTTTAACTCATTGAAAAATATATATCCGTCTGTTTTTATTATACAATTTTTTTTAAACTACAAATGGGAAAAATCATTCTCTGAAAGCTTGAAAGTTACCTCCTATAAATTAGATATTATTCGCTTAGCAAGTTGCACTGTTCTATATATCCAATAAAGCTCCAACTCTTGTGGTGATCGATAAAATTTAATTTTAAAAACAAAAAATATATTTCATAGAATAAATTTTGTTTGCACGTGAATATTTTTGGAGGACCGAACAGAGCTCTACTTCTCGAAAATCAGAATGAATTTACCAGATGATCCAATAAAACAGGAAACACAAATTCACAAACGGGAAAATTTTTAATCCCTTTCTCGCAGAATCATGGGGTGAGCTTTTGTCTCCTCTTTCTCGTGCCCGTACTATTTCCCGGTTAGAGCGTTCAAAAGTAATCTACCAAAATGGTTTAAATGTATCCATCTCTTGAGCCAGGAAATTTCTTATTTCTTATTTTACACCCGATATGGCTCCACCGGGCTATTTTTGATTTGACTGGAGATAAAACTAGATGTCGGCACTATTTGCGATAGGTATTTTGTACTCTTATCTCATCTACTTAAGTTCTTTGTGAGTACACACGGTTTGTGTTCTGTTATAAATCTGTGTGTGTTCTGAAATAAATTTTTCTTTATTATGTACTGTCCGCAAAAGAAAAAACGAATCACCCTGAATAACTTTCGTTCTAATGATCGGATTTTCACGAACTAAGTGTCAAGCTTAATGGTTCCTGAGGGTGACCTCAAATATGCTAATTAATTAGTGTTAACAATTAATTAAGTTAGGAAATAAGACGCAAAAACGTTCTTTCTCTGAATGAACATATATTCTTTTTTATATATTTGGAATCCTGACCTTTGAAATAGACAAAATTTCGATAAAAATTGGGTTGTAAATTGGGTCGCAATAAAGATTTCTATATATGGCGAAAGTTTAAAAAAAATGCCAAATTACCTCGCCATATAAACGGGACCAATTTAAAACAACCATAAAGAAACTGAATGAATGACGAGACGTCATAATATTGTTTGTCTCTGTTGCTATAGGCAACCAAGAATTAAATTTTTGGATCTGCTTTCTGGACATAGAAAATAGTATTCGTTTTAATACTTTGATAATAAAATATATATATATATATATATATATATATATATATATATATATATATATATATATATATATATATATATATATATATATATATATATATATATATATATATATATATATATATATATATATATATATATATATATATATATATATATATATATATATATATATATATATATATATGTGTGTGTGTGTGTGTGTGGTTGTGTGTGTGTGTAAAAAGAGAAAAATTACAGAATAGTAAAAAAAGGGGAAAAAAAGAAAAATAATAAAAAAAGAAAAATAACAAAAAACCGGGAGAAAAAAGGAGAATTATTTTTTTTTTTTAAAATCCCGAGATATCCGCAATATTGGAAAGCACTCTTTCTTGCGGATATAATCGTGGGGGCTGATGAAAAGATTATATCTTTTATTTTCCAGATTTTTGTAAAAAAAAAAATTTCGTCCTTTTTTTCCCCTCCCGGTTTTTGTTATTTTTAATTTTTTATTAGTTTTCTTTTTATCCCCTTTTTCCATTGTTCTGTAATTTTTTCCTTGTTTTATCTACATTTTGAATTTATTTTATGAGTTCTATTTACTTGGAGCTTACATATATATATATATATAAAAGTTCAAAATGTAGAGAAAACAAGGGAAAAATAACTGAACAATGAAGGAAGGGGAAAAAATAATAAAAATAGCAAAAAAACCGGAAGGAAAAAAAACCGAAAAAAAGGACAAAAATTTTAAAAAATCCGGAAAATAAAAGATATAATCTTTTCATCAGCTCACACGATTATATCCACAGGAAAAGAGAGAAAGAATAAATAAACTAATTACTTGGAATTCTAATGTTTCTTGGAACATATATTTAAATACCACTTTTAATGAAATGAATAGAATTAAAAGAATATGTAGTAATATTTATTTGTCCAAAAAACAAATAGATAAACTCTTTCATAATATGATAAAAAACAATGTATACCCAACTAAAGTTATAAAATTCTACATAAAATCATTGAGTTAATCGTATATTATTGTAGCTATTTACTAAAAATTTTCTTTATTAATTTATATAATTTTTCCATGCGCAAATCCATTTCGGGCAAATCAATGGACAAATTATTTACTAAATAGTTTTTGTTAATTTTATAATTTTCCATGTGCAAATCCATTTCGGAGAAATCCGTGGCTAAATTTATTTAACAATAAATATCTTTGTTAATTTATATAATTTTCCCATGTGCAAATGCATTTCGGGTAGATCCATCGCTAAAATAAATTACTAACAATTTCTTTGTTAATTTATATAATTTTTCCTTGTGCAAATCCATTTTGGGCAAATCCGTGACTAAAATTATGTGCAAAACTGGCAATTCATGTTTTATTCTCTTTTCTATTTGATATATTTTTTTCGTAAATTATTTATTTTCTGTAATTATTAATTGTCAACTTCTTTAAATTATCCAGTATAATATTACCTTGAGCACATCCATTTCGGGCCCATCCTTAGTAACTAAGAAATCAAACGCACTTCAATAATGCAGTAAGAACGCACTTTAATTCAAAAATCCTCTAGTTATGCTTTTATCTCAATTTGCGTTTTTGTTTTCACTTTTTGCAATCTGGCTATCTTGTTACGAAAATATTTTAAATCATTTTTGAAAAATTTCCTGTTCATGTAAGTTCATTTGAATTCGCTGCTCGCTTTTTTGATTTCATTTCATGTTTTATTCTGTTTTTTCTTTATATTTTATTTTCTGTGTTTACGTGATATATTTTTACTTATTGTGTTCTATTTTATTTGTTGTAATTTTTTGTACATTTTTTTGAGTGCTTCTGACACTATTGTATTGATATATTTTGCTTTGGCTATATTGATATAATATTAGAAAGCACTCTTTTCTGTGGATATAATCGTTAACATATTTATACTGGAAATATTCTCGGAACCTGTTAACTCGAGCTTCTGCATATGTGAAACTTAATGCATATGTGGTAGATAACTCTTTTAAGTTTTACTGAGTTAAATTAATAATTTAACTTTTTGATCAATAAGTCAGTGACATTCTTTGCTTAAATAATCTGTGGCTTAATTAATAGAAAACTATTAATAGAATCAAAACGTATAAATTCCTTCCTATAGGATTTAAGTGGATGACTTTTAAGCATTTTGAACATTACAAATATTATAAAGCATAAATTAGCTGCATGCCATAAAGTTTCTCATTTTTAAATGTAAAAATTATATAAAACAACTAAATATTTTGTAAATACATATTTTGATTATGTAATATAAATAATTTATTTAGTGTAGTATAGCAAACTTTTATGTATTCCTTCCGATCAGTTTTTTTATTTCAGTTGCTTTGTAACAGTCTCTTTTTATAAAAACTAATCAATTTTATCATCGAATTTCACATTGAGGAGGGGGGGGGAGTATTTAGAGGATAAACTAACTCAGAAATTGTGCTAAATTATTTTTTTGTGATTCGCGGAAGTATTGTTAGAGATTCGCTCTTTGAAGAAATGAGTTCAAATTTTTTAAAATGTTAATTTCTTGAAGTATGTTGATGTATGTAAATTTTAAAAAATATAAAAAAATGGCAATATTTTGACTCAAACAAAACCATATTACAGCAGATCATAGAGTTGAAATAGCAAGATTCGAGAATTCAAAAAAAAAAAAAATATTAAAAGATAATAATTCATAATGATTTAGTTTTTCGCTGCTTACTAGGGTCTTCGTTTTTGCTTCATCAACGGAAAACTAATGGTCAATGTGAAAATTATATAAATAACCATTTAAAAAATACACATGCCTTATAACATTTGTAAAATAACTAGTATTTTTCCGAATTAGAATTTTTAAACAAGTTAGCTGCCTTCTAATATAAGAGTTCACTCTTGAAACTACTGATCATGTATGAAATATACTACTACCCTACACCTGAGCTCAAGAATATGCACTTCATATGATTTCCGAATGGTACTTCGTAAACTTGGTTTCTAGTAAAACGAATGGATATTATTTACATACACATTTCGTTAGTTTATTAAAAAAATAATTAACAAAATTAAAAGAAAAGAAAATTTAGGTTTATAATACCCCAAATTAAACAAGAGTAACACTTGTTTCAGGTTTTAACTCTGACATTCTTTTCATGAGATAACTTCTTTTGCCGGCGATTTTGTCAGTTTTTTATTATTAATTAAAGCCAGCTTACGCATTCTTGTAAATTTTTCATTTTATATTTGAAATTTTAAAGTCGAATGACATGCATGAATTGATCCCTATTTCATAGAGTCAGAGTTAAATAGTTGCAAGGCCGATTGTTTCGAAAAGAATTAACTACTTCGGTGTAATGAAACAATTAACAATGAATTATTAATATTCTTGTCTCCTTATTACAAAAGATTAGATCCAAATTTGCATTCTTTTTTTCTTCAAAACGTGTATTAAAACTATTATTATAGATTATTTAAGTATAAAAAATCCTAATGTTAGAAAAAGAACAATTTTTGAGATGATGATTCTAAAAATAGCACGGTTTTCGAGTCTTTTTACAGTTTTTTATTTTAGTAGTTGTTTAAAAAAACAATACATATCAAGCATTTTCCTGATATAGCAATATTTTTTTAAACTGTTTAAAAGTTGAGAAATAATAAAAACAACTTTTTAAGCAGATATTTTCAACTTTTTAAAAGAAAAGGGTAACTTTCTTTAAGTTAGCGGGCAAGAATAACTTTGAACGTCTAAATAACGTCCATAGTTTTTTATATACATGGAAGCATAAAAAATAAGATTTTGAGAAACGTTAAAATTTAATTAAAAAGTTAGTAAAATAATTCTGTGAAACACGCTCAGACAGGTAATTTACAAATTTATTTTAAGATTAAGGCAATATATAAGATGTAAAGAAGTCTTAAGATGCTTAAAAATGTTAACTACGCATTCGTATTAATAATTATAAAACATATATTCAAGAAATTTATAAATATATTTTTCCAAATCTATTCATACGTATGTATATTATTGAAATTGTACCAGTTATTGAAAAACAAAATAAAAATATAAAAAATAATCGCATTGAATAAGCACAATCCGGTGTATAATCATATTCTATCAGAAGCACGCTTTTATACAACTAGACATTCGTTGAATAAATTGTTTTTTATTCAAAATGTTTTATTCAAATTTCTTTACTAAATTGCAGATAAATTATTAAACGACTAAAAAAGAAACATCGTATTTTATAGTTTGAAAGAAATAAAAATAGAAAGATTAGCAAACGATTATTAGCGAAAAAAATATGAATGAAATTTTAAGCTACGCGCGTGAAGACAAGTTCCTTGCATGTTCATCACATTTTAATATTAATCGCCCCATTTAATTATTTCTTTATCGTCGCCAAATCATTTTTTTAAAAATAATTAATTTTAATTTTTCTCAGATTCTAATAAATAAAAACAGTTGAAACTTTAGATTTTTCAATTGAAAAATATGTAGATTAATATGGTATAAAAAAATTCATACCTAATAATTCAAAATTTTTTCATCCTCAATTTAATTAAATAATAAAAAATAATCAATAATTATTAAAAATTATTTTTTTCATGAAATTATCTTTGGGTAAATGAGTTTTATGAGTGAGTGCAATTTTCTTTGAATTACTTTATTAGTTTAAAAAATATGACTAAAAACGTAAAAAGTGAAATTAACATTAAGGGGTACGAAATTTGGATCGCACTCCTGACCAAACTATGGGGACCTTATTTCCGAGATTGCGGCTACCCCTTATGTTTTGAAGGTTAAGAATCCAAATATATAAAAAAAAATCTATGTTTATTCAGAGAAAGTACGTTTTTGTGTCTGATTTCGTAACTTAATTAATAGTTAGCACTAACTAATTTGCATATTTGAGGTCACCCCCAGGAACCATTAAGATTGACACTTAGTTCGTGAAAATCCGATCAATATAACGAAAGTTATTTAGAGTCATTCTTTATGGTTTTTTTTTTTTTTTTTTTTTTTTTTTTTTTTTTTTTTGCGGACTGTACATTATGGAGCCAGAGTTACATCAACATGTGGAGAACATATGGAGTTTTAAATTTCAGGCTAAGAAAAATTTTAAAAATTAAAAAGGAATACATTGTACATACATCTTTTAAACATACATCTTAAAAGGGTAAATTGTGCATACATCTTTTTTCATACATAATTTTTTTCAATAAAAAATAGACAATTTTATGATCATTTTCTTGAAAATAATAAGCTGTTTAGGGGGCTAAAAGTAGTAGAGAACGACTCAAAGAACAAATTCTGTTTACTAAAACCTATCGACCAAAATATATTTGTAAACTGAACTGAGTATGTCTAGATCTTGACTAACCTAAATAATCAAAATCTTTAAACGAAATATTTACTGACACTTTTAACATTTTTCCTTTTTGTGACCACCCTGCATAACTGAACAGCAACGCAACAAATGTGTGAATAAGATGTGTATATAAGATGTGTGAATAAGATGTGTATATAAGATGTGTAAATATGATGACACGGGCTAAACCCGACACGAGCTCGTTTACTGAAACAAGATTTCGAGATCGGGCGGGTCTCGGACTCGCGATAAAATTTTCATGAACTTTTTTGCTATTTGTAAACAAAGTTTCTCATAAATGGACTAGTACTATCTCTCCAATTAATTTTGCTTTTTTGATCATATATCCTTTTTTTTTTTTCATTTTTCATAGCTTTTAAATTGCCTAATGGAATCTTATGACAGTGTTATAAGTTTTACATAGGTTTTAAACACAGATAATAAAGTTTAGTTAAATCTAAAGCAATGGCCAGACGGCAAGAAACAATGGCAACCAATGAAATAATTTCACTTTTCAAAAGCCTCTACTGAAAGAATTGAAATTTTCGAGCGATTTTTAAGATCGAAAACTAAAATTGACCTTTTCACCCACTGTTGGAATTTCTAGACGCTAGCAAGAGTTTTGGGAGAGTCACACAGTCAAGCAAACTCGTTATTTTATTACAATAGATAAAAAAAATGACGTGATCTGCTGTTTCTGCTTCGTTCAGTTGCTTTGTAAGGCTTGTAAAATTTGGTCTTTATCTGACGTATTCAGACATGCTCCGGACAGCAAATATACATTTTAAAGTGGTAGTTTATCAATTGTGATTCTTGGTTCAATAAATTCAATTTAGTAGAATTTTATCCACCACTATTTCTAAATAATTCGTAGGCTTATATAATTCACTACCTTATAGTACTTATGTAATGCAATACCTTTTAAAAAGCAAGCAAAATTAGTCAAATATTAGCAAAATTTACTTTATAGTTATTTACCGTTTTTTTTTTATAATTATTTTGGTGTGTCCGGAGCAGTTGGCATCTCTGCGTTTTTCTCGGACTGTAAGTAATCCTATTTATTTCAGGTTTAGATAGAAACTCTTGAGGGTTTGGACATCACCTCCTACATCAAAAAGACTCCACGCGGTCTTTTATAAGTAGTCCGCGCAGATTATTTAAAAAGAGAACCACTTGTGCGCATGAACCCAAAACCTTTTATAAAAGTAATTGAGAGAAATTTATCATATATATTTGAGATTTGAATCTGTAGTGGATGACAAGTGAATGAGACAAACCAATAATATTCATAAATAAAACAAGTTTTTAGTCTAATATTTGCTACCACTTTCTTATTTTAACTAGATTGTATTAACTAGATTTTGTATCTGACTCGTTCGGAAAGTGGATATCCTACACAGTGGTCTGATCAGACTACCTATAAAAACCATGTGGAGGCTTTCAGTTATAGGAGGCGTTGGTTTGGATCTCCAAAAGCGAGCATGAAACCCTCTTTATCAGACTAGTAGTAAGATACGATATCCAAATCGTGAAAATCCGATCAAAATGTAATTCAGTGTTGTCTATTTTATTTATTTATTTTTTGCGTACTGAACAATCTTGATCATTTCTTATAATGATTAACTGCCAATATTTACAAATAAGAAAAAAAGAACACCCCTAAAAATTCGACCTTCAACATTCTTAAACTGTTTTAAACACTTGATACCCGACACCTTTATTAATTAATTTACTATGACGACCGTTTATTTTTCGGAACAAACTATCAGTTTGAACTTTGTTTGTAACCATCTTAGACCACAAAAACTGCAATCTTAAGTGTTTGATTTATTTCCGAAATGTATGCATCGACCTCAAATAAAATTGAAATGTAGAAATATCTACTATTTCTCTTACATTTTGCTTTTTAACTCTATGAGAATTAAGATCTGCTTAACTTATATCATCGGGTTTTCAAAATTTGCAGACTTGTGATATATCTGGGGGATCTATCATTGAAATCAACCATCCATCAATCTGATCAAAATCAACCAATCATTGTCATTATCCAAAAATGTGGTGATTAAATGCAAAGCAGCGACTTCAACGGCTTCTATTCTGCTCTCACTGACTTAATCACAAATTCACTGACTTAATCTGACTGACTTAATAATATTGAATTTTATTAGTCAACGCATTTTGAATTTTTAATAGACCCTAGCAACGCCTCCTATAACAGAAAGCCTCCACACGGTTTTTTATAGGTAGTCCGATCAGACCACTATGAAGGATATTCACTTTCCGAACGAGTCACTTAATATAAATCTAGTTGAAATAAGAAAATGGTAGTAAATATATGACTAAAAATTTGTTTTATTTATGAATATTATTGGTATGCCTTATTCACTTGTCAACCACTACAGATTCAATTCTCAAATATATATGATAAATTTCTCTCAATTACTTCTGTAAAAGGTTTTGGGTTCATGCACAGAACTGGTTCACTTTTTAAAAAGTCTGCGCGGACTACTTATAAAAGACCGTGTGGAGGATTCTTGATGTAGGAGGTGATGGTTAATGACACCTATCTGGAAATAAGTGACTACAGTTTTGAAATAGTTAATAGTTTTTCCTATTCTAGTTCTGAATTGAACATTGGTAATGACGTAACGCCGGAAGTGCGTTACGGAATAACAGCTAGTAACACATGTTTTTATGGAGTACTCAAATATTTAAAATCTAGTCACATCAGCAGGAAATTACAAACACTGCTCTACAAAGCTTGGATCAGGCTCATAGTTACATACCCTGAAACGTGGGCAATAACTGAAACTGATCAGAAAGTTTAAGTCTAGTCACATCAGCAGGAAATTACAAATACTGCTCTACAAAGCTTGGATCAGACTCATAGTTACATACCCTGAAACGTGGGCAATAACTGAAACTGATCAGAAAGTTTAAGTGTCTTTTGAAAGAAATTTTCTGCGAAGTGCTTTGGGAGGTGTAAACTATATCATACTGATACTTGCAGAAGTGGAGGAGGTAAAGGATCTACAAAAAAAGACATAATAAAATTTATATCAGTTCAAAAACTAAAATGGGCTGGACATCAGATTAGCATGAATGATAATCGAGCCACCGAAAATTCTTTGACGCAAAACCAGCACAAAATAACCATCTCAAACCATCTAAAAAGGGGAAGACCAAAATCGGATGGCTCGACTGCCTAGAAACAGTTTTAAAATTGCCAAAGTTATAAACAGGAAGAATATATCCAAGGAGAGGGCAGCTCGGAACTTAAATCTAAAGAAGGCCACCCCGCCTTGGGCTAGAGTGCCATTGAAGAGCAGAAGAAATACTGTTTTTATAGCTAAGAATAAGAATGCTATTAAGATAATTTAAAATATTAATAAAATAAAATTAATTACAATTTTTCTTTAAAGATCGAGGTTGGCTTTTAATAAGAATTTTTAAGAATGATTGTAACTAATTAAGCATTGAAATAACAATTTTGTATGAAATAACAATTCTGCATTAGAAATAACAAATTTCAATATATGTTAAGATTTTACTACTTTATGATGAAATTTTTGAACTATTTTTTATATAGGAGAAATTTATTTTTATTTAATTTAGTTTTATTTTATATTTGATAATTATTTGCTTAATCTCTGATTGTTTAATATTAATACTTGTATTTTTTTAATCTGAGAATAAGTAACCTTAATTAAAGTATAACATAATAAATGCTGCATATTTGAAGTGAGAAAATAATTTTCATTTATTTAGAATACCTCATTTTATTATAAAATGCGGTATATAAAAAAGAGCATTTTACACTACTAAACAGTTTGTTACTACTTGATTTTTTTTTTTTTTTTTTGAAAATAAATCGCTGTAAAATTTGTTTTTCTTTAATTTAAATTTTGGGTTTATAGTCTTTGATAAAAGCAAATTGAAATGAAATGTAAAAATTTTTTTCTAGATTAGTAATTGGAAATAGGTAACAAAAAATATTCTGAAATGATGTATTTACTATGGTCATTCCAAGTAAGTTTATCATTTAACTTCAGGCAAAGGTGTTTAGTTTTTGCTCCTCTGAAACAGTTTGTCTGAAGATATCTAATGCTTCTAGTGAATTTTATTTTTTTCTTGAATTAATAATCTGTGACGGCTATTCATATCATTTGACCGAGTCTCAGTCGAGGATGATGAAAATAAATCATTGGAGCTAGTACCACTCATAGCAGGGAAAACTGCCAAGAGGCTATTTCGCCACTTTTCCTGCACCGTCTTATGTATGATTGGAATATGAAAACAAAATTTAAACATAAGGAACTGAATGAAGCGACCCAGGCCCTACGCGGCCCATACGCCAAAAGCTTATGCTCCGCGGCTGCGAAGCAACCATACCCAAAACGAGAGACCAAGCAATCGCTGACACGGGGGAAGCACCGAGTCACGAACGACGAAGAGCACCCTAGTCGCATCAAAGAGCAGAGGAGGCCCAGAAGCCCCAGCCAGAACCCAGAGGCGGGAGCGCCAAATCTACTGCAGACTCCAGGACCAGAAAGGCCGACAGCAGTGTTGCAGTCACCCTGCAGGAGTCACCCTCCGACAGGAAGGCCAGCAAACTTCATGCCAGAAACCAAGGAACTTTAATTAACAAAATTACAGAACAAAATTTAAAATAACGCAGTCAAGCAATTACAGGGCGAAAGGTCAAAATTGACCTGCTAAGCAGTAAACAGAGTTGAGTGAAGGCATCTTGTTTCATGTTGAAATCGCTTTGGTTCAAAGACTCTCGTGATTTCTTGGCTAGGTTCAGTCCCAGTAATTGGTCTTGTGCTGGATACTTCTTATAGCTCTCTTATGAGACACACAGGATTTGCTTGTGGCACTATGATTGATTTTAAAGTTACAGCCAAACCGTTGGTTGGCGTCGAAGCAATTAATGCATTTACTTTTCCCTTGGCAGGAGTCCGCTCGATGTCCTGTGCCATCACAGTTTGAACAGGTCTCAGGATTGTTGCAATCTCTTGTCATATGACCAAGGCGATTGCATTTATAGCACCTAAGCGGTCGAAGGTACTCATTGTACATATAGCTCTTCCAACCAATCGAAACGGTATCACGTCTCATGATGGTTTTAAAGCACTTTGGCTCAAGTGCTATAACCCAGTGCTGCCCTGTTTTCGTTTTAATAGGAAACGAGACTTCAAAGTTTCCTGCTTTAAAATTGTCATTGCACTCCCTGAGTTGTATAGTGAGACCATCCTTGGTTAGAGTCTCTGGTAGCCCTAGAATGATGATTCTAGGCTTTTTCCTGAGTGGCATTTCGTATTTTAGTTTCTTGCTCAGGCCTGTTTCTTTAATCTGTTCTTTAAGCAGTGCTAAGTCCTGCTTGCTGTCTAATTCAACTAGCACTTTCCCTGCTCGGGTTGTCCTTAGCTCTTTGACTCTGAGCTCGGTCTGCGCAAGGTCAATATTCTCATTGATTATTCTCTCTATCTCCTCAGGAGGTGCCTTCTCCTTTGAGTCAATCACTAGGACATGACTTTTAGACTTCTTTGATCGCCAAACCTCTCGGCCTACTCTGAGTGCTTCGGCATAAGTTTTCAGGCTCTTATTTGTATCTTCTTTTTAATCATGAGATTCAAAGCTCTTTCAGCTTCGGCTTGCCGACCCTTGGTAAAAGACAACAGCGCATTCTGTTTTGAAATGATGCGTGAAAATTCTGACATCACCTGTGCGAATTCCACCACTGATAGAGCATTTAGTGTCTTTCCCTGGTGCTTTCATACTTTTTTCCTGGTGCTGTAAGCGATTCATTTTCTCCAACGAAATCTGGGACTCTGTAGCCCAATCTTTTTGACTAACTTCAAATGAGTCATCAAAACCTGCTGGCTCCCACTCCTCACTTTCTGAGATGATTTAAAATCACTTTACTTGCGCCCTTAAGTGCTTTGTGCGTTTTTGTCGGTCAACCCCTCTGCCTGCGTTTGCCGTCAAAAGACGTTTCTCCCCCGAACAACGAAGCAGAGCAGGAGTTATTGCTTTTTAGATGTTATTTGACCGACTTTTAAGAGTTCGCACGTGGAATAGCCTCTAGGACTTGTTCCAACGTGAGTATTCTAATTTTAGAAATACTTTTTAAGCAGCTTCGAACTCTAAGGGTCTCGGGGGGGGGGGGAGAATTTAAACATAACGCTATCCAGGTTAGATAGCACGTCTACGTTGCAAAAGTACTGCGAAAATACACGACAAATCGGAAATCACTGAAACAGGGCGGTAAGCACAACCAACGCCTCCACACGGTATTTTATAGGTGGTCCGATCAGACCACTATGAAGGTAAACTAGTTAACGAAAGAGCCCTTTAATAGAAATTTAATAAGAAAGTGATAGCAAATATACGTCAAAAATATTTTTTAATTCATGAATATCATTGATTTGTCTTATTTACTCGTCCACCACCAAAGATTCAACTATCAAATGTATATGCTAACTTTCTCTCAATTACTTTCACCATTCAATTGCGCTTCGGGGATTTATTATTCATTTCCACTCAGATGAATTAGTTAGAGCCCATCGCGGGGCTGATGCTAAGATAACCACTACATATGAGTACTTTGAGAATAAAATTTAGTTTCATGCGCACCACTGATTCCGTTTTTAATTAGTCTGCACAGACTTTTTTTTTCTTTTCTCCAAGCTTTGGACATGTGCCTAGGCCATTATGGACCCTTTACCATATAGCCCAAAGCTTGGCTACTGGTCCGGTTCTACACCAGCCTAGGAACGAGCCCAGTCAGCAAGAATTTATTGAGAATTTAGATATGTACAAAGTCACAATGTTTAAAAAAATACAAAAAAGATTAAATATAGTACAAGTTAATAACACCTAATAAGAGAAATTAGGAAAGAAGTATAAAAAGTAAAACAAAATAAACCTAAAGGCCGTAAGCTATTTGTTATTGTCTTAACTAAATAAACAATTGTGAAAAAGCTCCCCCCCCCCTTTCTTCCTTTTTTTATTTCTCCTTATTTTTTTTTTTATTTTTTTTTAATATACAGAAACTGAGGCTGAATACAATATATAAACATTATAAAAACAGTGCTGTAACATTAAAAAAAAGAAAAAAGTATTCAATAAGGATGAGCAGGAAGATAAGGAAAATATAAAGGCATTAATTGGAGAAAAAATTTGAATGAAAAATAGAGATAAAAATAAATAAAGAAGATTTTGTGTTATCTATATCATGAATTCAAAAGTCAGTTAATGGAATGAATTATACATAAGCCTAAAACAAAATTAAAAACTAATGTTAATTTAGGATGAAAAAGAAAAGAAAAAAAACAGAAAATTAAAAAATATTAATAATTAAGTAAAAATGCCAAAAGTAGAAAATCTGTAAAATGGTTACGTATTGAATGGAAAATAAGTAAATAAATATGAGAAAAGATAAATTTCGCCTAAAAGTTGAAATTGAAGTTGTAGTTGGGTTTAAAGCGTTGAAGTTCCGATAGGTAACTGGGACAAGTAGAGTGGGAGGCTTTATGGGTACAGTCATGTCGGGAATCGGAGTGTTTATTCGAGTCTGAGCAGTTTATACAAAAGTCTTCGGCTGAGTCGCAGTTTTCTTCCATGTGACCGTTTATACCACATTTAGCACAGGTAGAAAATACTTGTTGGCATTGGTTTTGGTGATGTCCTAGTATTTGGCAGTTACGACATCGTTGAAGTACTATTCGTTTTTTTATGAAACATTTATTTAGTCCTGCGAAGAAATAGTGAAGTTTGAGAAGTTGAATTGCGATACGATGCGAGGCTCTTACGATGATGTGTTGTTTGTTTTGTTGATGTTTGTGCGGCAAGGATTTTATGAATTGAATGATGTCTACATTGTTGTTGTAAGCACCGTTTTCTTTTAAAAGTTCTAGGATCTCGTCTACGTTGTAATCTAATGGTGCGTTAAGGATTATCAGAGAGAGTAACCATCTTTCTTTTTCAACATAAGGTAAACCAGTCTCATGTATGGTTTGGAGAGCTATGTCTTTTTGATGATCATTATGGAATTTCAATTCCACAAGATGGCTGTTTTTGAAGATCTTCTTGACAAGTAGTTTCGAGTTGGTTTTAGTAATTTTTTCCAGAATGACATTAGTTGGACAATTTTCCGTAGCTGGGATGATGATAGGCTTTGAAGGAAGTTGTGGTTGAACATTATCATAGTTACCAGGATTGTCATGATTTATATTATCTAATTTGTCTGATATGGCTTTCAAGCTGTCGTCTATAGAGTTGAGGGTGATATTCAGACGGCAGAATGATTGAACATTTGAGTTGTTCATAATTTGTTTTAACTGTCGAAGAGCTTCGTGGCAAGCTTTTCTCTGTGCTGGTGGGAGACTGTACATTTTCTTTTCGCGACCATGTTGGTAGTTTATGTTCATTTCCAGAGTGCTGAACTGTTTTTCAACATGGGATAATTCATATTCAGATGGTGCTGGGGATAATGTTTTTGTTGTTTCTTCCTGGGCTGTTTCTTGCGGAGTTTCTGATGAGTCTTCTTCGTTTTCTTCAAATTCTTCCAGAATTTGTGCGTCTGTTTGGCAGGATTGCGTTGTTGATGTACAACTTATTGCTCTCATAGGTGTGGTTGTTTCCATTTGTTCTCTATTTGATGTAATTATACTATTGCTTAGTCTTGTTATTTTTGTTGATGATTTGTCTCTGGTCGATGTGAAGATTCTTTCATTTTTGATTCGAGACCTAGTGGTGACGTTGGGTGAACCCCAGCCTAGTTCTGAAGATATATGTCTTTCCATTCTTGTTTTTAGTTGTCAGGTGTTTATCCGTTATTTTTAGAAACGTTATAAAAAAAGAATTAAAAAAAGATAGAAGGGGAACTGTGTAGTATTTAAAGTAATTAGATTTTTATGCGGCTATGGCGAGCCCTCCCCACCCCCAGAAGAGTTCCCATTATGAACGCATGAAAAGTGATTAATGAAATTTAAGAGAGGATCCGATGCTCCAATGATTTGCTGATTTGCCAGTGTCACCGTCCAAAAATGAATATCTTGAATAAAGTAACATGGAAATAAGGAAGATAGCATGATTGGGTCCGGTGGTCGGAGCAGTATGAGAAGTAAAAACTTGGAAAAAAATTGTGCTTAACTCTCTTTAGAGCATACGGTTAATTTTAAAAATTACTGAAGAATTGCAAATAAGGCGTAGCTGAGGGTCCCGAAATCGGAACGAGTCTGAAGATATGTTATATCATTATTGATTTCATAGACGGCGACACTGTCAAATTTTACTATATTCAACTACGTTAATTATTAGATTAACTAATGATGTACTAAGTAAGAAAGCAATTATCCTAACCTATGATGAATAAAATTATTTGAAAAATGAACTGGGCTTAGTAGATAAGAAGATAAAAAGTTATCAATTAGTGGGAGCAATGATACTTAAAGATGTTGATCCCAACCTATGTGGAAAGTAGAAGAAGTTAAAGCTAAGTTGTGTTTGGTTAAACAAACATTTAAAAAATGATGCAATGTTAATCTAGATGCTTATAATGATAATAAAACATTAGTCTGCGATTTTGCATTGATAATACATTTTGTTTGGTCAGGGAATGGTAAGAATGAAAAATATAATTTTAGAATTAGTTTAATTAAGACGATCTCTATGTTATGCAGAGTCAAACATTAAATTAAAACGACAATACATGTATACTAGAGCAATAATTCATTTGGTCAGGGATAGTCATTGGCGAAAATGATTGATGTTCGAGGTTGTTTTATTAGAAGAAAATGTAAAGCCCTAAGCTATTTATTGCTATTCGAAAAGGCATTGTACAAGCATATGTGGGATGAAAATGAATACAATTAAAATGTAAACAGTAATATTTTAATAATGAGCATATGAAATCAAAATAATTAAAGTTACAACCTCAAAAATATTTGTAGAATGTGGAAATGGCATTGCACTAAACTATGTAGTATAAAAATTAAAAGATGGCATAAGTAAATATTGATTTTAATATTAAACAAATAAGATGTCTATAAAATGAAAACTTAAGACCCTAGGCCCTATCCTATGTAAATGAACCTGAAAAGACATTGAACAAGTGTATGTGGGACAGAAAATAAGTATTTAATGAAAATATAAAAATTGACTTTGATATTGATACAAGCTAACAGTTATTTAAGATTACAAATAAAATAAAAAAAAACATTAAAAATTTAATATAAATATTTAATAAATTATTGGGTCAAGCGGGTGATGAAATTGAATTGACAAATTTAACTGAATATTACATCATATGAATTGTTTTGATATTGCTATGGAGAATAGAACACCAATAATAATGGAAAAGTGATGTATGTTTGAAAATTAATATAAAACCACAGGATGAATAAGAGATATGTCGTTAAATCATAAACGATTGAAAGAAGTACACGATAAAAAATTAAATAAAAATATTAACATTAAGAAGTTAATTAAAGCGGTCAAAGTCAACGTTTACAAAATGGCGAACTTTAACATAGCGAAAACCTATACCGAGATCATGTCATTGATAGAAAGATACCTATAAAAATTTTATACCAGACCGTCGAAAATTAATAACATTATAAATTTAGTGAAGAATCGCATGGCCCATTGCGAAGAAATATTAAAAAGAAAAAATGAGTTGGAAAAAGTACTTTTAGAAGAAACCAAAGTTATCGATAAAATGCGCTTGCATTAAAAGACGTTAGAAAAATGGAGGCCTGGTACTCTAAGCCTAAATCAATGGAACATCGGATTTTAAACGTTCATTAATGGAAAATAAACCTCTCCAGAGGCCGAAAAAGACTCAGCAGATATGCCTTGAGGAATTACATGTTAGTTTTGATAAGCTTTAAAGAGGAAATATCAGTATTTAATGGTTTTTAAGAATTTATTTAGGAGCTACTGTAGAGAAGTTGTTACTGAAGTGGGAACCGGACTAGCTCTACAAATAAACTGTCTGCACAGACTACTTATAAAAACCGTTTGGAGTCTTTCTGACGTAGAAGGTGATGGCACAACGCTTTCTAGGTGAGTTAACTCGCCATTACATACAGCCAGAAGTGCTTCATCTAATGAGCATTAAAAATAAACACTGGTTTCACGACGCAAGCAAGGATTCCCCTTGTGACTAAAATTGTAAAAAGTTATAGAAACTCAATTCATTTTATTTATTGCCTCTTTAATTTTACAATCGTAACTACCACTGCGACTTACATTTCAAATATTTAACTCAAAATTATCTTTTACATTTAATTTCAATGACAAACTGAAAAAAAATGCTTTAAATAGTTGCTAATTTTAATCTCTTTTAATAAACTTTTGAATTTTACATATCACCCCTTTTGGCATTTATAATTGACTGTGGCAAACCTGCACAGTCCTAGTCCTAGTGTTTTGATTTTATTGGGCACCTGGGCCGCGAAGCGGCCCCTATCCCATTCATCTGGAATTTTAACACAGTTTTGGTTGAGCATTGAGGTAAGCAGGCAGTGGAGTTGCTTTCATGAATGTTTCAAACACTTTGCTTGAATAACTAAATAGGAATCAAAAATAAAATAAGCAGCTTGCTCTAAACTGTGTTTGTTTGATTTTGGAGTTGTTCAGAACTGTATCAGCATGAGGAAAAGTTATTTTCAAAAAGGTTGATGAAATTATTTGTTTTGATAGTTATGATATGAGGCGTCGGAGGTGAAATGTGCAGCTATTGGTCTGTAGTTTTTATCTTTGATATAATTTTCAAATTTAAAGACTTCATTAAAATTTGCTGTTTTACATTCTATGGCTTTATCGAATAAATCTGCGTTTAGCTTGCATATATGTTGTGATAGAGTTGGTCTTTTGAGGTCTGCATGTATATTGGTATTTCGTATGAACCATCTTGCACTGGTTATTTTTCTAAGGATCTTGTTTTGGCATTGGTTTAATTTCTTCAGTAGATGTTGAGGTATCGTTGTCCAGGCAGGTGAGGCATAGGAGAGTATTGGGAAACCTGCACAGTTGACCGTCGAGTTAAACTTTTGTCTTTCCCTTTTGTTTGAGCTGGGCCATCACCTCTACATCATAAAGCCTCCACACGGTCTTTTATAAGTAGTCCGCGCAGACTATTTAAAAAGTGAACCAGTTTTGAGCATGTACCCAAAACCTTTTATAAAAGTATTTGAGAGAAATTCTTCATATATATTTGAGAATTAAATCTGTAGTGGTTGACAAGTGAATAAAGCAAACCAATAATATTCATAAATAAAACAAATTTTTAGTCATATATTTGCTACCACTTTCTTATTTTAACTAGATTTTGTATTAAGTGACTCGTTCGGAAAGTGGATATCCTTCAGAGTGGTCTGATCGGACTACCTATAAAAAACCGTGTGGAGAATCCCCAATCCCATCCATCATGAAGTTAAAATAGTTATGGTAGGAATATAAGAAGTCAACAGTCTATGTGGTGGTTGTTAGCAACTTTTGAGGACATTAGAATTAAAAGCTCATTTGATATGACACTTTGAATTTTTTATATGTAGTGGTGAAATAATTACTTAAAATAAGAACTACTTAAATAAAAATACTTAAAAATAACTTACATTTTTTACCACTGGAATATATTCTTTTACAAAATGGAGTAAGTTGGCATCTCTCCATAGGGATAATGGTCTTTTCTTAACTAGAAACAAAGTATAGCTTTACTTCCTCTTAAAAGAAATTTGCTATTTGTCAGTAACCATTATATTACCAACATTTGCTCGTGGTATCCTTAATTATGTTTTATTGTGCAAACTAACGCCAGCAAAACCAGCATTTATATAGATTAAAAAGACTTTTGGAAGAAATTGTTTGGTAGTAGAAAGCAAAATTCTTATAAATTTAAATTGATTCTTAAAACTGGTAGTAATATTATTATGTAAATTTTTAATTTATAATTATTAATTTTTAAAAAAAATCCATAGAATCTAATTGGGTTGTGCGGAGAGTTCGCTCGAATTTTCGAAAGGTGAAGTTTTCTTATTTTTAATCCACTCCAATATTGCATAACTGCCCACTTTTTCAACTTTGCTTAAAGTATTCTTTTAATATTAAAAATGGTTAAATTTCTAGATTCTATTTTTTAAATTTTATTTAAAAATTAAATTTAATATGATTTTGACCACTTCTGCATATAAATACATTAACTAATAGGTACATGAGAACTAGCCAACTTTTTTTAACTTTTAACTCATTAAAAAATATATTTCCGTCTGTTTTTATTATGCAATTTTTTTTAAACTACAAATGGAAAAAATCATTCTCTGAAAGCTTGAAAGTTACCTCCTATAAATTAGATATTATTCGCTTAACAAGTTGCACTCTTCTACATATCCAATAAAGTTCCAACTCTTGTGATGATCGATTAAATTTAATTTTAAAAACAAAAAATATATTTCATAGAATAAATTTTTTTGCATGTGAATATTTCTGGAGGACCGAACAGAGCTCTCCTTCTCGAAAATTAGAATGAATTTTCCAGATGATCCATTAAAACAGGAAAGACAAATCCACAAACGGGAAAAATTTTAATCCCTTTCTCGCTCTCGTCAGAATCAAGGGGTGAGCTTTTGTCTCGTATTTCTCGTGCCCGAAATGGTTTAAATGTATCCATATCTTGTGCTGGAAATTTTTTATTTCTTATTTTACACCCTATATAGCTCGACCGGGCTATTTTTGATTTAATTGGAGATAAAACTAGATGTCGGCACTATTTGCGATATGTATTTTGTACACTTATCTACTTAAGCTCTTTGTGAGTACAAACGGTTTGTGTTCTGTTATAAATCTGTGTGTGTTTTGAAATAAATTTTTTACTATTGTGTACTGTCCGCAAAAAAAATTTATCACCCTGAATAACTTTCGTTCTAATGATCGGATTTTCACGAACTAAGTGTCAATCTTAATGGTTCCTGGGGGGTGACCTCAAATATGCTAATTAATTAGTGTTAACTATTAATTAAGTTAGGAAATAAGACACAAAAACGTACTTTCTCTGAATAAACATATATTTTTTTTACATATTTGGAATCCTGACTTTTGAAATAGGGGGGGGGGGGGGGGGTAGACAAAATTTCGAAAAAATTGGGTTGTAAATTGGGTCGAAATAAAGATTTATATGTATGGCGAAAGTTTAAAAAAATGCCAAATTACCTCGCCATATAAAGGGTACCAATTTAAAACAACCATAAAGAAACTGAATGAATGACGAGACGTTATAATATTGTTTGTCTCTGTTGCTATAGGCAACCAAGAAGTAAATTTTTGGATCTGCTTTCTGGACATAGAAAATAGTATTCGTTTTAATACTTTGAATATAAAATTTGACTTTAAAATGAAGAAATGAAAATGAAATTATTTTTGATTTTCCAATATTTAAAAATTTACACGTTGAAATTACTGTCTAGACATTTTTTATTTTTTTAAAGATGTTATTTGTATAAAATGCTGTACTAAAACTAACGTTATTATAAATTTATGATTTATGAAGAGTTGTAGGGCTAATTGCTTTTACACCTCAGTTCAAGTCTTTCAGGTAAGGAAAAGAAAAAAGAGATCCTGCAAAAAATTTGGGAGATGATTCTGATGCGCAATCAGATGGTTTTATAAAATTCACGGTATTTCTTTACGATAAAAGTGAAAGATATATATATATATATATGTATATATATATATATATATATATATATATATATATATATATATATATATATATATATATATATATATATATATATATATATATATATATATATATATATATATATAAAGAGAAAAATTACAGAACAATAAAAAAAGGGGAAAAAAAGAAAAATAATAAAAAAATAAAAATAACAAAAAACCGGGAGAAAAAGGGAGAAAAATTGTTTTTTTAAAAATTCTGGAAAATAAAAGATATAATCTTTTCATCAGCCCACACAATTATATCCGCAATATTAGAAAGCACTCTTACTTGCGGATATAATCACGTGGGCAGTCTTTCTGATGTAGGAGGTGATGGCACCTTTACATACATCCAGAAGGGCTTCATCTAATGAGCATTAAAAATAAACACAAGTTTCACGACGCAGTCAAGGATGCCCCTTGTGACTAAAATTGTAAAAAGTTATAGAAACACAATTCATTTTATTTATTGTCTCGTTAATTTTACAATCGTAACTACCACTGCGACTTACGTGTCAAATATTTAACTCAAAAATATCTTTACATTTACTTTCAATGTCAAACTGAAAAAAATGCTATAAATAGTTGCTAATTTTAATCTCTCTTAATAAACTTTTAAATTTTACATGTCACCCCTTTTGGCATTTATAACTGCCTGTGGCAAACCTGCACAGTCGACCGTCGAGTTAAACTTTTGTCTTCCTCTTTTGCTGCTTGAGCTGGTCACCTGGGGAACGCCTCCTATAACTGAAAGCCTCCACACGGATTTTTGTAGGTAGTCCGATCAGACCACTATGAAGGTATACCAACTATTGAAAAAACCGTTTAATATGAAATCTATTAAAAATTAGAAAGCGGTATCAAATATATGTCAAAAATTTGTTTAATTTATGAATAAAATTGGTTTGTTTTATTTACTTGTCAACCACTACAGATTCAATTCTCAAAGATATATGATAAATTTCTTTCAAGTACTTTTTAAAATACAATTTGGGTTCTGGCGCACAAGTGGTTCGCTTTTTAACTAATTTGCGCTGACTACTTATAAGGAACCGTGTGGAGGCTTTCTGAAGTAGAAGGTGATGACCTGGGCCGCGCAACGGCCCCAATCCCATCTATCATGAAGTTAAAATAGTTATGGTAGGAATTTAAGAAGTCAGCAGTCTATGTGGCGGTTGTTAGCAACTTTTGTCTTTTACTTTTGAGGACTTGAAGACATAAGAATTAAAAGCTCATTTGATATGACACTTTGAATTTTTTATATGCAGTGGTGGAATAATTACTTAAAATAAGAACTACTTAAATAAAAAATACTTAAAAATAATTTAAATTTTTTACCACTGGAATATATTGTTTTACAAAATGGAGTAAGTTGGCATCTCTCCATAGGGATAATGGTTTTTTCTTAACTAGAAACAAAGTATAGCTTTACTTCCTCTTAAAAGAAATTTGCTATTTGTCAGTAAGCATTATATTACCAACATTTGCTCGTGGTATCCTTAATTACGTTTTATTGTGCAAGCTAACGCCAGCAAAACCAGCATTTATTTAGATTAAGAAGACTCTCGGAGGAAATTGTTTGGTATCAGAAAGCAAAATTCTTATAAATTTAAATTGAATCTAAAAACTGGTAGTAATATTATTATGTAAATTTTTAATTTATAATTATTAATTTTTGAAAAAATCCATAGAATCTAATTGGGTTGTGCGGAGAGTTCGCTCGAATTTTCGAAAGGTGAAGTATTCTTATTTTTAATCCACTCCAATTTTGCATAACTGCCCACTTTTTCCACTTTACGTAAAGTGTTCTTTTAATATTAAAAAGGGTTAAATTTCTACATTCTTTTTTTTTAAATTTTAAAATTAAATTTAATATGATTTTGACCACTTCTGCATATAAATACAGTAACTATTAGGTACATGAGAGTTAGTCAACTTTTTTTAACTTTAAACTCATTGAAAAATATATTTCCGTAATTTTGATTATACAATTTTTTTCTAATTACAAATGAGAAAAATCATTCTCTGAAAGCTTGAAGGTTACCTCCTATAAATTAGTTATTATTCGCTTAGCAAGTTGCACTCTTCTACATATCCAATATAGTTCCAACTCTTGTGGTGACCGATAAAATTTAATTTTAAAAACAAAAAATATATTTTATAGAATAAGTTTTGTTTGCATGCGAATATTTCTGGAGGACCGAACAGAGCTCCACTTCTCGAAAAAAAAAAGAATTTTCCAGATGATCCATTAAAATAGGAAAGACAAATCCACAAACGGGAAAATTTTTAATCCCTTTCTCACTCTCGTCAGAATCATGGGGTGAGCTTTTGTCTCCTATTTCTCGTGCCCGTAATATTTCCCGGTTAGAGCGTTCAAATGTAATCTACCAAAATGGTTTAAATGTATCCATCTCTTGTGCCTGGAAATTTTTTATTTCTTATTTTACACCCTATATAGCTCCACCGGGCTATTTTTGATTTAACTGGAGATAAAACTAGATGTCGGCACTATTTGCGATATGTATTTTGTACACTTATCTCATCTACTTACGCACTTCGTGAGCCCAGAAGCAGAATATTTTCAAATGTCCTGCAACAGGACTTATTAATTTATACAAATGTTCTGCAAGCATTTCACAGCGAAAAAAAGTAAACTTTACTTTTAAAATACTATATTTTCGTTTATTAAAATACAGGATCATACACAGATACACTACATTATTTTTTAAATCAAGGCAAACATTCTTGATTTGTTACTTTTTCAAGCACTTTTGAAGTTCAAAATTTTGTTAATGACGATGATGGTTATGAATTATTAATAAAATGCCTATGATATGAAGGTCCGGGGATTAAAATAAGGGCTGCCTTAAAAATCTTTCGAAGAGGCAAGTGCCCAGATGGTGCAACATTTGCAAACACAAACATTCGCTGGTCTGTTGTTCCAACAACTTCTTCATCTCCATCGAAAGCATTTGGTCTTTTAGAAACAAGTCTGACAATCGTGGATCTCCACGATTCACAAATTGCTTCTGAAATGGAAATGGAAAATTTAAAAGTCATAAATTTTATGAAATTGGAAATCTCCGAATTTAATTCTTTTACGGCTTGCTTAAGAAGTTCTCTTGATAAAAATGGTGACGATTTCTCCTGCTGTCAGCTAGAAACTACACCCATTTTATAAAAATGTTATAGCCAAAAGCTAGTTCATTAATTTCCTCCTCAGACTGGCAAAGATATGGGAGAGAGAGATTACTGATGGGCTGAAATTTGTGCAGGGTGTCAAATGTTCCTCTTCTAAAGCAACATCATTCCTGGGAAATAATAAGTGGTTAAAGCTAAAGACAATTTTCAATGTAGAGAAATCAATGTAGATTATGATTTGCATTGTATCTGAGGAAAATATAGAAAGCTCAGAATTATTTAGACGGGGCGTAGTCTTTTGGAGCTAACAGGCAAATCTGGCAGAGGAACTCCTTGAAACATACTTTTCTGGCCCAACATTTGTGATGCACTCTTTGTGTTTTCAAACAATGAATAAGGCAATGATTTCACCATATCTTGGAATTCCTCTATGCTTTCTACATTTTAAATGAGGATAAGATGCTCTTTTATAACGTGCAATGAAGTCTTCAGGTTACTGATGTGGTCCGCATATTCCCATGGTAAAAGATCTGAAGTCTGAATCAGTTTTGATGTACATGCTAATAAGGAAATTACATCTAAAAATAAAAGAATACTGAATAAGTTTCTTTTACACAACAATTTGTCCCTCAGGCTATCATTTTCACTTGTTTCGCAGGCAGCAACAAGGGCTTTGTAATCGTTGATGAAAGTGATGAAAACTTCTTTAGAATGGAGGACAAACTTTAAGGTTTTAAAAATTTTAGGTTTAATAAATGAGGAAACAGTATCATCTGCACTTTGTAAAAGCAATTCATATGCTTTCCCTCAGATGAATTCTTTCATGCAATTATTAACCAATGTCACTGCTTCTAGTATAGCATGCGAAATGTTAGCATGTGTTTGCAATAGCTCTAATCTATGCATGGGATCCCAAGAAACAAGGATATCTCCTGTAAGAACAGGTTTCTTCTTCAGATGCTCTCCGACATTTAAACTGGATGTACTGGCCATCCACTGCCAGGCCAACAAGATGTTTCCTTAAATATGGCAGTGTTATGCCGAACTTTTCGAGAGACTATTAAATACTTTCCAAGTTACATCTGAACAGAAGTGATGTTATTTTCCGGATTTTTAAAAATTTTTGTCTTTTCTTTCGGATCATTTTTTTCTTCCGGTTTTTTGCTATTTTTATTATTATTTCTTTCCCCCTTCTTTCATTGTTCTGTAATTTTTTCCTTGTTTTCTCTACTTTTTGAACTTTTTTCATGAGTTCTATTTACTTGCAGCTTATGCGCAATAAATAAAATCTATTGTTTTTCTTAATTTTCTTCGTGCTTTTGTATTTTTTTATTTTGCTATATATATATATATATATATATATATATATATATTAGAATAGTATAAGAGTAAATTTTATTTGCATTTTTATTTTATTGTTAAAGGTCATTTTATTCTGACAAATATTTAGGCTACATGTTTTTCTTAAATAAGTAGGATTTGCAAATAGCATCCTTATGTATAAATTCCGAAACTGACTTTTGCAAACATGTTTTTTCTATAAGCTCTTCGATTGCGATCAATTACTTACTTAGCACCAAGTATGGTTACTAAAGTTTTTTTTTTGTTTTATTCCTTTATTTAAAAACTTATTTTACTATTCTCACCATCACTACCGACATCTGATGCGATAGCATCATTTTAAGTAGAGTTCGTAAGGTCCTTAAGAAGTTAAAATGTGGGGGCGAAACTAAAAAGATGTATTTTATTATGTTTATATTCTCCACAACATTCAATATTTAATTTCAAAAATTTAATTTTAAATTTAATGATAACTATATAATTACGATCGATACTGATACCACAGTGTTCTTAATTTATTAAGGACTGGATTCTTGACTTTTTAAATGAAAGGTCAAATCAAAAAAAAGAAAGAAAAAAAAAAAAGAGTTTCAAATCTTTGGAAAAATTACAATTCATCGGAAGTTGGAGTCAATTTTACTTAGAGTTTATCGTTGTATTTTGCTGTTGTAGATTATTTAGAGATTTGCTAATTTTAATTAGAATTTTACTTGTTTTAATTGTTGAATTAGAGAAAATAATGAGACCCCTCTACCCTTAACTATTTCCAACATTTATGCAAACAAATCCTTTCATTGGTATTTTTTAATTTTCTGAAATTATTAGAAGATGGTCGCAGAAATTATAGATGAAAAAATAGCTTAGCAACAATATTTGAAAATTAATGCTGTTGGTAGGAACTACTCAACCTTACTATATGAGGTAAAAATGTTTAATAAAAGAAATTATCTGAAACTTAATGCATATGTGGTAGATAACTCTTTTAAGTTTTACTGAGTTAAATTAATAATTTAACTTTTTGATCAATAAGTCAGTGACATTCTTTGGTTAAATAATCTGCGGCTTAATTAATAGAAAACTATAAATAGAATCAAAATGTATGAATTCCTTCCTATAGGATTTAAGTGGATGATTTTTAAGCATTTTGAACAATGCAAATATTGTAAAGCATAAATTAGCTGCATGCCATAAAATTTCTCATTTTTAAATGTAAAAATTATATAAAACAAATAAATATTTTGTAAATACATATTTTGATTATGTAATATAAATAATTTATTTAGTGTAGTATAGCAAACTTTTATGTATTCTTTCCTATCAGTTTTTTTTTATTTAAGTTGCTTTGTAACAGTCTCTTTTTATAAAAACTAATCAATTTTATCATCGAATTTTACATTGAGGGGGGGGAAGTATTTAGAGGATAAACTAACTCAGAAATTGTGCTAAATTATTTTTTTGTGATTCGCCGAAGTATTGTTAGAGATTCGCTCTTTGAAAAAATGAGTTCAAATTTTTTAAAATGTTAATTTCTTGAAGTATGTTGATGTATGTAAATTTTAAAAAATATAAAAAAATGCCAATATTTTGACTCAAACAATACCATATTACAGCGGATCATAGAGTTGAAATAGCAAGATTAGAGAAATTAAAAAAAAAAAGTTAAAAGATAATAATTCATAATGATTTAGTTTTTCGCTGCTTACTAGGGTCTTCGTTTTTGCTTCATCAACGGAAAACTAATGGTCAAAGTGAAAATTATATAAATAACCATTTAAAAAATACACATGCCTTATAACATTTGTAAAATAACTAGTATTTTTCCGAATTAGAATTTTTAAACAAGTTAGCTGCCTTCTAATATAAGAGTTCACTCTTGAAACTACTGATCATGCATGAAATATACTACTACCCTACACCTGAGCTCAAGAATATGCACTTCATATGATTTCCGAATGGTACTTCGTAAACTTGGTTTCTAGTAAAACGAATGGATATTATTTACATACACATTTCGTTAGTTTATTAAAAAAATAATTAACAAAATTAAAAGAAAAGAAAATTTAGGTTTATAATACCCCAAATTAAACAAGAGTAACACTTGTTTCAGGTTTTAACTCTGACATTCTTTTCATGAGATAACTTCTTTTGCCGGCGATTTTGTCAGTTTTTTTTTATTATTTAAAGCCAGCTTACGCATTCTTGTAAATTTTGCATTTTATATCTGAAATTTTAAAGTCGAATGACATGCATGAAATGACCCCTATTTCAAAGAGTCAAGGTTAAATAATTGCAAGGCCGATTGTTTCGAAAAGAATTAACTACTTCGGTGTAATGAAACAAATATCAATGAATTATTAATATTCTTGTTTCCTTATTACGAAATATTAGATCCAAATTTGCATTCATTATTTCTTCAAAACGTGTGTTAAAACTATTATTATAGTTTATTTAAGTAGAAAAAATCCTAATGTTAGAAAAAGAACAATTTTTGAGATGATGATTCTAAAAATAGCACGTTTTTCGAATCTTTTTAAAAATTTTTATTTTAGTAGTTGTTTAACGAAACAATACATATCAAGCATTTTCCTGATTTATCAATATTTTTTTTAAACTGTGCAAAAGTTGAGAAATAATAAAAACAACTTTTTAAGCAGATATTTTCAACTTTTTAAAAGAAAAGGGTAACTTTCTTTAAGTTAGCGGGCAAGAATAACTTTGAACGTCAAAATAAAATTTTACGTCCATTGTTTTTTATATACATGGTAGCATAAAAAATAAGATTTTGAGAAACGTTAAAATTTAATTAAAAAGTTAGAAAAATAATTCTTTGAAACACGCGCAGAAAGGTAATTTACAAATTTATTTTAAGATTAAGGCGATATATAAGATGTAAAGAAGTTTTAAGATGCTTAAAAATGTTGACAACGCATTCGTATTAATAATTATAGAATATATATTCCAGAAATTTATAAATATATTATTCCAAATCTATTCATACGTATGTATATTATTGAAATTGTATCAGTTATTGAAAAAGAAAATAAAAAAATAAAAAATAATCACATTAAATGAGCACAATCCGGTGTATAATCATATTCTATCAGAAGCACGCTTTTATACAACTAGACATTCGTTGAATAAAGTGTTTTTTATTCAAAATGTTTTATTCAAATTTCTTTACTAAATTGCAAATAAATTATTAAACGACTAAAAAAGAAACATCGTATTTTATAGTTTGAAAGAAATAAAAATAAAAAGATTAGCAAACGATTATTAGGGAAAAAAATATGAATGAAATTTTACGCTATGCGCGCGAAGTAATATTCCTTGCATGTTCATCACATTTTAATATTAATCGCCCCATTTAATTATTTCTTTATCGTCGCCAAATCATTTTTTTAAAAATAATTAATTTTAATTTTTCTCAGATTCTAATAAATAAAAACAGTTGAAACTTTAGATTTTTCAATTGAAAAATATGTAGATTAATATGGTATAAAAAAATTCATACCTAATAATTCAAAATTTTTTCATCCTCAATTTAATTAAATAATAAAAAATAATCAATAATTATTAAAAATTATTTTTTTCATGAAATTATCTTTGGGTAAATGAGTTTTATAAGTGGGTGCAATTTTCTTTGAATTGCTTTATTAGTTTAAAATATATGACTAAAAACGTAAAAAGTGAAATTAACATTAAGGGGTACGAACTTTGGATCTCACTCCTGACCAAACTATGGGGATAATAATGGGTTCTAATAATGATTCATTGCCAATATTTTTAAGAAGAAAAATGAGCACCTCTAAAAATTCGAACTTCAACATTCTAAAACTGTTTTAAACACTTGATACCCGACACATTTAATATTTTATTTACTATGACGACCGTTTATTCTTAGGAACAAATTTTAAGCTATCAGTTTTAACTTTGTTTGTAACCATCTCAGGCTAGAAAAACTGCAATCTTAAGTGTTTGAATTATTTCCGAGATGCATGCATCGACCTCAAATCAAATTGAAATGTAGAAATATCTACTATTTCTCTTACATTTGGCTTTTTAACTCTCAAGTGGATCAAGATCTGCATATATCATCGGGTT
Organism: Parasteatoda lunata; assembly: GCA_949128135.1. Taxonomy (NCBI): domain Eukaryota; kingdom Metazoa; phylum Arthropoda; class Arachnida; order Araneae; family Theridiidae; genus Parasteatoda; species Parasteatoda lunata. The sequence goes on along the minus strand of OX421978.1, from coordinate 49,647,257 downwards.
TTCAAAATTTGCAGACTTGCGATAGATCTGGGGGATCTATCATTCAAATCAACAATTCATCAATCTGATCAAAATCAACCAATCATTGTCAATATCCAAAAATGTGGTGATTAAATGCAAAGCAGCGACTTCAAAGGCTTCTATTCTGCTATCACTGACTTAATCACGTGGTTGCCACAGGAGAGAAAAAAAGTAAAAAAAGGGTGTAAAGTCATTTCTGTTTATTTATTTATTATGTTTTTAATTATTTAATCATAACTACCACAACGACTTACATTTCAATTTATTCATATGTCAAGTTAAATCATTCTTCGTATTTTCTTTCAATTGTTAACTGAATAAAATATGCTTTAAAAATTGCTAATTGTAGTCTTTTAATAAAATATTGAATTTTTTTTGTCACCACATTTTAAATTTTTAATCGCCCCTAGCAACCTTGTATTTTTTTTCTCCAATGCCCACGTGTGTTAACATTCTTTAATTTCGGGCACTTACAGGGCGATTTTGTTGGCCTCTCGTTCAGGGGCATCATATTAGGTGGGCCAACGTCGCTCCCGCAGTAAGGACAGATAGAACAGAGAAGGAAAGATCATCCATGCCTTGCCCAGGATTCGAACTCAGAACCTTTCTGATGCAAGGACAGTTCCCTGCCTCCTACACAGGCCGGTCGGCGCAACACTGTATTCATAAAGTATAAACTTTTGAAATAGTTATTTAAAAAAAATAAAGAAAAATAATTTTGCAAGAATATCAAATTTAATCAATTTAGTGGTGAAAGGAAAGAAAGGTTTTATTGAATTTAATTGTAGTGTGGTCGTATTTAAAATTTTCTTGAAGTATGAATTAGATATTTCTATCTAAACTCACATACATCTAGTGGATTTCACTTACAGATTGACAGCGAAATATTTTTCTATCGAAACAGATGTAAAGTATTTTAATTCAAGTTCTAAAAACTCTGGTTAAACCTTTGACTTACAAATTTTAATTAAGCAACACATTAGCAACTTTGACTTCAGTCAATGTATTGTTATTAAAATTCTTTATATGTTGGTATTGCTTAAGAATAGTGGTTGTCTTTCTTCTTTATTTAAATAAACTGGGCACCTGGGCCACGATAAATGGGAAGCCCCTACCCCACTTATCATTAAATTACATACAGTAAGGTAAAATAAATTGGTTTGGCAAACATTGTGGTAGCTATAATAAAATCAAGCTGTTTGCTTGTGAAATAATAAAACAATAAAATTTTCAATATGACAAATTGGCATTTTTACATAACATTAGAAATATTGATTGTAGACTTAAATTAAAAATAAAGATAAAAAGATGATTTGATAAGTACAATAATTGATTTTTGAAAAAATGAAAGACATAATTGATAAAGAATAGTGGTTGCTAAAACTAGTAAACGCTTAGAAGCAAATAGTTTTACAGTTCCAATGGTGGGTAATATTTTTGGATTAAGTGTTGTCATACTGGCAGGTTGTGAGCAACACCTCCTAGAATAGAAGTTCTCGGCGTGTATTAATTTAGTGGTCCGAAGCAATGAACATAATTTAGGCAGAGAAGGAAAAAGAAAAATTGCACTATGTTGGGGCTACTAAGCTGCACAGTGGGGGCTAATACGAAAGATGCCATTACGTTTGGACCACTAAAGGATCAAATTTCTAGTTTATGGTAACCTGTGCTGAAGCCTTCTCTCTTCTATGAGACATTGCTGTGAGCCGGCTATATTATATATGCCATTGTGTTAAGGTGTCGAATAGTAATTAGTTTAAGAAAATCACAAAGTTAAAGCTTAAGCTTTAACTTTGTGGTGTTTGGTGAAAAGTGGTGGTATACAATGAGGTGGGTGGTGGATAGATGAGGTGGTGGAATACAAATGAAGTAAAGGAGTATTCATGTGGATAAATGATCATTGAGGTTCTGACTGTATAGTTATACGCAGTAGGGAGATAAGACTATAATGTAAAGGTGTGAACTTTAACTGAGCTAAACTGATATGATGAAAATGAGGTTATGTGTCTGTTATAGGATACATCATTGCAATATGTCGGGAATAGGATACATCACTGCAATAGTATGCTGCTATTGGTCTGATGTTCTTGTCTTCAGTTAAATTTTCACATAAGAATATTTCATGGAAATTAGCTACAGAGCAAGAGGTGGCTTTATTAATAATTTTGTCAGAACTTTAATTCATCATTATTGTTTGAATTATGTATTTGTAGTGGGAGTCAAAACCATTTTTAAATTAAATTTTTAATTCAGGTATTGAACAAAATACATAAATTTAGCTAATTAGCCTGAGTTAATCGCTAAGCTATCCCTTTCAAAGCTAGGTAAATTCTACTTATTAATAAAATTTACCTAAATTTAGCTAATAGTTTAGAAATTGCTTTTCACAATGATACCGAAAATTTAATAATTTTGTAAAACATGGCTTGTATTTATTATTTTATGCAGGAATGTCATACCGTTAGGAGGAAATTTAAACCTTCTATAAGACTGGAAAACTGTGATAAAACCAGAAGATGGGAAAGACAGGACAAAATGGAAGAAACTAAAATAGACCAATAAAATTGTTGTTGGTTCACTAGTGAATTAATCTTTCAAGTTTAAAACAAATAATTAAATTTAATGTAATAAAAAATTAACAAATAACAATTTTGACGTTATTTATTTAAATTTTATATTGAATTTTAAAATTTATAAAACTTCTTATAATAAATTATTTGGAATTTTGGTTTATGTTATCGCTATTTTTCTAAATAAATGTCAACACTTATATCTAGATAATGTACACTTTTATGTAGATGCATGACGTGCACTAATATTATTTTCAATTTACTTCAATCTGAATTAAAAATGCTTCTTGATCTGACCTTTAAAATGCTATGTAAGAACTGTTTTCAGTATTCGTCCTTAACAGCATTTTGTTTTGAAAATTAATATGTTAATTGTGAGATTTTTAGCTTCATACGCTAATGTATAATTTGTTTCTTCTCTAATGGCGCGTTTATCTTTTGTAGACCATTGCTTTCAAGAACAAATTTCCTACTTGACCTTTCTGATGTCTTGTTTTCTCGATCTGATTTTAAGTATTTTAAGATCATGGTTAAAGCAATCAATAAAACGTAGTTTTGGCCTGCCTATATCTTGTATACCATATATTTCGGCCATAAAATAAAATAAAAACGCCATATTTGGAAAACACGTAGACACAGTGTGCAACCTGTATGTCTGTATTATTACAATATTCTAAAATATCTTTTTTTTATGGTGATGTAGTACGTACAGTCCTTGGCCAAATTATTAGACGAACTATAAGATTCTATGTAAAATCTTAATTATCAGGTGATACTACAGAGCTTTATTGCCTTTAGGGGGCTGAAACCAGTTTGCACTTGTTTGCGTTCGTGCATCAATTGCTTGATATTGTAATGCGATACGTTGAAAATATATACAAATAGAAATCACATGAACAATCTCCTGAATAAAAACCCATTACATGTATGTTTAACTATAAAAGTATTGCATATAAACTCATGCAAAATATGTAATTATTAAAAAACTACAGTGTGTCTAATAATTTGGTCGAATTATTATAATATAATAATATAATACCTGATATAATAAATATTCTATATTTATTTAATATATAATCTAATTTATCCTATAATGGAATTATATTACATATCGTCTAATTTAACCAATTGACAAACGTAAACAAATGCAAACCAGTTTCAGTCACCTAAAAACAATACTGCATAGTATTACCTGATAATTAAGATATTTTACATAGAATCTTATTGTGCGTTTAATAATTTGCCCAGGGACTGTATGTTATCTATTCCCATTCTTTTAATATTTCACTGCACAATGCCATTGTAGCTTATACTATATCTAATCATTTTGGAACTGAAGAATTTGAATAGGTTATTTTCAAAGTTTTTTATATGATTATCGATTTCTAATATTCCCCTTCATGTAAAACATTGAAAGAAACTACAAAAAAACTAGAGTTGCTTTAATTACTTAAGAAATTCATAAAATTTATTTATTTTTTTCCAATTTCAGTTTTTTTCTATTTTCATTTAAAAATGATTTATTAAATGAGTTGGAAATAATATTAGACAAACTGAGTTGAAAATAATATTAGTTGGAATATTTAGATAAACTGTTAATAACTGTTAATAACCATTATAAACAGTTAAAAATTTTAAGTTAATATTAACTGATCTCTTTATTAAAAAGTCTTTCTTCCATTTCTTCCGCTAGGGTCGGAAGTAAGATTATATTTTCCTGGATGTTTTTTTTTTTCACTTCCTGTAGTAACTTGTCGTCCCTGACATATAATATATCGTCTTTTGTAGCATATAATTAACCAATAGAAGGTAAAGTTTGAGGTCTCCCTAAGCTTCCTAGTCTGAACTCCACTAAGGTGGAAACAATAAGGATATTGAACTGGCAATGTCTAGTAACTAGGAGTGCGGCATGGAGTAATGTTCTAGAGAAGACCAAGGCCAACCCTGGACTGGCGTGCCATTAATCATGATGATGAGTCATGCATTTCAGTGTCTATCTTTTTATATCCGTTCTCTTAAATTGTTGCATTATGGACAATAAATTTTCAGGAATGTTGGTAGTTATTGGAAAGTTAAAGATTATTTGAAATGATATTTATTAGATGTAAGTTTATAATATTGTTCATTAAAATTTATCGAAATACTGCAGATATTGAATTTTATATCAATTATTTATTAACAGAATAGTGATAGAAAAGATTTTAAAACACTAGACCATGAAAATGCTTTATAAAATGCTTGAGTTTTAGAAAATTTTACATTGAAATTTAATTTTAATTACTCATTTACTTTTTTAGGTAAATGTATGTTAGCGAGAAATTCTAGGAACAATAATATACAAATTCTACCATTAAAATGAAACACAGAAAAGTTTTGTTCAAAAAATGTATTTATATATGTATTTCTATATCGTTAAAAGCATGACGGATTACGCTAAAAAGTTTTCAAAGTTTTGAAATAAATTCTAAGTTATTTTTCTGTCATTCTATTATGGCTGGAAAGTTACATACGATTTTGTGAAATAATAATTTTACGTAACATATTTTTTTGTAAAAACAAGCATTCGAAGTATTGAATATCTATAAAATATTAATAAAAATAACTTTTTGCAGATATTTTTCATCTCATTCTTTATATTCCGCGTACAAATGCTATTTTTTGCAGATAATATATTTTCAAAGAACAAGTTTTAGATTTGAATTTAAAACATTATTTTCTATAAATTCTTTAATGTTGATTTAATTCTGATGGATGTATATTAAACAATTTCAATTTTAAGGATTTTCTTTGAAACATTTTCTCCTGGAACAATTAAAAAGCTACAGTTTAAGACTGTCAAACTATTTTAACTATATTGCTGAAAATAAGTACCAACTGGATTTCAACATGCATAAATATTTAAGACAGTTTTTTTCAATGTAACAAAATTTTTAGAAAAATTACCAATTCACACTTAGATAAATATTATTCAAAGCAATTGATATTTCTCAACGTTTGAAAATTTCTATTAATCCAGGAAGTCAAATTCAATTTTTATTTTATAATTGTTTTTCAACTGCCGACCTATTTTTGACTTAAGGACTATTAATACTCAAAATCATAGTTTTGTAATTTTCAAACCAACCCAGAAAACTATGTAACTCTTGGATTGGGGAAAAATATCTTTTATATATAACTTTTTGATAGAGCTAACCTATATTTCGTTACATGGAAAACACAAAACGTCCCATGGTTAGATGGACTGCCGGAGAATTGCAGCAAAAGATCCCACTACAATTGGGGATCTTTTACGTCAGCACAGTAGCCATTGCGAACCGGAAGCCCAACGTGCCTCCTATAAGGTTTTTATTATTATTTTAATATTATAATCAGCTTAAACAGCTGACCCTATTCTAAGTTTACAACTATCAAATACTCAATTACGTAGCCTTGTAATTTTATCCAATCTAGAAGACAAGGCATGTCCTGACTGAAGCATTTCATCCATGGGTACCGTCTGGTCTGGGAAGTAAAGGCGACCTCTACGCAGTGCTGATCACAATGCCACAATCTTGCCGTTGATCACAAAATTGTGAAGCCTTAACCACCATGACCCTTCTGATCCACAATGGGCACAATTTTCAACTTGCATTTGTGTTATAAAAGGAGGAAAACCTCCCAAACTTTTCACGTTAAGCCTGACGGCAAGGGGATTCTCTCCCATGATCCGTCTACCACTGAGAATATTTTACATCAGCACAGTGATCAGTGCGAGCCGGGGGTGGAATACGTATTAAACAGCCATCACTGGGACTCAAACCCGGGAAATCTCATTGGGAGGCGAGCTCTCTATCTCTTGAGACATGAAAAAATTATAATACCAGCATTTTTCAAATTAACAAAACTGTTTCTTTTCTTCATACTGATATTTCGCACTAGCTTAATAGTTAGCCTAGAGGGTGTTAGCTAAAGATAAGTGAAGCTTAATTTAACAGTCACAAATAACTCTTAGAAACTCATAGCTTTATTTCATATGAACATAGGAACAAAAACTTCAAAGATCAGCTTATAAAGAATTTAAACCTATATTTTCAATATTAGAATAGTTTCATTGAATATGCAGTTGTTGTAAAAAAATTCTTTGGGAACCATTGTTTTCAAACCTGTAGGGGCCATGAGTTCGATCCTTGTTGCCAACTAAGCTATCAGTGTGCATACGCAGCAAAGTGAAAGTTAAATTTTGTTTTTAAAACATGAATATTTCATATACTAAAAAAATATGAACTTTTGACTGTGCTGTTGATGTTTGGAGAGAGAGGTACCCTAGCTCAGTGTCTGTCCATGTGATCTAAGAGGATTCAAAATTACGTTAAATTATCATCATGCGCATTAGCAGGTAGAGTGTTTTAAACGCCCAGTGCATAGAACAAGGTTGACGTCAAGTTTGGGGTCCACCAAAACAAAGCCCTGGATTACCTAGCTTAAGTAGCGTCATGTTTTCCCCACGTTTTTTGTGCCAATTTCGATTTCGATTGGCTGTCGATGATCACATGAGTAAACAGTAGAAAGATTGGTGACTAGTTTGAATGACTAAGTATCATTACCCCTGATCTTTTATTTCAACTTCGCTAGTTTCTTACTTTGTTTCACACTTTGAAATTAATAACAACAGATTTGTTGTTCATTAGGGGGTTTTAATAAATCAAATTTAAGCTATGAGTTATGTTTGAGCACTAGATGCGTTAATTAAAATACTAATTAATTTATATTATTTATTATATATTATTTAATATTATATATTCTGCAAAAAATGTCAAAGAGTTTAGAATAAAATGTATAGTAGATTATAAAAGACGAAATGAGAAAGTTTTAACTTATAAGGTATAAATTTTACTGAATGAAAATGTCAAAGAGTTTAGAATAAAATGTATAGTAGATTATAAAAGACGAAATGAGAAAGTTTTAACTTATAAGGTATAAATTTTACTGAATGAAATAAAAATAAATTACATGCCTTGAAATAAAAAAGAGAATTAAAAGAATAAATAGTAAATATTTAAGTTATCTTCAAAAAAATAGGAGAATATTAATCTATAAAAATGACGTTTAAGAATAGAAACTCCGTATTTCTTCGTTGAGAGTTGCAGTCACCAAAATGGCCACGTGTCGCTATTTAAAATTCGTATCCAGGATTGGCTTTACACCAAAGCGCTTCAAAAAAGTAATCACATCCTATTTACTTCCATAATTATTTTAACTTTACATAAATATAGAATTTCTTCAATTATTTCCCAAACTAGGCCGGGATAGCCTGGTCGGTGGGGCGCTGAGCCCATGGTCGTGAGTTCAGTCCTCGCCGGCTGAAGACTCCCCGTGTAGTAAATTGTGACTGATGCACGTTAAATCTGTCGAGTCTCAAAGTCCTCCATGTTCCCATAACAATTCAATACCTCTGGGGGTACCGATCCAGGAGTTTCCTTGTCTTCTGGATTGGTTCAAAATTACAAGGCTACGGCTTTGAACATTAGTAGTCGTAAAGCCAAAAATTGGGTCGGCTGTACAGCGGCGGTCACAAAATAAAAATAAAAATTATTTCCTAAAGTCACAGTAATTTTAAAAGCCATAGTTTCTTATAAATATATGTAACAAAAATACACAAATAACAAGAACTTGTAAATATCAAAAATCAAATAATACGCTTTGAAATATAATGGACTCATTGTTGAAGTATTTCCCCAGCTGAAATTCCAGAACACACTCTGAAAATATTTTTCTTTTTAAAATACTATTCCATCCTATCAACACATATTTACTTTTTTTTTCTCTGTTCACTTCACTTCACTTCGTTGAATCTCACTGGACACGAGCAACTTTTATTTGACTTGCAAAAGGTTTCCTGAGAGACAGGGAAAAACTATTTGGTTTCACAACGTATGGATTTCTGTATTCAATGTATTCTGTTGTACAGACATTCATGTCTGAATTGACTTTGTTTCTATATTTTCAACATTTATTTTTGTTCCATTTTGTAATACAAAATACTTTTTTGAATAAATGTTGCTTATGATTTATAATTTTTACTTGTATATAAATGAAACAATGATTCTTTTTAACTTTTCTATTTAAACGAAAATAATTTTAATATTTATTATAGTATTTTTATACTATATAATCATGGTAAAATAATATATTTATCATGTTTTGCTTATATTAATCTGTGGTGATTCTACAAAAATGTTTCGGTTTTGAATAGTGTATACGCTTACAGAGCAACTTAGTTTTCAAATTTAAAATTGTGAATATTTACTAAAAAATGTTTGATTTAATTAGTTTTGGATAAAAATCTTAGAACTATTATCTCTCTCTCTCTAATTATATAGTATCTTATAATTGTCACAAACGATAACACACGTGGTATAATAGTACGCGGTGTTTATCGTTTACGATAATGCTTACGATATTACTTTTATGATGATACATTTGACATTTCAGCCGTGGATATTTATCATTATCGAAAATGATCGCAATAAGCGATAATATACCCTAATCAACACATGCATTTCTTAAAACAGGAAGGAAAAAAAATCTCTCTCTATAAAAATGTAAATTGAATAATTTTTTCAATAAAGCTTAATAACAGTCATCTCAAGTTAGTGACATCGAAAATTATTCAATAAGCTCTATGTCTTAATTCCTAAAGAAGTTGACTTCCTTAGATTAACTAATTAATTCTCAGCAATACCGTCAATTTAAAAACTCGCTCAAAGAAAGAAGAAAACTAATTATAATGATGGATCCTTTCACGAAAAAGAGGTTTAAATCGTTGAGCCATGACATGAGAACAAGTAAATCCCTTTAACTTGTCTGTCAAAGTAATGGACGGCGCGTCAGGGCTCATTACTGCTTATTAATGAATATTACTAAGTGTTTTTGTTTTAATTCTTACGATTTATTACTAATTTTAAAAATTAATTTTTTGCTTTAATTGAATTTTATATTTTTTTAAAGAATATATCTCAAAAAATTTAAGCGTTTGTTTGAATTTAGAAATTTTGAAATCACTCACTTACTTATGATTTAATAAGAAGTTTAAATCGCAATTTGAGAGTGAGTGAATTTAGATTGATTGATTGATATTTGCCTGATATATATGGATTTAAGGTACTGCCAAAAAAGAAAAGAGAAATAAAGCAGTGAAATTTCTAATGTCTGATATATGTGGTTTTTAAGTGCTCTGGAAGAATAGAGAAAGAAAGCAGGGAAATTTCAAACGTCTGATATATATGGTTTTAAGGTACTCTGGAAGAAGAAAAGAGAAAGAAAACAGGGAAATGTCAAATGTCTGGTATATATGGTTTTAAGGTACTCTGGAAGAAGAAAAGAGAAAGAAAGCAGTGAAATTTCAAATGTCTGGTATATATGGTTTTAAGGTACTCTGGAAGAAGAAAAGAGAAAGAAAGCAGTGAAATGTCAAATGTCTGGTATATATGGTTTTAAGGTACTCTGGAAGAAGAAAAGAGAAAGAAAGCAGTGAAATGTCAAATGTCTGGTATATATGGATTTAAGGTACTCCGGAAAAAGAAAAGAGAGATAAAGCAGTGAAATTTCAAATGCCTGATATATATGGTTTTAAGGTACTCTGGAAGAAGAATAAAGAAAGAAAGCAGTGAAATTTCAAATAAATAAATAAAATTGTTTCCCATTTTTTTTTATAAAAAACTTAATATTTCTTTTAGTATTTCTTATATTTTATTCGTTTAGTATTTACTTAATAATTTTAGGAAATTTATGGTCTAGAACTGAAAGTTAAAATACAATACTCGATTAGTTGTAAACATTCTTAAATAAAACTTTTTTTCTTCTTAATATTACAAAAAACAACTTAGAAAATTTTGAGTTTTTCAGGTGTGTACGAACCCTGGAAGACTGTGACATGAATAAATTTTATTTCTAATTAAAAAAAAGATATATTTATTTTCGTAAATAGTTGTGAATAAAAGTATGAAGTTTTATTTAATATTCAAACATTAAATAATATATGTTTAAACTGTATATTTTTTATGTTTAAACAGTAGGTGAAAATCAAGAAAAATCGAAACTCAAAAAAAAAAAAAAAAAAAAATCCTTTTTTTTCCCAAGCATGCATAGGAATTTAATGACTATTTTTTACACTATTCAATTGAAAAAAAGGGGAATAATTATTTAACGATGTATAAAGTCATTGAATTTCGTAAATTTCTGCAAAATACCTGGATAAAAATCTGAACGCAATAATAATCAAGATTTCAGAAATTAGAATAAGTGTTCAGAAAAAAATATAAAAGAATAATATTGAATAACAACAATAATATAAAAGAATAATTATTTAAATGGTATTTTTTTACAATTTGAAATTTTAATAAAACACTTTAAATAAAACATTTTTTTGAAAAATTTTATTTTTAAAATAAAATTTATTTTTGAACATATAATTTGAATTCTAATATATTTAAATTTGTAACGAGAGATTTTAGAAATAAAAGCTGTTTTAAAGCAAATTACAAATATAATCTAAGTATATACAATTTTACTACTGTTATTATATTCCAAAAATTATTTGCCATATAGCGCAATAAACAAGAAATAAATATTTCATTTATCCGGAAAACTGTTTGCTGTTTTATTTCGTTCAATATTATTACATTATAAGGCTACCAAAATCTGGGAATTGCATTTTACATGGGAGCCCCTGCTGTATGAAATGTTTTAATTCCTAATTTTGAATGTAGTATACGCCCATTTTTCCTATTCAAAATAATTGTAACAAAGCAACGAAGCAATATTGCTCGTATCAATAATTCCTAGAAATTTGACACTAAAGAGATCAGAGAGGCCTTGCATTGATTGGAATTTCTTTCTAAAATTTGTTTATTTATTTATTTTCATAAATTTATTTATTTATTTATATAAAGTAATATGACTAGCGTTCTTAAGAAAGTAAAAAAACTGGTAAAATTTCTATATGAATATTTGAAAATTAACTGATTTATCATTCCCAATTCTTAGAACAGAGGTCTCTAAAAATACAGAACAGAAATAATATTTTTAAATAGGGTAAAGTGGTGAGCTTTCGAGTGTTCTTTCAGAAATTTTGAAACCAATTTTTTAATGACGATAGTCAATTTATATAATAAAACATAAGATATATAATTTTTAAAATACTTCAACTACCAGAACGAAATAGAATTGAATTTATAATTATTTTTCTAAAATTTTTTGTTTCCTTATTAAATCAAATATCACTGGTCACTATCAATACCATCACCTCCTACATCAGAAAGCCTCCACACGTTCTTATATAAGTAGTCCGCGCAGACTATTTAAAAAGTGAACCAGTTGTGCGCGTGAACCCAAAACCTTTTATATTTGAGAGAAATTTATCATATATATTTGAGAATTGAATCTGTAGTGGTTGACAAGTGAATTAGGCAAATATTCATGAATAAACGAATTTTTAGTCGTATATTTGCTACCACTTTCTTATTTTAACTAGATTTTGCATTAAATGACTCGTTTGGAAAGTGATTATCCTTCATAGTGGTCTGATCAGACTACCTATAAAAAACCGTGTGGAGGCTTTCAGTTATAGGAGGCGTTGTCAATACTCGGGTGGGTGACCATTAATCAGCTCGTTAAAAGACCGAGGGTTTGCGATGGCAGTTCTCGTTAACCTTTTATACTATAAAGTACTCAACTTCATGCGGCGGGTCATCGCCAATGTAGAGTTAATATGATGATGGAAAGTCTTTGGATCATTCCCAGACCATTACCAACAGCCCATTGTGCAGCTCTAGGGTGACGTAAGTAAACATTTACTATTTTTGGCAAACTGACTATTTTCGGTGAGCCTTGTAAGCTCGGGAGCCTTTTAAAAGATAAATAGTTGTAGCATTCTGCCTGAAAGCGGTCTCACTGTGTCGTGCAACTGCTGGCTTTAACCATGGCGCGTACAAAACACACGAAAAAGTTTACGTAAAATCAGATGTTTGCATATATCAAAAAAAAATTTTTTTTTTTAAATAAATGCTCTTGAATAGTACGAAATTATCAAGTTATAATTTATATTCAAAGTTTGGTAAGTTCGGGTTGGTAAACATAGGTACCAATTCGAAAGTATGAGCTGCCCACGGTAGCAAAATACCAATTGAGATAAGTTTAGTTTGTTTAATTTTTCTAGCACTTAAACAGTCATCAGTCTGATTATCAGGTCATATATATTTGTTTGCATTATTAATCTATCTTGTTCCATATCTTGTTTCTTTAACTATGCCCCTGAGTTAACCTGTATCCCTATTCCATGCACCTTGGAGGTTAAAATATTGTAAATCTAATTTATTAAATCAAAATTAAAACCGTAAAATATAAATTACTACCACTATAAATATTCGAGAAAAATCCAGACATACTCAACTGCACCGACGGCAACAAAATGTTGGCTCTTTTTGATGGTCGAATTTGATGCGGAGAAGTTTGAGCCGGTCATGGATCGGAATGGAATGTGAAATTTGACGAGTAAGATCTCGGATTGATTTTGTGAATGTGGATTTTGAAGCCGAAATCGTGAAGGAAGTTGAATTCAGATTGACGTGAAAGAGCGCTACTCATATGTGTAAGTTTGATTGCTATTGATATTCACTGATAATTTGTGTTGATGACGTTGTGAAAGGTGTTGATGACGTGTGTTTATGCCACGTTTACATCAAACAATTGAAACTGTAAACATATCTTCGTGAACTATTGTTTAAACCGATTTATTTGTGTTTGTGCTACAGCAGTGATACAAAGGCATGCAGTTCTGCTAAACTAATTCCTTAAATACAGCTTCATAGTGCGAGTTGCACTAAGACTATTTTGTTTTCTCGTCAGCATAAAGTGTTTGCTGAACCACAATTTTATTTTCCACATTATTGGATATAATTTTCGAGCAGCGGTAGCTGCATTTATTCCAAGTAAGTGCAGATAAACTGTATTTCATAAACTTAATAATTATTTCTGTACTTACAATAACATTATAATGTCTAATACAATAAAAATCAGTGAAAGTGCTGTTCCCAGCTGGGTAATGGACACCATGGATTTGCTAAAACAACAACTGCAACAACAAACTGAACTCAATAAATCTTTATCTCAGCAATTAAATGACATCAAAACAATATTTGAAACTAAGATGACAGCATTGCAACAAAGTATAGATAAGCTCCAAGCTGAAAATGATGAATTAAAGAAAGAAAATAGACATCTACAAAAAATCAACAAACAGAATGCAGATTCAGAAATAATAATCCCAAGCAATCCCACGATATCCATAGATACTCCAGTAAAGAGAAACAAAAATCGAAAGAAATCATCAACAAAAGCCAATACGAATAACAACCAACAAAAAACAAACAGTGACGAAGGAAAACAACAAACAGTTACAAAAAGAACCAGATCATCCAGTTCGGAGGAAGATGAACCCACCAACAAAAAATTTCCCTATGCAAAAAATTTTATTCCAATTCAAAAACAACAAGCCAACACTACAGCAGCTCAATATGGAGCCACCATACGGCAGACATCAATAGCGACCACCTCTAAGGAATGCCAGCATGGGGAAACGCCCGCTACATCCGGACCTAGGAGAAACCAACTGAATCAGTCTAATGACGTCACAGAAGAAGCAATGGAAGAAACAACAGATTTTCAATACCAGAGAGCAAGCAAACCCAGGATTCCACCGATAATAATAAAAGATAACAACGTAGAACTGCTAAACCTAAAAAAGAAGCTTCAAGACCAGCAAATAACCAGTTTTGAAGGTAAACATACAGGAGAATATTTAAAATTACATTTATTCGAAATTGATATGAGACGTCGTGCGATAGATATACTAGATGACTTACAGATAAAATACCATACTTTCCAATTAAATGAAGAAAAGCCAATCAGAGTTGTCATTAAAAGTATTCCGGTAGAAATTACAGAAGAACAAGTGGAACAAAACCTCATATTATATGGATTCACACCGAAAAAAGTTACACAGATGACAAAATTTACTGAGCAAGGCAGGACTAAATTACCTCTACATATTATCACATAAGACAAAACGGAACAAAATAAAGATATCTTCTACCTAACCAGATTCATGGACCTTGTTGTCTCAGTAACCAGTTACAAAGGGCGCCGAGGACTCACACAGTGTCATAGGTGTCAACAATATAACCACGTCCAGGCCAGCTGCAGACATACACCTAAATGCTTGAAGTGCGGTCAGGAGCACCTAACTCATCTCTGTCAGAAAACCAAAGATACTCCAGCTACATGTGCCAACTGTGGAGGACCACATCCGGCCAATTACAAACAGTGCCCAAAATATCCAACTCTTAAGATGAACAGCTACTACAATCAAAACAACAGAATTACTCCTGGCAGCACAAACAGTTATGCAACAATCGTAAAATCAGCATATCAACCAACTACCAGCAATAATCTACAAACAGACATAACCATCATCAAGGAAGCTAAATCACTACTATCAGAACTCAAGCTCTTTGTGAACTTTTTACAAAGCAACGAAAACTTTAACATGTTCAAGAAAATCCAAAAGGCAGTTTACTCAGAAGAACAAGAAGCAATAGATTCAGAATACTAAGATTAACACTCAAACCAACCCTCAATATTTATTTCTGGAACGCTAATGGTATAATCGAAAAACAGCATGAATTAAAAAACTTTATAATAGAACACAATCCTGATATATTCATAATAACAGAAACTCATCTAAATGCAACTCAAAATCTTAAAATAGCTAACTATACAATCTACAGATGTGATAGAAGGTATAGAGGGGGCGGCGTAGCACTTCTAGCAAAAACCAACTTATTAACAACGGAATATAACTCAAAAGATGATAATGGATATGAGCAAATTTCTATTTTATTAAGCTACAGAAACAAGAACATCAAAATCACAGGTATTTACAATTCTCCAAAAAATAAATTAACAGATTATGATATGAACCTCCTATTTCCGGCCAACCTAGATACAATAGTTGCAGGTGACTTTAATTCCAAGCATCCAATATGGGGCTGCAACAACCTCAATCACAGTGGCACAAAATTGAAAGATCTTATTAGCAAATATCAATTAACAGTAGCAGCACCATCAGCTCCAACTTACTTTCCAAATCTGATTAACCATAGTCCGGACATACTAGACTTCGCAATAACAAACATGCAAGTTCTTATGGTCGCCTGCGCTCATAACCATTTGTCATCAGATCATCTGCCAGTTCAACTGCTCGTTGGGGGAAACCATAGAACAATCTGAGAAACCAAATTATAAAACTGACTGGAACCACTATCAAAATATTCTTACAATCAATGGGACAGACCTACCATCCTTGGATAACGAAACTGCAATAGAAAACTATATACAGCAAATCCAGAATGAAATAACAGATGCTTTTAAAAATGCTTCCACAGAAACCAAGTATACTGCTCATTATTACAGATTACCTCCTGAAATAAAGAATATAATAAGATTAAGGAACTCGCACAGGAAATGGTACCAAAGAACTTTTGACCCAGAACACCTGGACGAAATAAAACAACTCAATAACCAAATTAAAAAACGCAGTAAAAAATATAAAAAACAACTGTGGCAAGCAAAAATCGCCTCCCTCTGCACTACCGACAACTCTATATGGAAAATGGCCAAGAAACTGAAAACAACTCCTCAAATAGACAGACCAATAAATGGACCATCAGGCACAGCGTACACAATATCAGAAAAGATCGAAATATTCGCAGATTCACTTCAAAATCAATTTTCACCAAATATCAACTCTGACCAAAATCATCACAATATCATCACAGAAGAAGTTAATAAGTTTCAAACTGAACACCTCATCCCAGAAACAATAAATCCAACCAATAATCAAGAAGTTAGCAGCATCATACAAAAACTGAAAAACAATAAAGCTCCAGGTGAGGACGGGATAAAGAATAAAATGATTAAACTATTACCAAACAACTACATCTACAAAATCACGCGTATTTTTAATATCTGCCTTGCTCATAATTACTACCCACAAATCTGGAAAAACGCATCAGTCATTTTATTTCTCAAGAAAAACAAGAACCCAAGCTGCCCTGAGAGTTATCGCCCAATCAGTCTACTTAACATACTTGGAAAAATATACGAAAAAATCATCTACAACAGAATAAAACCACTACTTACAGCCCTCCCCGACGAGCAGTATGGATTCCGACAAAAACTAGATACCACCAAACAGTTACTCCGAATAATAGACTATACTGGCAGAGCAATCATAAATAAGGAAACAATAGCCTTCCTGATGATCGACATATCCAAAGCATTTGATAAAGTATGGCATACTGGCACAATATATAAACTCATACAGCTAAATTTTCCAACCGGCATTATCAAACTCCTATCCTGCTATCTTTCTGATAGAACATTTCAAGTCACCATCAAAAACAAAAAATCGACAAAAAGAAACATCACAGCCGGAGTACCTCAGGGCAGCATTCTGGGACCGATTTTATACATATTATACACTTATGATTTTCCTATAAACAAAGCCGATTATAATAGCATAACAGCCTATTACGCGGATGACACCGGTATTATTATTAAATCCAGAAACCCAAATCATGCTCTTCAGAAACTACAAGACCATATATACGAAATCGAAGACTGGTGCTTAAAATGGAAAACTGCAGTAAACGCTGGAAAATCACAAATATTAATTATACAAAAAAGAAGAATTAAAATACTTCCACAACTTCAACCAAAAATGTTCAATATACCAATACCAATAGTTAAAAAAGCAAATTATCTTGGCCTTATAATCAATAGCAAACTCTCCTGGAATGATCATATCAAAAGCACAATAGATAAAGCAAATGCAGCAATAATAGCCATACAACCATTAATATATAATCAGAATATGTCACTTAAACTAAAGAAGCTACTATATACAGCAATGATCCGACCAATACTCACCTATGCCTCACCTGCCTGGACAACGATACCTCAACATCTACTGAAGAAATTAAACCAATGCCAAAACAAGATCCTTAGAAAAATAACCAGTGCAAGATGGTTCATACGAAATACCAATATACATGCAGACCTCAAAATACCAACTCTATCACAACATATATACCAGCTAAACGCAGATTTTTTCGATAAAGCCATAGAATGTAAAACAGCAAATTTTAATGAAGTCTTTAAATTTGAAAATTTTATCAAAGATAAAAACTACAGACCAATAGCTGCACATTTCACCTCCGACGCCTCATATCATAACTATCAAAACAAATAATTTCATCAACCTTTCTGAAAATAACTTTTCCTCATGCTGATATAGTTCTGAACAACTCCAAAATCAAACAAACACAGTTTAGAGCAAGCTGCTTATTTTATTTTTGATTCCTTTTTAGTTATTCAAGCAAAGTGTTTGAAACATTCATAAAAGCAACTCCACTGCCTGCTTACCTCAATGCTCAACCAAAACTGTGTTAAAATTCCAGATGAATGGGATAGGGGCCGCTTCGCGGCCCAGGTGCCCAATAAAATCAAAACACTAGGACTAGGCAACAAAATGTTTAAAAAAAAAAAAAAACGGCAGAGAGTTACAAACTAAAATTTGCAGATTTTCGGTTAATTTTGCTAAAAAGCTCAACACGACTTAACTGTAACACAGAAGTGTACCACATAAACTTCTAAATTATTTACATTACCTGGACAATCATAGCAGAATTCCTCATGAAAAACTCAACCAATGCCAGAACAAGATACTAAGAAAAATCACCTGTGCCAGATGGTTCATCAGAAATACAAATATTTATAAAGATTTCAAGATCCCGACTTTATCACAATATATTCACAAATTAAATGCATATTTCATTGACAAAACCACAAAATGCAATACAGCTAACTTCAACCAAATATTCAACTTCGAAAACTACAAAATTCAGACCAATAGCCGCTCATTTTACATCTAACGTCCAATATCATAATAGCCTCAACAAATTTCTTAGTCACAGATCCACCTATAACATCAGAATCAACAACAACAATATTGAAAGATTTATCAAGGTATTTCCTACGTAGAACATCAACCTGCATCCAGTTCTATAGCCACACATAGTTTAAAGCAAGCTGCTTTGTTTTATTTTCATTATTTTTATTTATTCAAGCAAGGTGCTTGAACCACGCCTCCTATAACTGAAAGCCTCCGCACGGTTTTTATGGGTAGTTCGATCAGACCATTATGAAGGATATCCACTTTTCAAACGAGTAACTTAATACAAAATCTAGTTAAAAAAGGAAAGTGGTAGCAAATATATGACTAAAAATTTGTTTTCTTTATGATTATTATCGGTTTGCCTTATTCACTTGTAAACCACTACAGATTCAATTCTCAAATATATGTGATGAATTTCTCTCAATTGCTTTTATAAAAGGTTTTGGGCTCATGCGTACAACTAGTTCACTTTTTAAATAGTCTGCGCAGACTACATATAAAAGACCGTGTGGAGGCTTGAATCCCCCTTATAGCTACCGCACTGCCTGCTGACCACAAAGAACTCACACAATGCTAAATAATTCACGATGGATGGGAAAGGGGCAGTTGCCCAGCTAGCATAACTAAAGAAGAAGAAGCTAATTAATGATAGCAAGTTTCCGAGTAAAGCACACACTAAATAGTAACTTTTTTTTAAAATTAAATAGTAAGGACTCGTTGGATTTAATATTTTTAGGGTATTGAATTCGTAATAAATAAAAAAAATTAGATATACAGATTCAGAAAAATAAAATAAATATATAAATGAAATTGGATTGTAAAAAATGGCCGGCTATAATTCATTTCCAAATAAAACAAGAACAAGATAAAAACATGAAATTCTTTACTGCGTTAAGTAAAGGCAAGGGAGAAAACATTTAAATATATTCAAGTCATTAAAGTTCTTTTTAAAAACTTGGTTTGTTTCCAAACACATTTTTATTCACAAACAAAATAAATGTGGCAAAATTCTTTGTTCTGGAACTTCATTACGCGGAAAAGCTCAGAAGATTATTTCTCTTTCTATTTTCCCAAAACCGGGAGCAGCATCGATGGAAAGTCGAGGTAGAAAGAGAATGAATTCTTCTTCAGTAAATTGAAAAGAGGAAAAGTATTTCGGTTACTAAGTAAACAGGAAATTTATTCAAAAGTTTAAATAGAATCATACCTTTCTTCGAAATTTCTTTGTCATTATGCCTTCTTCTAGATTGTTTCGTACACCTGCATGCCAGCAGAATGTGAGAAAAATTCTTTTTGAAAAATACTTCAGTTGTTTTAAAAGAAAAGGCTTTTTACGTTTTTTTTCTCTTGAAGTAGAAAGATTAATAAGTTTATTTCTGACTCAGTTTATGCAGGTGTTTATGTACGTATTTGAGATTTAAAAATTAACAGCTGTAAAGAAAATGTGTTTTGTCCAAGAAACGTAAAATATTTCTTTTGAAAATTTCATATTTAATCGAACGATTAAGCAGAATTAAAAACTGGTTAAATCATTTAGAAAGAATTCTTCTTAAAATGTACTTCATTTTATTACAAAGAAAAGGCTTTTTGCATTGTTTCTTGTAGCACAAAAATTAATAATTTTATTTACGACCTGGCTTAAGAAGTTGTTTACGTACGTATTTGAGATTTAAAATTTAACGGCTGTAAAGAAAGTTTTTTTCGTCCAAGAAACGTATAATATTTCTTTTTTATAATTCCATATTTAGTTGAACGATTTTGAAGAATTAAAATAGTTTCTAAATCATTTAAGAAAAATTCTTCTTGAAAAGTATTTCGGTTTATTTAAAAGAAAATATTTTTTGCATTGTTTCTTGTAGCACAAAAATTAATAATTTACGACTCGGTTTATGAAGATGTTTATGGACGGGTTTGAGATTTAAAAATTGACGTAATATATTTCTTTTGAAAATTCTATATTTAGTTGAACGATTAGGCAGAATTAAAAAAAAAACGGCTGAATCATTTAAGAAAAATAATCTCTCAATTGAATTATCGATAACTAAATGCAGTGTTCCCGTGAGTTCCTAAACTTTAGAAAAAGTGGTAACAATAAGAAAACAAGTTTTCATCATTTTGTGCATTTGTCACTATGCGTAAACTTAATACATAGTAATACGCAACATATTACGTTTACGTTTCGAATAAAGTCTTGCAGTGGACTAATCGTTAAGACACGGTTTCCAGTAGATGACTAAAGTCAAACATTATAAGCTTGGTGTCCACTTGGATCAGCTTACGAAGGAACCGAGGGTGTGCGGTATTGGTCCTCGTAAATTTTTTTACCGTAAAATGTTCGACTGTGCGCGCAGGTCATTGAGCTACCAAAGAAGGGGAGCCATCCTCTCCCCAAGGAATCAAAGAGTTACCAATACCTACTGTACAGGTATAGTGCGACGCTAATAAACTACTACCAGAGGTGAAAGCGAGACGGAAAAGAGGAAAGGCTGGTAGCAAAACCTTTTCAATTATAGCTAGCTTTTGGGAGGAGTTTACTTATTCTTTTTTTAAATTATTCAACAATATCTACTTTATCCTGGAAAAGGAGCAGTTTTATATATATGTCAAAATTATAAAAGAAATCTTGATAGTAATAGATTTTTTTTTTTTTTTTTTTTTTTTTTTAGAAAAATGCTGGATTGAAATGTCTTACGTAGCAGTTTATTCTCTTTTCCGTCTTGCTATATAAAGGCTTTCAGCCATGACTACTACTACGCTTCTAATAAAATTTTATCCTACCAGACATCCACATGTTAAAATGGTATCTAAAAAAAATCCTAATATCTTCAAAATTAATTTACTACCACTCAGACTTTTTAAGGACCGGAGAACACTTCAAATTATTGTTCACTAAAACTTCTCACCAGCGAGCTTGTCTAGTCATTCGATTAATTATTAACACTTTCACGCCGACTATCACAAATATGTGCCAGCATAAAACCGTATCAATCAGGGTGAAAAGATAAAACTGGTAATAAAATTAGTTCTTTAGCAGTTTACATGTGGGCAGGGTTATAATCGTTTGATTTATTTAATTCACCATTACTTAGTTCAAAATAAAATTATTTAGTTATACTTTGAACTAACATAGATTATATATATGATTAAACTAACAATAATTAAAGTAAAAACAAAGTAAGTCAGTCAAATTGGCAATGCTTACATTTAAGTTACCGTTTTTTATTTATTTACACACTGATTCTGATTTTGAAAGAATGCTTTTATGTATCACCCGTTCCCAAAGGGTTAAAATACGATGAATCAGCTATTTTTGAGCCTACTTGAATGCAATTTTCGACAATGATTGTTAGGGAATACAAAAGCAACTTAAAAATTTAGGTAACAAAACTATCAGTTCAAATAAGCGGGATGCTCATAATCACCAAATAGGGCGTATGATTACATTTTTGACCATGGATTGCTATGCAATTCTTAATACTTATAATTCCCCTCATCTGCCTAAACTAAATCCCCAGTAGACATATTTCTTTTAACATTGTTTTCCGAAGTCATAGGCTAAGAAAAATAAAAACAAATATTTTAAATGCCTTGCACATGAATGGGCAAAAGTTATAATTTTAAATTATTTATGAATAAGGATGGTTAAGTTTAAGGGGAAGATACAATCAATTCCAATAATGATATAAAAACGGTTGCTAAATATAGGCTAAACATGATATAACAGTCGTGAATTACATGCAAACTCATATATATATATATATATATATATATATATATATATATATATATATATATATATATATATATATATATATATATATATATATATATATATATATATATATATATATATATACAGGGTGATTCATAAAAGATGAGCAAAATTTTAGGAAGTGATAGTACACACCCAAGCAAACAATTTTTATCAAAAAATGCATGGTCAAAAACAAAACGCAAAGGTGCTGGCGCATTTGGAAAGTTTGAAAAATTGGAAGATGCAGACGATGCATTTAGTTACAGCAGAACGCAGCATCAGCTCATTACGTACGAGAAGTACGAAACTATCTGGACGTAACCTTTCCAAACCAATGGATCGGGCGAGGTAATCCTACCGTGCTTGGCTACCGTGCTCGCCAGATATTTCATGCCTCGATTTCTTTTTGTGGGGACAGCTGAAGGCTCTTATGTATGAGACTCCCATTGAATCTGCAGAAGAACTTGTCGCCAAGCTTTCAGCCGCTGCAGGAAAAGTTCGTGATATGCCTGGTGTGTTTCAGAATGTTCGCCTATCTTTAGACCCCCATGTAAACCTGTTCTGGAGGCAACGGCTTCCTCCATCAAGGTGTGGAAGTATTGCTAGGAAAACAACCTGCCCCCTAACAGAGGGTCCCTCCGTCCTTACCCCGTAAGCAACCCCATTCCCCTCTGCTCCCAACAAACAACTTTCTCCCCACTCATGCAAACAGCTAATGAAAAGTGACTCAATACCCGTCTGCTTTTGTTCTTTACAGACTATATGGCTTTGAAAAAGGTTTACTTATTAAACAAGGAAAATATTTACTTGTGACGAAATCATTAAAAAATAAATATAATTCATTATTTTAACATAGGTATATAATTTAAATAGATATCGGTCACTTAAAGGTGTCACCTTAAACAGTCACTTTAAAGATGGCGAAAGATTTGTTGTTAAACAAGTTTAGAGACGCTATGATGGATGAAAGATGTGCGCATGCGTCGGCTCAAAATCCTTTGGCGCTTTTCTTGTCATACAGAGGGACCTTGCTGGCCCCCTGCTACGTATCGGAGAAGCTAGACTTCTTCACACATTATATATTCTTTGGTTGTACTGCGTGCATAGCCTCTGCCGGCCACTGTTTTGAACACTTATTGTAATCACATGCCATTAAATTTGCTTTTATAACTTAACTTCATCGCTCTTTGTGTGTTTTTGCCTCATATAAGGACATAAACTTTGACGCCCTCTAGCGGGTTTGCGTTTTGTTTTCGACCCTGCATTCTTTGATAAAAATTGTTTGTTTGGGTGTGTACTATCACTTCCCACTATTACTTTTGCCCATCTTTCATGAATCACCCTGTATATTTCCTTATGTCGGCAGGCCTTCGGAACTATAGTTATAAAAATGCTCATTTAATTTTTGTTGTCATTTCTAAGATCTATTAAATATCTGTTCATGTGCTTATAATTATGTAAGATGAAATGCTTGTATAAATTCGAAAAACAATTTATTACCCAGGGTTACCAATGGAAACTTTTTCGATGCCGTACAGTACAGAGCAAAATTAATTTTTATTTTGATGCGTTAATGTTTTTAAAAGAGTTTGACTTAGTCATATAATAACGCAAAATTACCGGGATGGTAAAAATCTATTAAAAACTAGTGGATTTTTATTGACTTAATTTTTTCAATATATAGCTGTTTAATGCATGATTGCGCGTTGTGTATATTAATGTTTATGTAAAATTCTTGATTTATTTCTGCCCAGTACGAAAGACAGCATACTTATTACATTCGTACCGACCACAATGCTGCGTTAAATATCCTGAGTGGTAGGCAGATCATGGGTTATGGTTTCCTCACTGTTAGGCTAACCGTGGAAGGTTTATGTGTATTTCCTCTCCATGTAACGCAAATTCGGGTTAGTTTGATCAAAAAGTAACGAGTTTACGAAAATTCCATTTAATAGAACATCTAATAAAAAGAAGAAAGTGGTGGAAAATACATGTTTAAAATTTATTTAATTTATGAATATGATTTTTTTTTTTTTATTTATTCGTCAACCACTACAGATTCAAGTCACAAATATATATGATAAATTTCTCTCTCTTACTTTAAATTTTAAAATAGAATGTGGGTTCATGCGCACTACTGATTCACTTTTTAAATAAGTCTGCGCAGCTACTTATAAGAAACCGCGTGGAGGCTTTCTGATGTAGGAGTAGGTGACGGTTTGACTACCTTTTGTAAGAGATGTGGAGGCTTTCAGTTATACAGGTCTATAGTACAGTCGATAACCGTAGGAGATGACTTAAATTATGAAATAAATAAAACAATGTGGAGAAAGGCATGGAGTTATTAATATTTAAAAAAAATAATAATACAATTAATTAAACGTTGGAAGCTTTATGAAAATTAAACAAATGAAATTTCATATAAATATTAATTAAATTTACAAACAAACAAAATTCCTTTTTAATCTTTTAATATGAAAAGAAGAGCTACATATATGGCTCTTTCATTTCATCAATTTAATTATTAAAATACCTTTACTCCTTTCCAATAGATATAGGTACATATAAGAAAATACAATCATATATCTACACTATATGCAAAGGTTGTGTCCTCAAGCTTAAATAGCCTGCTTTGACGGAAACATCCCTTCATCTTGTATACATCGGGGCTGTCACAGACAGAAATCGTTTGTCATGAAATATCAATGGAAGACGTTCCATATCGGGAGTTCCCATTCAGTTGTTTAGATTTATTTTGTATTTGTAGAACTTCATATACAGCTGGCATTTTTCGTTTAAGATTGAAAATTTTTTTTAAATAAAACAATCGGATTCATTTTTACCCATTTTTATTTCACGCATATAATATTCTATGTAAATAAATAAAAGCTTGAAAGCAATTTTCTAATTTAACAACTTATAAAAAAAAAAAAAAAGATTTAATGAAATTAGTAAGAAACAAAATGGTGTTCGCGAAAACAAAAGCTGTTCTCCAATTTCCAAGCATTGGCAAAGGAATTTATGACTCAGTTGACAGTATTCTTAGATTAAATTTATAATTTATATTCTAGCGATTCCCATTAAAATAAGTCAATTAGACTAGTTGTAAATAGTTCAAAATCGCAAATGAAAAGTTTTTTAATAGCATATACATTTAAAGACCACATAAATAGCATATACATGTTAGTTATTTAACAATCTGGAATTAACTTTCTTTACAGCATTTTTGAGTACGCAGCCATCAATTTCTGTCATACGTAATTTAATAAATCTATTCGGAATCTTGTGTGGCTTGCCAACTTGACCAATTATGTTATTTTAAAGGAATGATGTTCCAGTTGCATTTTTATTATAGGTTACCGTATATCTGGGTTGGTTTGGCATGTGGCAAAACAATTCCGAAGTCTTGGAATCCCCGTGTTCCTTATACGGAACCCTAGGGTTCCACTGAACACCATTTGAGAACAATTTTGTAATATGCCTCAAATTAAATCTAGGTTTCTTTCTAGAAAAACAAAGTTCTTTATCTATAAAACTCTTGTCACGCCAGTCTTGGCATACGCTTCTGAGGTTTGGACAATGACAGAACTGAAGGGAAATAGTATCGCAATATTTGAGAGAAAGATTTTGCGGAGTATACTTGGTGATGTAAATGAAAACAATTACTGGTGAAGGAGATTTAACTTTGAACTGTACAAGATTTATAAGCAACTCGATATTATTAAATACATAAAAAAATAATAAATGGCCCACGTGATTCGAATGAGTGATGAGAATACAATAAAAAAGATGTTGCTTTTTAAATCCATTGGAACAAGAAAGCGGGGAAGTCAGGGGTTGAGATGGGCGGACTGAGTGAGTCTGATTTTCTTACAATTAATGAAAAGAATTGGAGATCAAAGATAAATCAGAAGTCATCATGGACAAATCTTCAGGGGAAAGCATTGGCCCATATTGGGCTGTCTGGCCAAATATGATGGTGATGATAATTTTGTCTAGACCTTGTATATCTTCTCAAGGAAGAATAAGTGTTCTAGATCTTAAAATATCGACTACATTTTTCTCACATTAGGCAAAGTAGTTTTGCCAATTTATTGTCTGAGTACTTGCATTGAAACATGCTATTCACGTTTTTGAATAAAAAAACGTACTAAAGATTTTGAGATCAAGAGTTATTAAATAACCAGAAAAAGATAAATTAATTGTTTCCACTAAAGAAATTTATTTAAAAAAAATATGTTTTTTAGATTAATTATTTTTAATTTTTAACATCAGTTCTTATTATGTAACTACTTGTAAAGATTATATCGACATAATTTTGTTCCAAATTACTTAAAGCCATATAAACAAGCTTAGTCTACAATTTAAAATAATGCAGACTTTGGAAAATGATACATACATTATCAGACTGAATAATTCAAGTCGAACTTCTCAAAGCATGAATTCTAAAGTTTAGGAATCATTGATTACTTTGATTCTGCATCTTCTGAAAGCATATCTGAAATTTTAACATAAGTCTTTTCCTTAATGTATCATTACTTCTGCAAAGACGGAGCTTGTATGACAACTTGAATGGAGTATATAGAAATATTTTAGGTTTGTTATAACTGTTTATACATTGCAGCTTTGTAGAATTGAAATCTTTTATACTATTCTGATATCTTAAAAGTAAATTTTTTCGTTATTTTATATTTCTTCGATATTTTTTTAAAATTTATATATATTTTTTCTTTAAATGTAAGATTCCTTATAATATAATGTTTAAAGGGAGATTATCTTAAGATTTCTTGATTTCTTTGATCATTTATTCATATTCTTGATCTCATTTTCTGTTTTCATTTTTTTATGATCATGCACTAACATTCCTACCTAAACTTTTAGAATTTTCGAAAGATTTTATATTTAATTTGGTAACGAAATTCATATATTCACACTTTATTTTTGTTTGTTACTTAGAACGATTTTGACTATTACTCCTGCTAGCTTTCCGGAAGTGGTCTTAAGTGTTGGCTAAATTTTATAGAAATCCAAGTTGTTGGCATGCCACTGGCGACTAAAATTGGAAAAAGTGGTTGATATTCAATTAATTTTATTTATTTATAATCTCTTTAATTATTCAATCGTAACTACCACTATGACTTACATTTCAAATAATTCAATTTTAGAAAAACTTAAAACGGATGTGACGGAAGTAAAATTTTTAACCATAGATAGCGACTCTGCCTAAATGGTCGATGGCAAACAACAATAGTAAATTGAAAAATATATTAAAAAGTTTGATAATTTCAATCTTTTTTAATACATTTTTCAGTCTTTTTAGTCAGCGTATTTTACATTTTTTAGTTGCCCGAAGCAACCCTGCAGTTGACAATCTCAGCTGAATATCCATTTCATTCCACTAGGCAAAAATATTTTTTAAAGCGTAAGGTTGGCTGGTATGTAATAAATATGCGTAGAAAAATATTTATGATTGTTTCGGTTTAATAACTGGTTTCAGACTGCATGTTTGTTTCGAAGAAAGAAAAATAAGTATTTGCCGAAACATTTTCTAAATTTTTTTTAAGTATTAAAAATTAATTTTGACAAAGAAAAAAAAAATCATCGAAATAATTGGATATCTTTAGTGGATAAAGACGGTAAGCGACATTTTCAAGAGTATTTATTGTTGTTGTTGTCGTAGGCCATTTAGGCAAGTGGTGCTATTGTTCTTGTTTTCTAGTGGGGGGGCATCTTTGGTCAAACATTCGATTTCTGTCACACCCGTTTATAGGACTTACCCATTCATGCATCCATCCTTAGATCGTAATTTTGACCTGAACTAGAGAACGAAACAATGTCCAATTCAGTACCCGTAGAAGTATAATTTCTTAAGGGATTCTGGAGGATTTTGTGATCCGACAGATTTGACGTGCATCAGTCACCATTTATACTTATATTTACTTCGGCCGGCTAGATTCGAACTCCCGTTCTCACGAACGTGTGTCCTGCGACCTGACAACCAAGCTATCCGGGCCAGGGGTAATTATTAATAAGGACAAGTGACACGATAGTAATTCACTTCCTAGTCCTAGTGTTTTGATTTTATTGGGCACCTGGGCCGCGAAGCGACCCCTATCCCATTCATCTGGAATTTTAACACCGTTGTGGTTGAGCATTGAGGTAAGCAGGCAGTGGAGTTGCTTTTATGAATGTTTCAAACACTTTGCTTGAATAACTTAAAAGGAATCAAAAATAAAATGAGCAGCTTGCTTTAAACAGTGTTTGTTAAGTAATTCACTTAAATATCGAGTATGTTTTTATGAAATTTGTTTCGAATTCTGTAATGGTAAGACAAACTAGGCAAAAAAAAATTTCCACCTCCTTCTAATAAACCAATAATACGTTTGTTGAGATAACTTTTTTTTGTTGTTTTTACCCTAATTATAGCCGCACTCAATATATCACTTAACTGGATTATCCACTTAGTTCTGCAAACAAACAAAAACAAAAAACACGAAATAACGAATTATGCAAATTGTTTTAACGAGCAATCGCAGCTTCCCGGAGCATTTAATGCGGGAGCCAACTAGCATTTTAAGCTTAGCTTAATTTGTTAAATTTATTCCGCAATTAGAATCATCTCTCAACATATGTTTATATATGTTTAACATATAGTTATATATGTATATGTTTTAGTTGTTTGCATTTAATAAGTGAAAACGTCATTCTAAATTCAGTTTATATAATCAATAGTGAAATATGAAATTTTATTCACTCGATTAATTCACTCGAAATATTAAAATAAAATGTTCTAATAAATAAGAACACGATGATTTGAAGGGGGTGAATAAATCAAATGCAATATGCCGCATTTTCATTATATTTTTATGAAACTGAAACGATTTTGGGGAACTGATATAATGCACAGAAGTACGATCTATGGACAGCTTGTAAGTTACGGAAAAGTGATTACTTATAATTAGGGAGGTACACAATTTAAAAATTTCAAAACGTTATTCAATATTACTAGATGATATTTTGATGTAAACTCGAATAATGCTTTATTCTTGTGTTTTGCAAAGATTGTTCTAAAAAAATGATTTAATTTTTTAGAACACAAAGTGTAAACTATCATGTAAGGCTTAAAATAATATTAAAAAAGCAAATAACGTGGACATTTTTAAAGTACAATTTTTGTAATCAGAGCTCTGAGGTAATGACAAATATTATTTTGAAATAAAAGTAAATGTAGTTATTATAAATTTGAAATACCTATAATATCTGCTAGTGTGCTACGAAACAGTTTGCAAATTATTGAATGACTATCAATATCACATGCCGTGTTATGAGATCAGTGTAAATCCTAAAATATGTCTAATGGAACTTGGTTTAATACACGTCGTGTGGAAACATCCATGATTGGTTACTGGATACATAGCGGTCGCCGTCCTGAAATGCATATACATTAGTTAGAACTAGATTGCAGTAAATTGCGTTTATATCAGTAACTTGATATTAGATTTTTGATAAGTATGTCATACAAGTCAATCAAATAATTTACAGTGGTGCCACGTGCGCCAAAAAATGTAGGACGTGGTAGAAACCTAATTATTTTTTATTTTATTTAATCGATTTAATTATTCAATTGTAACTGCCCTTGTGACAAACATTGTTTTGTCTTTATTTTATTTTATTTTAAACCGTCGTTCAACAGCCGATCCAATTTTTGGGTTCACGACTACTAATGTTCAACAGCGTAGCCTTGTAATTTTGAAAACAAACCAGAAAACAAGGGAAATCTTGGATTAAGTATTAGGAAATATTTGCCTTTGTTAAGGACTTTTTGTTGGAACTAATCCGCATTTGCGTTACAAAGACAGAAGACCAGGAGGACCTCCCATGGTTAGCCTGACGTCAAAGGGACTCTAACCCGTGATCCGTCTTCCACTGGGAGTATTTCACGTCCGTACTGTGTCGGTGCTAGCCGGACACGGATTCGTATCGACCAGTCATCGCTGGGATTCGAACCAGGTTCACCTCGTTGGAAGGCGAACGCTTCATCCCCTAAGCCATCACTGCTCTCTCTTTTATTTTATTTTATGACCGTCGTTGAACAGCCAACCTAATTTTTGAGCTCATGTTTACCAATGTTCAACTTCGTAGCCTTGTATTCTTAAACCCAATCCAGAAGACAAAGGAACTCCTGAATCAAATAAAGCGAGAAATTCGCCTTCGTTGAGGATTTTCTGATGGATAAAACCCGCGTTTGCATTACATGAAGAGGAAGACCACGAGAACCTTCCACGGTTAGCCTGACCGCAAGGGGTTCTTTTCTTTCTTGATTTTTATAGGCTTTCAGCGCCCTGAAATCCACCCCCGATCACATCGCTACCATCAACCCGTCAGTTCTGAAATTGTAGTATTATATATATATATCTATATATATATATCTATATATATATTCCTTAACACTAAAAAATAAGATTTCTCTCAAACATTGAATGTTTTTATATTTGTATGTCATTTCTCATGCTTAATTAAATGTTTAAAATTATCAGAAAAGTATACGAACCAAAAATAAAACATGTAACATTAAATTATATGGAAAATAACGAATCCGTTTTATCACTTTACTAGAAAATTTGAATTTCAAATTAGATTTCTTAAAAATATAAGTTCAAATTGCGCTTTAAAAATAACGATATGCTCAAACATATCGCGCAAATTTTATTTAAAAAAAAATATTATTCATGAGCTATTTTCAAGTTAAATTTATCGCATTTAATATTGATATGCTACAAAAGTTAAATATATCATATACCAACTCTTATGGCTAAAACTTTGAATTATTTTTTTTTCTCATTATAATTTGCTGAATAAAATATTGTATACAAATGAGGCATTAAGTTTATGATGATAAATATTATGAGTGAACTTTTACAAAAATAAAGTAAAAATGATGCAAACATAATAATTTTTAGCTTAACTGTTTAAATCTCAGCTTTAAAATATTACAAAACTTTGATTTAATAAAATATTAATCATAGAACAAACATTAAATATTTATGAAATCATTTGATTTATAGAATAAACGTTATGCATAATTTGCATTACGTATTTTTATGTATTGTAGGCATTAAACTTCGTTACACGATTTTAAATGTGTTACGGGTTATGATAACGCAGTTATGCATAACAAAGTCATTCAATAGTATCTTTCCGAATTTAGCGTATAATGAAATCTTGTACAAACTCTAGGAAATACTGTATACCTGAGGTAACAATATTACTCGCACAGAAAGTAACTACTCAATTCGAACTAGTTGCCAAAAAGGGGCTTGTTTTGACTATCTAAGATGCTTGTTTAATGTTCCGATTAATTGTTACCCTTGCTTCCAAAACCCTTAAAAAAGATAAAGCCAGAAAAGTATACAATTAAATCGAAGCTTTACTTAGAGATTTTAGTTATCAGATTTAGTCACAGGATCAGGGTTGCAACTGATGACCAAAAAAGTTGTGACTAAAAAAATTTAAGACTCTATATAGGGAGCTTAATAATTTAAACTTAGACTTAAGGACTTCACTCCTTTACCTGTTGTAATGCCCTTGGGCGAATGAGGTACTGTGGTTAGTAATTTTAGGAAATTAACCCTATTGTTTTAAAAATGAATAATTTTAAGTTTAAGTCATTGTGGTAGTTACAATTGAATATTATGCAGATAATAAATAAGCAAAAAAAACGGAGGGAGTTACTACCACTTTTTATTTTTTTAGTCAACTGTGACGAGTTGAGTTAGGGTTGTTTGAGTTATGTACTTAGGGTTATTTGAAGCGCGGAAAAAAGAAAAGGCTGGAACCCAGGCTACCACGAGTCATAAAAAGTCAAAATGTATTTATCAAACTGTTTTTCAAAAGGAAAAAAGGGCTGTAAATAAATCTTGGTAACCAAGGACACTTATTCATTGCTTAAACGAGTTAGAAATTAAATTATTTTAATACCAGTTTTTTCCTTCTCTTTCAAACAACCCTGTTTAGTGGAGAAAATGATTGCTGGTATTGTGAAAGGTAACATACTACTTGTAAGAAATGAAAAAAAAAGAGGATAATTCATCAATTGCATAACAACAAGCTTATTGAAACCGGAAAAGACTTTAGAAACTTCCGATGTATCCATCCGCCGATGTTATGTTTACAAGGTGAAGTGTGAACAATTTTCATAATTTAGAAAATTGTTTTGTGAAAATAATTTCTCGTAGTAATATTCCACCGATATCTCCATTTTATTTATAACATTGTCCCGACTCATATCAGATTTCGAGAGATAGATTTAATCTATAATCTATAGAAATAATCAATACATAAAATGATTTAGCTACCATCTTTGAGCGTTATCGCTAATTTTGAATGAGTTGGAAATAAATCAGACATTTATGAATGAACAAATAAAACGAAAATATATTAGTATCGACGGAAATTTTCTAACTTAATTAATTGTCGGCTCTTTTCTCTCGCAAAATAGAGACACTTTTCAATTTAAAAAATAAATGATACGTGACAATCTCGGGACGAAATGTCGCATTTATTCTGTCCCTGTTTCGTTCATCTAATTCCTCTGATTCACGTCACATATCCCACGTGACCTAGAGTACTGAAAGTTAAAGTGATTGGTATTTAATTAATAACGTTTTCGTTTGAAAACTACAGAAATTAAATTGCACACTCATGTCGTCTGACTTTCATGCCTCGAAGTGCGGAAACAGAGAGAAAAACTTCCTGAAAAGATTAAGTTCCCAAAATAATTGTCCTGTTTATCCACGAAATGGGAAAATCCTAAATGTTTATTTTGTTTGTATTTACGGTGCAATCTTAATATTGAAGATATATCCATCCTCAATAGTAAATATAACTTTTTTTAGGAGGAAGAGAAGGTGATGTGAGATTGTGCCCGCATCGATTAGCCGCCTTCAGCAATAAATTCAAGGTAATTGCTGAAACTCTTCCTTTTCCATGCAAGTGAACAAAGATTTAACTGTTAAGCTGTTTTATAAAATCTAACGAAAAGTCACAGGACGCTGGTTAGATTTGATTGAGCAGTTTTAGTCGTTAAAGTAAGTCCAAAAACTAAACCAAATGTCTATTTAGCGGATATTCATATATTATTGTAGTTAACAGTACTATTTAACAAAGCGTTTAGTATTAACTCTTAAACTTACAGATTCGGTTAAAGAAATAGACATATAGACGAGAAAATAATTGTTAGCATTGAGAAAGAATTAATTTACTGAAATCCTGCTTAAAATGTTTTATAAAGAGAAGAATGTTTTATAAAGTTGTCTACTTAATAAATTGTTTATACTGTGGAACCGGTTTGAATTTGGATAATATCACTTCTAACAGAAATACAAAAGCAAGTGAAAGGTGTAAAAAAGTTGATAACCAATGTTTTACAATTCTGTAGTTTTTACTTTTACTCGTCTATTTTATCATATCACACACACACACACACACACACATATATATATATATATATATATATATATATATATATATATATATATATATATATATATATATATATATATATATATATATATATATATATATAAAGGAAATGTTAGATGGAAATGTTGCAGATTAAAGGTACACTGCATATGTAGAGATAAAGAACAAGGGCGTATTTCTTCAAATATGTAACAAAAGTATCAGACAGACCTAATTGGTAAATATGAGGTATATAATTAAAGGTAAGTTCTCTACCTCTCTTTTAATAACGGTACCTTTTGCATCCTTGTATTATAGGACGTGTACATTCTCGGACAGAATTTTCCGGTAGATCTAATATCTCGCCAGAAATCATTCAAAAATAAAGTGACCTATATAATATCCTACGTTTTTTTTTCGAATACTAATGGTATTTATCTCGATTCGGGAACTACTTTCGACATTTTCTTTTCAGAATCTTTGAACTCTCAGTTTCAAAAATACATTACTTGATAAAAGTTATGAAAATTTACCAAGACAAGACGAATTCTTTTCAAAAAATAATCTTAAGCATTGCATTTGAATACGTTGTATTACTAATAATACTATCGTCTCAATTGCGATACTACTTTTTATATTTATTTTTCAGAAATGTGCGAACATTCCACAAATTATTAATGAATATATGTCTACATGCTGTCTAGTTCATAAATATATTAACTAAATTCATAAATGCATAAACGATTACGAATTCTCAAAACAAGTCAATGCGCCACTACTTTTTAATTTTTTCAGAAATGTGTTAATTCTCCATGAACTGTAAGAACATATTAATTAACCCTACTGCTAGCTAACTTCAATATCTAACCTAGGCCGGGATAGCCTGATCGGTAGGGCGCTGGGCCCATGTACAAGAAGTCGTGGGTTCGATCCTCGCCGGCCGAAGACTCCCCGTGTAGTAAATGGTGACTGATGCACGTTAAATCTGTCGAGTCTCAAAGTCCTCCATGTTCCCATAACAAATCAATACCTCTGGGGGTACTGATCCAGGAGTTTCCTTTGTCTTCTGGATTGGTTCAAAATTACAAGGCTACGGAGTTGAGCATTAGTAGTCGTAAACCCATGAAATTGGGTCGGCTGTTCAACGACGGTTATAAAATGAAATATCTAACCTAAACCAGTGCTAAAATTCATTCCATGATAAATGGGATAGGGGCAGCTTTGCGGCCTAGTTGCCCAGAAAAAACAAACTACTAGGACTAGAACATATTAATTATTTTATTTTATAACCGTCGTTGAACAGCCGAACCAATTTCATGGGTTTACGACTATTAATGTTCAACTCCGTAGCCTTGTAATTTTGAACCAATCCAGAAGACAAGGAAACACCTGTGAACTTGGAGGGAACTGTAATGGGAACTTGGAGGACTTTGAGACTCGACAGATTTAACGTGCATCAGTCACCATTTACTACACGGGGAGTCTTCGGCCAGCGAGGATCGAACCCACGACCTCTTGGACATGGGCCCAGCGCCCTACCGACCAGGCTATCCCGGCCGAACATATTAATTAGTTCGAAATGATAAAAGCCTAATTCTCAATACAAGTTTTAACTGAGATCTTGTAGGACTCCACTTTTTCAAAAATAAACTCTAGCGCCTATCATTCGAGTCCTAGGCAAATGGGTTTCTATTGTTTTCACTTTTTTCCCCCAGAAATGCACAAACTTAGTATAAAATGTTTATAAATATATGTCTATATGTTGTGTAATTAATAAATATATTATCTAGATAAAAATTATGATAGGTTGATTACTAAAACAAGTAAAATAATTATGTAATAAATTAATAAAAAAGAATTAAATAACTAATTAATAAGTAGGAATGATACATAAAGACTAATACATAAATTAAAATAAATTAATGAAGTTAATAAATAAAACTTTATAGAGCTCGAATACTTTTTCCGAAAAATAAATTTTAATATTGTACTTAAGTATACTGAATAATCAATAGTACTCGTCTCAACTGAGGCACCACTTTTTAATTTTTTTTCCTCAGATATGTGAGACTTCTCAATAAACTGCAAGAATATATTAACTAGATAAGAAAGATGAAAGCTTAATTCCCAAAACAAGTTATAAATGAGATTTTATAGGATTCGAGTGCTTTTTTCCAAAAATAAATTTCAACATTGAAAAACTCATTCCGGTTCTGGGTAAAAATCTAATATCAAATAGAATTCTGCTTTTCAGAATTTTAAAAGCAATTGTGAATAACCTTGATCAGATATTTCCTCAGAAAACCCAATAGAGAAGTTTTTATTCAATAGAGAAAATAGAAAAGTAGAGATAATGATTTGAAGCATTTCATCATATCTCTTTTACTGAACTTTGGACTTTCAAAAAGGTTTTCAGATATAAAGGAATATTAAAAGTCCAAAGACATTTTTGTAAACTTTTCTATGGTTGTTAAGTTATAGTTTTTTTATATAGTTTAAAATAAGTGTATTTCCATGTAAAAACAATATGGAAAGTTCTGTAAGTATGTAAATACGATTCCAAGGAAAAATAAAATTTAATTTTAAAACAATTTGTATCTTAGTGTTTATTTTTTTACTTTTATAAATAAAAGAATTCCTTGCTATTTTAAAAATAAACACTAAAGCATAAACTGTTGGAAATAAAATAAATAGGTTTTATTCTCCTAATACTTTTTAAATCACTAACTTATTTATGGTTTTTATTAAGAAAATAACAAGGCTATGCTTGTTTTTTTTTATCTTTAGAAAACATTTAAAAATAGAAGTAAAATTTCTGGTTTTTACTCAGTTTCAGGCAAAAGTAAAGATTCATAACAAAATGATGATTATAACAAATAATTTATGTTGAAAAGAAAACGTTTTTTTTTATTATTCGTAATTCAAGTGATTGTCAAATGTTTTCATAATATAATTACAACGTTAACAAAATATATTTTTTAAAAATGTTAGTAATTCTCAAACCAGAAATTTAAAACTAAAGACTAATCATTCATTTACGGAAATTTTATCTTTTTTAACCTTAAACTTTTCGTTTGAATCATAGAATACGAATAACTACATGAAATAAATTTCTTTTTTAAAGTTACAGTGAAGAGACTTATTGTTTAGTAGCTGTACAACAAAATAATTTGGCTCACTTTCCCGAATTTGAGCGCAGCAGAGGAGAGATCACCTGGTATGGCGGTCAATTTTTTAAAATTCTTAGTACAATCCGTGCATAGATGTTTTTAGTTATTTTTATACATGCATTAACAAGCTACATGAGTTAAATCAACGCCTCCTACAACTGAAAGCCTCCACACGGTTTTTTACAGGTAGCCCGATCAGACCACTATGATGGTAAACCAGTATACGAAAGAGCCCTTTAATAGAAAATCTAGTAGAAATTATAAATTGGTAGCAAATATATATCTGAAATTTTTTTTTAATTTATGAATATGATTGATTTGTCTTATTTACTTGTCTACCACTACAGATTCAATTCTCAAATATATATGACAAATTCCTCTCAGTCACTTTTAAAATAGAATTTGGTTTCATGCGCTCAAACTGTTCACTTTTTAAATAGTCTGCGCAGACTACTTATAAAAAACCGTGTGGAGGCTTTTAGATGTAGGAGGAGTTGGTTAAACTGTTTTTTTTTTAAAAAAATTTTTATTAAAAAATCAGGAAATTTTGCAGCAAGTTTGGAAAAGCCTGTACTAACGCTCAAATGGTTAAAGGACATAACTTAGATATATTTAGGGCAGATCCTGGCGGAATATTAACCCTAAAATATTAATAGATTTGAAATTCTATTATTTCGGATTTTTCATAAATTATGGTAATAAATAAAGATGCCTTTATTACCATTACAGATATTTACATCAATATTACAGGGTTGCAAGCTACAACGCTTTTTTTTTAATATTTAGAAAAGTGGTAGACAATTAAAAACTAACACTTACTGATTTTCTGGTAAAAAATTTAAAAAAAAAATATGAAAGAGAAAATAAAACAATACTATGATTATGAATTAAAAATAAGTTGCCGCGATCGCAGCGCCCCATAAAATTAAACGAAGCTTTATATAAGTTTACTGCAGCACCAATCGCTTTGCTGCGTTGTGTAGGTTAGAATAAGATTACCAAATCAGCATCAATTTAGTGATAAATTAATTAAATTTGTTAGATAAAGTAGCATAACTAGTAAAGAAGTGTGCTAGGGGTCTAATTTTAGCCCCTTCTCTATTCATTTCGGCTTTAAAAACATTATCGTAGTTGGCAGCTCAACAATTTTGGGCTGTTCTGATAAATTGTGCATTAAATGTCATTAATATTTCTGAGAGAGTTTTTTATTTAAAGCCTCTGTGTATATTCTTATTTCTGATAAAATAAGGGACACCACTCATTTTTAAGTAATTTGTACTGGAATACGTTGAGTTTTTGGTTTGTACTTTACTAACATATCACCAGACAGCGGATGCATAGGTATTTGTACCACTAAGTTTCAAGTTCATTACACCAAGCTAGAATACCAAGTTTTCAAATTCATTTATTTTAAATTGTAATTTATTCATGGCATTTGTAGCAGATCTAGATTTGACAATAACACCTGTATTCTCTACGAAATAAGCAATTAGGCTGTTATAATCATCTCTATCAATAGGAAAATCAGAGGTGCATATGGGCCGGGATAGCCTGGTCGGTAGGGCGCTGAGCCCATGTCCGTGAGTTCATGGGTTCGAACCCCACCGACTAATGACTCCCCGAGTAGTAAAGTGACTGATGCACGTTAAATTTGTCGGGTCGCAAAAGTCCTCCATGTTCCCATAACAAATCAATAACTCTGGGGGTACTGGATTGGAGATCGATTGTTCTTTGATTCAGGACAAAATTACGATCTGTGGATGAAAGAATGGGTCCGCCCTATAAACGGGTGCGACGTATGTGTGTGGCTGAAGTTGAATTCTTGGCCTTAGGATGGCGCCACTGAAATAATAAGAAAATTGCTGCCTTAAATCTGATCGGTTTCACCAGGCAGGCTTGCCTGTGTGGCAAGTGGCATAAGACACAACAGAGGTGCATATAGTGTATAAAATTGGGCCTAGTGGGCACACCGACCCTTATTACTCTACTGGTTTAGAGGATTGGGTCGAAAGCTTTTGTTACGTCTAACATTATGAAGGCCGAAATGATCTTATTTCTAAGCACCTGCCCAAAGAATTCTAAAATTCGAGAGAGTTGTTTTGTTGTATCAAACCCTCTTCTGAAGCCATATTGTTCATCGGGGAGCCTGAAGTCAAAAATAATAATGAAGTCAGCAGTGTTACTGTCGATCGCCGTGTCGAAGAACTTTCTATTAAGCTTTTGAAAGCAGCAGTCAAATCTTTCAATGTTTAAATTCCTATGGATGGCATTATTTCTGATAAACCATCTGGTTCCAGTCAACTTACGGAGGATTTTATTTTGCAGGACGTATTTAAGTCGTTATTTGTTTCAGAATCAATGCAATTTTTTTAAATTTATATCATTTGCATTGTAAAACATGGTGGTAGTTTGAACAGACTAAATAAGTAAAATTGAATCAAGTTTCTACCAGTTTTTGCATTTTTAGGTTTTCCTGTAATTGTATCAATGTTATTTTGAAATCGTTATAAATGTAGTGGCGAATTAAAACTTCCGGAAATACAGCTCTGTGTATGGATTGGATACAATTTTAAAGGTATTTAAGATATGCATACAGATTAGTATAAAAGAAATAGAAACTAATTTTTGGTTTCTTTTATGAACTATTTTCTTCGACATTATAAGTTTTATAATTTACTTTTTTTACCGATTATAATTAATTGATTTAAGGAAAATTGGTCAATATTTACAACTGAATAACACCGACTTTTACTTAACAAAAACCCTTTATGTATCCAATGTATATTTTATAAAAAGCTGTGGATATGAAAAAAAAATAATATTACAGATATTTTTAGAAAAACTTGTCTTAGCTGTTTATTAAAAAAAAAAAAAAACAAGTTTCACACATTTTTTTATCTTCTGAAAATGTACCTATACTTTTCAGGTAGATAAGTTTCGAAAAAAAATGTACTTCAAATCTCAAAAGTTTAAATTTATCTTTTCTAGGTTAAAAAAAGATTTTTTGGAGCAGTTTTTATTAAAAAAAATTGAATTGACACTGAAGAATCTTTAAAGTGTTTCTAAATATTTTTGGGGCGTCAAAGTAGTTTTACTTTAATGCGCTTTGGCATTTTTTTATATTATATCATTTCTATTTCCAGAATTTATTCAGTAGCTATTACTTTAAAAGCCTTTAATATTCATTCTTTATTAAAATAATTCAACCAGATCACATAAACATAATCAGAATTCCAAAAGAAAAAAAAATTCTCAACCAATGCGTTCTTTCTATGTATTTTTCCTTTTTTTTTAACATACTGCATTTAACTTGATTTTCTATTGCCAATAAAATAATGAAAACCATTATATTTGAAGATTTTATTTTACTTTTAGCTTGTTTTTTTAGTTTTAATGTAATTGAAAAAAGTTTATTTGCGATATTAATAATATAAGTATAATATATCTACCACTAGAAAAAAAAACATTCCTCAGAAAAAGGCAAACGTTGGCACTTGATATAGCCGTGTTGATCTATACAGCGTTACAATCGGACTACATTAGGTCACAATCACAAGGTCGCTACGGGTGACTAAATTGCAAAAAATGCTAACAATTAAAATAAGCAAAGTTTATTTTTTTAAAATTTACTGTTAGATGTGAATTAAATAAATGTTTGTATATGAAATGTAAGTCATGGTGGTAGA
This sequence comes from Parasteatoda lunata, assembly GCA_949128135.1. Classification (NCBI taxonomy): domain Eukaryota; kingdom Metazoa; phylum Arthropoda; class Arachnida; order Araneae; family Theridiidae; genus Parasteatoda; species Parasteatoda lunata. The sequence continues at coordinate 49,606,542 of OX421978.1, read as the reverse complement.
TACGATTGATAAATTAAAGAGATTATAAATAAATAAAAGTGAATTGAGCAATTCCCCATTTTTCCATAAATAGTCACCTGCCAGCACTAGTGCAACAAAGTTGCTAATAATGCCAACTGCTCCACATTCAGCATAAATTTTTATAAATTGGTTGCGAATGACACTGGCGTGCAAAAGTCTTTGGTCAAACTCAATATTATAGATGGTTGATTGGAAATGTAATAAATAATGTATAATTTTATTTCTAAACATTCTTAATAAGCTTATCAAATAGAAATCAAAGTTAGAGCTTTGAAAGTCACTTTAAATCAAATGCAAATTTCGCATCAGTCGGGTATTTGTTTTTCGTGAATCGATTTTCTTACATCTAAGAATCGGATGAAAATACAATTGAAAGATACAATTTTAACAAAGAAGGATAAGTTTTCCATATCTATTTACGGAAATCGTGATTTTAACTTTAATTTAATAATGATATTTAGTTTTGAAGAATTAGTTCTTACAAGACTCCAATTATATATAAAAAAAAAGAAATATTCAACTGAACTGAGTGCGAAGATTTAAATTTAATCCAAAGAAGATTGCATTTTCCAGTAAATTGCAAGAAAAGCAAAAATTCTGAAATCAAGTGTAATATATATGTTGACTTGACTCAATAAAACGGAAATCATCTCCACAAAAAAGGGAAAAAAAAAACGGCATAGAAAGATTAAAATGCCTTTCACGCGTTGACAAAAAAATTTTGCATGCTAGTGTATCTAATCAAGCTTGATGTGGAATAAAAATAATTACGCCAATTTTTGAAAGGAGTAACTATTTTTACTTACTTTTAAATGAATTGAAACGTTTACGTACGTTGCATTTTATGTTATATTTCAAATTTTCGATGAGTAGTGGTTTAAAAGTTACTAAAAATGAAAAATACCAAAATTAACTTAAATTTCGTTGCCGTTAGAAAATATTTTTTACAATAAAGGAGCAAGATGGCATCATTGATGCAATAACGTTTTTATCAGCCGGCTCTTACACTTTTTGCGAACGATATATTTCAGTGGTCATGGAATAAAGCTCATATTTTAAAAAAAAATTCATTTAGTTTTGACACTCGTTTGAATAGCTACAGTATTATTCTAACATACATGAAAATTATATGAATTTGAATCGATACAGTATTACACTAACAATACAGTATTACACTTGATACAGATTTACACTTAAATCGATGCAGTACTACCTATATTAAACGTATTCACGGTAGAATAACCTCGATATTGTGATGGTCAAATTGATTTGGTATCAAATGTGTTGCTAGAGCTAAATGTTCAAGTTTCACGTTTTCTACCTTTCAGAAATATAATTCAAAAATGAATATGGAAAACACAATCCTAACAGAGTTCTTACACTAGGATATATCATGTCGAATAAATTAAGTACAAGAAGCTAAAAATGAACGTTGCTTTATAATCGGCGTTGACAGCCGATCCAATTCTGAGTAAACGACTATCAGTGCCCTACTCTGTTACCTTGCAATGAAGAAAATTCAGAAGACAACGGAACTCCTGGTTCAAACAGACTCGGAAGACTTTTTCGGGGAACTAACCTGCATTTGCGTTACATAAGGAGGAAAATCATTAAAACCTCCCTTGCCTAGCAAGACGGCAAGTGAACTCTAACCCATGATTCGTCTACCACTGAGGATATTTTATGTCAGCACAATGATCCGTGCAAGCCGAGAGCAGAATTCATATCAGCCAGACATCGCTGCAATTCGAACCTGGGGCACTTCATTGGGATAAGAGCGTTTTATCCCTTTAACCACCGTCGTTTGTTTTACATCTCAATGGACTATAGAGTTCTAGCAAACTCCTCACCAGATGGGAGCAATGTCTTCCCAGCAATCTTAAAGAAACTCAAAAGATGTCAGAACATATATATATATATATTTTTAATAACTTTTTTCAGCTAAATGAATAATATTTTAAATTTGCAACTTCGAAGGAACCATCAATTGTTGCTTTAGGTTTTAGCAAGTATTTTATTTTATCTTATTTTATTTTATACCGGTCGTTAAACAGCTGACCCAGTTTCGGGTTTACGACTACTAATGTTCAACGCCGTAGCCCTTTAATTTTGAACCAATCCAGAGGACAAAGGAACTCCTTTATCAGTACCCCCAGAGGTATGATTTGTTACGGGAACACGGTGGACTTTGCGACTCGATAGATTTAACGTGCACCAGTCCCCATTTACTACATAGGGAACGAACCGACAAACTCTTGAATATGGGCCCAGTGCCCTATCAACCAGGCTATCCCGGCCTAGTATTTGACATATAGACGTATATTTCAGGGCAGTCGGTAGGTTATACATCGATAATGCTAAAACTGACCTTTTTCGATGTAACTTTTCTCGACACCTAAATTAGATATTGCTTCAGTTTTTTTTTTCTCCACAGAATATTTACAGATACATGTTTACACTGTGGTCGCTGCTAATTCATATCTTTAGCAGAAAATGTTTAAAAAAAATTATGAGATGAGAACTTTTAAGTATTTAAAAAGTTTCATTCAAAATCTTTCATAACTAAAAAAGTATTCCTGTTATTGCTAAAACATTATCACAGCATACAACTGTTATAATCTCCAGTATTCCCAGAAAATTTCAAACCGATATCATAAGTAGTTTCTTAGAAAAGTTACTTCAGAAAAGGCCAGTTTAAGCATAATTAGTACATGTCCTACCAACTTCCCTTAACTATTATCATACAAAAATTATAATAGTTTCAGGCTAAAATAAACATAGCATTGTTTTCTTGTGTTGAACTAAATAACAGGAAACTGATAGTGAAAATATTTATCACAAATGCAGTTCGATAAGTTTTCGAGGAGCAAGAAATACTGAAACTCAGATTTTATAAGAACAAATAAATTTGGCTTTCCTCTAGGAAATTTTGCAAGTCAAATAAAACTTGTTTATGCTCATCGATGCTTATCAAAGTGGAGAAAAAAACATTAAAAAAAATCCAACTGTTTAGTTGTAGAGCTCAGGGAATTGAAAAAAGAAAATCTAGTAAGAAAATAAGAAATGACGGTGGAATTTTTTGAATCAGAAGATTCAAAATCGAACGAGAGCATGTTTTATACATAACATGTAAAAGAATGTTTTTGCTTGGAATAGTTTACTGAAAACTTTTTACCTCTTCTACCCTTTGGCGATGAGAATACGAAATACTTTATCTGTTGATCAATAGTGTTCTGTTATTACTTTCACTTCTTGACCGGAATATAACGGCTTTTACAGTTAATCTATGCGGAAAAATCTTTAGTTACTATGTTGCAAATGAATTCAATCAATTTTCCAAAAAATTTAACAGTATATATATATATATATATATATATATATATATATATATATATATATATATATATATATATATATATATATATATATATATATGAAAAGGTTTAAAGGTAATATGATATAAAAACATAACCATCTTCGGATTTATAGTTTATGATGAATCATAATAAAGTGCTTTCTTTTGATTCTTTTTACAAACAGTCAAAACTTTTATTTTCAACACTAAACACTTAAACATAAATAATATGTTCACAAAACAATCAAAAGTATAAAAATATTTCAGCACTGTCCTCTATGCATGACAGCAAAACAAAACAACGACACATAGAAGAAAAAGATAAGTTTTTGCTGAATGGAAGAAGTAATTGCTTTGGAGATGGCTTTTCAAACAATAACGAAGAAAGACGAACGAAATTTAAAATGGAAAAGTTATAATTTTAGGGAGCCTTCCAGATCAGACAGTGCTATAAATGTGCTGTTATTTACTTTCTGACCAGAGACTGCGCCGAAGAGAAAAATATCAAAAGTTTTCTCAAAAGCCTAGCACATTGAAAAATATTGGAGCAAATTTTCTTGAGGACCTTGTAATGAGATAAACCAAAATTGTAGATTGTGATCGGCAACGGATCATGGACCATTTGACAGAAACTGTTATCAAATCATAAGAACTTAAGATTACCAAACGAAATAAACCAATTAACACTAGGTTTACGGACGTTTCTTATATACCTATCTCTACGAACACGCGTCAATTTGACGCATAAAAGAATACATATAATTGTGATTCTTAATTTAATAAATTCAGTTTAATTGATTTTTATCAACCACTATTTCTAAATAATTCGTGGGCTTTTATAATTCACGACTTTTTATTTGCAAAATTTACTTAGTTATTTACCGTTTATTTTTTTAAAAATTACTTTTGCGTGTCCGGAGCAGTTGGAATCTCTACACTTAGAAACCAATGTAATTATACACTACAAGAAAAAAAATGAAAATATGAGATATATATTTATGAAATATTCTAGTATTTTATTTTTCAATATTCGAACTAAGCAACTGAAACTTTCAAAATCTGACACTGACATCAATTGACATTCTGCGTTTGTTCTTTCTATTATTGCTTTTCGGCAACAGTTGTTTATCGCTTGTTTCATTTGAGATAGCGATATTGGATAACGGATCGAAGTATTGTCGGTATATTCCTATTTATTATTGATGTGATAATTGCATGTTTACTCAAAATTTTCTCTAAATTACGTTCGCGTCAAATTGACGCATATCCGTAGAGATAGGTATACCACAAAGAGAATTTCAATATTTCCACGCTTTTGAAGAAAATAGACTTCACTACATATTTACCTCGATCAATGTGTAAAAGTCATTACAAGAGATAAAATAAAAATTCAAACGGTTTTTGTAGTTTTCCTTACAAAACTCGAAATGCGTCAAAATGACGCGTCCCGTAAACCTAGTGTTAAGTAGTGTGCAATACTACAAAATATTAATGTTGGCCATCTCAACCTTTCCCAGCTATTTACCATATGTTTGGATCAGTAGCTGGTTCGAAATCCATCGCCTCTGTTGATGTATATTTGAGATGTCCTTGGTTGGTTGGTAGGGGATCTCTGCATCACGCTTTTATCCCCTCTGCTGTAGAATGGAGTTTTAGGTGAGTTGTATTGTTGCTGGTGATGATGATGAGAAGTGAGAGTGAACGCTGTTCTTGAGGAAGCCAAACAAGTTCAGTTGAGATATCCTTTTTTAACTTGTTCTATTTGTTCTTCAACTTAACGAGGGTGTATTGGTAGTAATTTACATTGAGCACAGGTCTGTAAACTACCACGCTTTTTGCAAACTATTTTATGGAGTGGTAGACATTTAAAAACCGAAGCTTTCTGGTAATGTTGCTAACATTTTAAAAGCCTTACCACGAGATGTTTATTAGAATTTACATACATTTGCAGGCATGTGTGCTCAATTTAGTCTTGTAAACCTTCGTCAAAAGAAGGACAGAACGAAAATATATCCAGGGCAGCAGTGGGATTAAAAGCCGCCACGCTGTGCACATCAGCTTTTTGTGGGCAGTATTACTCGGCCAGGGAAGCCCCGACAGACCAGGAACAAAACGGTGTTTCATATGAGCTTTTACATCATTTGTAGTGGTGTGGATAATGAGTTTTATTGAATAAAACATAATTCATTTAAGCATTAACTTAGATACCACTAGAATAAATTTTTTAAAAACAGTGGGAAAAGCTGGCAACCCTACTTGAGCACACAAGCCTGTATATGTATATAAAAAAATATATATACATGCTATTTATACATTGTTTAATTGATGAGTAGTGGTTACAGATAGTTTATTTTTCTGAATGTATTGAAAATCTTTTACTACCAGTTTTTTCCCCCGTAATAGGCGAAACTTTGAAGCTCGTTTTTTTGTGCTGTTTGCCAACAAAAAAGATTTGAGCGCTAGCAAGCCTACTATATATGTTTAAATTATTTACATTAATGTTTAAATTTTTTAAAGAAGAATAAAATTTGATTTTACAAATTTTGTTAAAAGAGTATAAAATATAAAAATAAAATCTTCCGGAATTTGGCAGGTATGCTATTCTATATGATTTGCCTAGCAGTCATGGCCTGACTTTAGTACTAATTTATGTGACAACACATTTTCCTACTATCTTGAAAACTATCTTTTATCAAACGAACTCTCTTGACCCAAGATTGACTCATTCGCTTGGTCTATGATGGTATCTATGATTTTCTTTTAAACATACCCTTTAAAAGATTCTGGATGAATGAGTTTCTGGTCTCGTTGGCCTATAAGTCAGCCTTTTTGTTGCCGTCAATTCCCGTATGTGAAGGGATCCATTGAGAAACAATAAATTTATTGCGATTTCTCGGTGAGTTCAGTATTTTCTTTATTTTCACGATGGTCTGAGTTTGTGAGTTCTGATTTATGACATCACCCTATATGGCTGCTTTGGAGTCAACCAAGATGACTGCTGTCGAGAAAAAGTTGATAATTAACATAATATAAATCTGATTAAAATATATTATTAACTGTATTATTAATTATTATTAATTTATTGTTATTATCATTTCTAAAGCAAATAATATAGAAAGGATATCAGCGTCGAAACTTTACCTGGGTAAAAATGTTACCATTTTTAAAAGCTTCAAGCTTGATCATTCCAATTGTGCCATCAGTTTTGCCAAGTAAAATATTTCAAGACATTTTCAACTGAAAGAAAGACCAATGTTTATGTAGAGTTAATGTGGAACAATTTTTCATATTTTTGTCCAACCCCTGTGTATTATCATCATAAAAAAAGTATGTAACATGACAAAAATTAAATAATTGTGTTCTCATTTTCTTCTTCTCTTTCCGGATTATTTAATTCCCTACTAACACTTAAAATTCTGTAGGGCCATATGCGAGAACTCACCTACAGACAAAAAAAAACTTTTTTTAGAAAAACATTTTTAGAGATTACAGTTTCGAGAAAAATTTAAATTGAAAAACCAGGGCTGCCAACATTTATAGAAAATAAGAATAATAAATGGTTTCAGATTATTATTTTTATTTGTTTATTTTTTTATGTAATTTTTTCAACATTTTAAAAGACATATCACGAGAAAGCAAAGATGAGAGATTTCACCAACAAAGAGGACTTACATATGAATTTTTTATTCCTTTGCATTCAGTGGTGTAAAATATAACTTTAAATCAAATTTTCAAAACACTTTTTTACAATGCCCGGCTGGGGAATGACTTACGTCATACAGGCATCTGTAGGGCAGATTTGTTGGCTACTTTTCCAGAGGCACCATATTATGTGGGCCAATGTTGCTCCCACAGTAAGGACAGATAGTACAGAGAATAGAAGAACATCCATGCCTTGCCAGGAATTCGTATCCCAAACCTTTCTAATGCAAGGCCAGTTTCCTGACTACTACAAAGGCGAGTCGGCAATTTACGAAACAAAAAATCGTACATTAAAACTTAAACTGAGCTACCATTAAAAGAAAATTCCCCGAAAAACGTAAAAAGTTGGCAACCTAGGGAAAAGTAAAACAGTAAAAGCTAAATTCAAACTTGAGTAAAAGAAGCATAAAAACCATCAGTTAGGTTACCATGAATACGATGTTCGTTTGATTATATTAATGTTCATTTGATTCATTGTTCATTTGATTATAAGGTAAGAGCAATGGTATCTTTAAATGGTACTGGTATCTTTGGTATGATCTAGAAATCTCCTCATTTATTAAATATAAGTAAAATTCAGAGATATCCTTCCATTTTCAATCTTCAAATAATTTTATTTCATTTCAGAATTGAAGAAGACAGATTTTTATTTTAACTACAAAAAATAATTTTATTTTAACTAATAATTAGTTTTTTATATTTTACTAAATTATAATCAACAAGTTATACATTTACTGATAAAAGCTAATATTAAAAGAAGCAGAGAAGTAACAAAGTGTTTTGAAATTTCCCATGAATTTGAAAACATCGCAACTTATTTATCAGTTGAAGTTTTTCAGGATTGAAAAATGACCAGTTTATTTATTTATTATTTTTTTTATCTAGAATAATTCAGTAAATAATGATAATTCGCAATTCTTTTTATAAATTGAATTTATATCTCTAATATATTTTTTATAACTATTATAAAATATCTTTATAATCTATAATATTTTTTTATCCTATATGTATTCTTATAAAAGAAGTTTTTATACTATAGAAAATGTAGATGTACCAAATTAGATTTTTTTTGTTGTAAATTTTAGCAATAAATCTTGCGAGTAATTGTTTCTTGACAGTCTCTAAGCCTGTTATATTTCAATAAGCGAAATTACTCGAAGTAGTTTCAGACAAATATCTTTAAGAAAAATTACCGTAATTAGTTTTCTGCCTGTTTAAAACAATCATTTTTAAACAAAACAAAAATACAATAAAAAAAATCCGTACCTCAAACTATTTTATCTTTGTACAAAATAAGAATTTTTTTTTCTCAGAAGATTCTCTATCTGTACTAGCTATTTACCCCGGTGATCCATCAAAAGTTTTGCCCAAAAAATAAAAAAAAAGTACTTCCACTTTACTATTTAATCAATCATTGTTTTGTAGGAATAAATGTAAAGATAAAACTTTCACCGCTGAAAAGGTACAAATGTGTTCAAGTAATGAAAAAGACAGCTCCAAGTTTTTAGGTACTCGCATTCAATTTGAGTTTCTTTTAACTTTTCAGGTACTCTCAACGGGAGAGCTGTTGATCCGGATAAATTTATTTATGCTCCCAAGATTTCAAATCCAATCTTGTCCGTGGACGCATTAATCAATGACAAGAACTATATCCGGGGAATTGAAAGAAGTTGGAACTGCAGTTAAGCTTTCATCTAACAAATTAAGTTAAAAGTTTAAGTTAGGTTTATTGAGGAATACATCACATTGCATTCTATTAATGAGACAGTATTAATTTTCATATGTTTGAAAAATTTGATCTGATGAATGTGTTACTAAATTAAGCAAAAATGAAATTTTATAAAGCACATTAGATAGCACATTTTATTTACAAAACTGTGCCAGATTTCATATACTCGCAATATTGAACTGAAATAAAAGTTTTGAAACAAAAATGGTTAATATTTTTTTTAATTATTGTGATTTGAACCTAAAAAGTTTATTACGAATTTACAGTGTATGCCGGACGATAACTGAATAAATTGTCACTAGCTTCTTCAGTATTGTGAGTCAATATATTTCAAAGGATGCGAAATGATTTGTCAAAAAGGGGTAAAAGGGACACGAGGGAGCGTGAATTGGTTGGGCGGTCTTGATTAGCGATAGTGTTGAGGTTGAAAATGTTGTTAACGATACCAACGTTGTTGATTTAGGCTTTCTTGAAAAATTGTACTTATCACCAAATTTTACTAAATTTTTTCAACATTAAAAGTTGTAAAAATTATGCTTCCTGATTAAAAAACTGATTATTAGTTCAATAAACAGGAGTTAAAAAGATTTTGGCCATCCGACTTATTGTCAAGGCTCGCATAGTCTTTAAAAAGTTTTAAAAAATGGTGTTGGGTTTTTCAATAAAGGAGTTGAAATTTCTTATTATTTGCTTTCACTTTTAAATAAAAAAAAATCGAATAGTCGATTATTTGCTTGGAATTATTGGTAAAGTTTATGGTAAATGCGAACTTGTAAAATTACATGATATTTTCTTAACACTTTCGTTACTGCAGACCGCTCCAGCTGAAGTGACGCCACTATACAAAGCACACACCGTGAAGTGAGCACATTACGTGTTAAAATATCTTATATTTTACTTTCGTAGATATAAAATACTTCACTCTTAAATATAGCAAACAGAATAAACGCGTTTCAAGCTATAAAACATATTCAAAATCTACATGTAGCATTATTAGTCCAATATAGATAAATTGAATATCTTCTACTGAAGAAAGTTTCTTCTTCTTTCAGATCTATGTCTACATTCAGGAAGCAGCCTCACAAATAAGATCCCCTCTGCAGAGGATCAAAAATGTGATGGTGAGTTTTCCGATCATCTTCAGGAATGTTTCCCTGGCCGTCGCCAATAGCCCATAGTGCAGCTGTAATGTGATGTAAATATAGAACCTACTTATATATTGCCTTGACATTAAATGGAGTGGAAATAGAGTGACAACGGTCTTGAAAAATTTAAAATGCGATGACAAATATTTTGTGAGGTTACAGAAATATGATAAGCTTTAATTTAAAGTGAGCCTTAGGAATTCAGTTGGCCATTTGTAATTTGTTTCCTCGATAATTTTATATCAGATTCAAAGCTTTTAAATAAAATGCATTAACGAAATAAAATTAATTATAAAGATAATAATAATAATAATTTTATAATAATAATTTTATTATAATAATTTAATAATAATAATTTAATAATAATAATAATTTAATAATAATAGTTTAATAATAATTTTTTTGCCATTAAGTTATAGCATTCTATGTGAATTTAAGATATATATTTTGCTTGCAAACAAAACAAGTATAACTTCCAATTTCCCCATATCCAAATAACATATCCAATTCAGATATAGTAGTACATTATCAAATTTAAATCGAACCGAGACTATATCTATAATGGAAACAGTTTTATCGCTAACTATTCCTGTAAAAATACAAATCACGAAAACATGCTTTTAATCATAAAACTTTTTCACTTGATCTTTTTAACTAGCAAAAAAAAAAATTAGGCATTTTTCTAGTTACTAAAAGTTATTCCTTTTAAAAGAGAAAAAAAAAAAAAAAAAAAAAAAGAAAAAAAGGGCATTTTATCGTAAATGAATGAAAGTTATTTTGAAATTTCACATTATCTAAATCGAAAATTTTATGTTTTTCTAGAAAGGCATAAAAATTCTTATGGTAGAAAGTATAAGGTATTATATATATAAGAAATTAAATATTCATTTCCAAACTGTGATTTTATTTTTATTTTAAAATATTTTTGTAAAATTTTCTTCATTTAATTTAGCAAATTAAATAAATATTTAAAAATATTAATAATTCAAAATTTATAAAATATTTTAGATCATTTTCTAATGTTTACAAAATTTTCACAGAATTATCCATCTCGGGTTATACATTTTAAAATTTAGGAAGAGACAATGTATAAGTGCTATAAGCACCAGTGTATTTTTGTACCGTGTACGTGTGTAATAGACATATACATTGCATTACATGTAATAGTATGTTGTAACATTACCATGTAATATATTGTAATATTAAAAGTAACATTGCCCTCAAAAATTTAAGGAAAAGCCTGATTTCTGTGTGTTATTTGAATATTAATATGCATGAAACATGACGTTTAAAGGTAATATTCATTTACAAACAGTGTTATTTATTTTTCTTTTATTTTAAAATATTTTCGTAACATTTTTGTTTTATTTTATTTAGCATGTTAAATAAACATTTGAAATTATTATTAATTTAAAATTTATGAAATATTTTAGATAATTTTAAAATATTTACAAAAATTTTCATTGAATTATCCATCTTGGGTTATAAATTTTAAAATTAAGGAAGAGACAATGTATAAGTGCTATAAGCACCAGTGTATTTTTGTACCGTGTACGTGTGTAATAGACATATACATTGCATTACATGTAACAGTATGTTGTAACATTACCATGTAACATGTTGTAATATTAATAATAACATTGCCCTCAAAAATGTAAGGAAAAGCCTGATTTCTGCGTGTTATTTAAATATTAATATGCATGAAACATGAAGTTTAAAGGTAATATTCCTTTACCAACTGTGTTATTTATTTTTCTTTTATTTTAAAATATTTTCGTTTTATTTTATTTAGCATGTTAAATAAACATTTTAAAGTATTATTAATTTAAAATTAATGAAATATTTTAGATAATGTTATAATACTTACAAAATTTTCATTGAATTATCCATCCCTGGATATAAATTTTAAAATTAAGGATGAGACAATGTATAAGTGCTATAAGCACCAGTGTATTTGTGTACATGTGTATAAAACATATGCATTGCATTATATGCAATATACATTGCCCTCAAAAATTTAAGGAAAAGACAACCTGATTTATGTGTATCATTTGCATATTAGTATACATGAGGCATGAAATTTAAAGGGAATGTGCATTAAACAGTACTTTACTGACTTTGATAGAGGAATTTACAAAAATCCCAACAAATATAGGGTTTACAACAAATATAACACACTTACAGGTAGGTCCGTTTACAGAGGAAACAATACATTCCAGTTTTATGAGGACAATTGTTAAGAAAACATTACAAAAATAGGTTCGAGTTAGGAATATGTCCTTCCCCAGACTATAATGCATGGACAGTGTCGCTTTCCCTTATGTAAGTTAAGTTGTTGGACAACGAAAATGTGAGTGCAGTCCAGACAGGGAGACCTTATTCCAGTTCACGTATTAGTCTTGGAGTAGGGCTCAGAACAGTTACTTGTCAGCCATGGTGGTTGTAAACATTCTCTATCGGATTCAGATCTGGAAGTTTGGCTGACCAATACATTTGACGAATATGTAAAGATTTTTAAAAAAATCCTATACATGATGAGGTCTATTTGGCCACCCGCTATCGCCTATTAAAATTAAATCGGAGCCACCTGTAGCCCTAAAAAGCAATCTATGGTCTCCAAAAATACACACCTTTAATAGTGCCTTTTTAAAACATCTGGAGCGTCGTGCGGTCATCCAACACGATGCCCATTCAGATAATCAAACTTTGGCTTTCACAATGACCGATTTCTCGTAGATTAGAGGACCTGTAGCATGCCTCTGATTGATACTTTTATATGGAGATAACCAGGTATTTTTAACCCCTAATCAACTGCCCGCAAAATTCATTTGAAGGTTTGGCTTTCAATGCGACTGTAAGTTGTAATTATAACGAAACAAAAGTTTGATGGTCTAGGAAGGCATCGTGTTAAATAACCTCACGAGCCTCTACGTCTTTAGAAGAGCAGGTTATTAATAATATGAGTTTATCAATAATAATAATGCCTTTTGCAGCCCTATATTTGCTACTTTAGGGATTTAGTAGAATCTGCGTGCTCGGCTCACATAAGAACTCAATATATTGAGAAAATGCTTTTTAATATTAATGTATTCGTTGGATTAATTGACCATTCAGATCTTCTGAACTGAATGCGATTTAAATTACCGTTACAGATAAGTTACTGTTTTGAGAAAATCGCTACGGTTGCTATATGAGCTGAAACAAAGGTTACTTCATGTCGGGTTTTCGTTGCAATTTCAATACCCGATGACTTGATTGGCTGTATGGAAAGCAATGTCACAATAGTAGTAATAATAATTGATAGTAATAATTGGTAACAATAATAAATGATCACACTAAGTAAAATTAGATAATGATTTGAGTTGTAATTATTTTCTGAAATTACTAAAATATTTGAAATGTTAGCTTTTGTAAATATTGACTCATAACAAACAAAAATTTCTTATCACGTAAATAGTGGTAAATATAATGGTAAAAATCACGTAAGTTAGTGGATGATAGTGGTTATTCAATTCAAAGTGATTCACGCGCTATGTGGCTATGATTTTCTTACACGAAAAAATTTTCATCCCTTATTTTCATATTATGTATTGGAAGGATAAAAAACAGATTTTAATCTTTAAGTATGATTATAATATTTTCCCTATTCGTTATGATATTCTCCTTATTGATTATGACATTTTCCCTAAATTTGTTATTATTGTGGTGAGGATTTATAATTATTAACTCATTTTATAAATAAGTAAAATTTAATTTACTTTCCATTCCCTGAACAGCTGAAATTGTTTTCCTTATAGAGTAATTAAAAACTTTTTTTGAATATGAGAAATTTTCGATTAATTAGCTCCCAGATGGAAACTTAATTAGGTTTTGAAACATAATGACAAAAATCTACTTGCTTAATTTATGAAAAATACATAATTAGTGGATATTATTAAAGATAATGCCTGTTAGACTTCTATTAATTAAATATAATATATATTTGATGAGAAAGTTTTTAAATGGATGTATTCATTTCATAAAATTGTTCACTTTATTTTTTTTCACTTTCTCAATTAAATAACATTAAAATTAATAGTTGAAATAAAAAGAGCTATAGACAGTTACTTAATTTGAAAATACTTTATTAAAATTTCGTAAAAGGATAACTTTGTACCGCACACGATTTTGGAGTTATATGTCATGCATGTTAAGATATTCAAGTTAACAATTCTATAATGTTTCTAATTCAGAGTGATTCCTATGTTCTGATACATTTATTTTTAGTTAATTTTTCTATCTTTTTTAATTATTTTTTGCTTAAATTTCCTATTCCTTTAAGTTAATTTTCTATTCCAAGAAAAGTTATTCGTCCAGAAATGATCTAAAGCCATCCGATTTAAACGGACCTCATTTATGCTTGATTATGACATTTTCCTTAAATTTGCTGTTACTGCAAAAAAGAATAATAATTACCAACTCATTTTATAAGTAAGTAAAATTCCATTTACTTTCCATTCTCTCATCAGCTGAAATTGTTTTTCTTCATAGCGTAATTAAAAACCTTTCTCGATGTGGAAATTTTTCGAATAATTTGCCCCTAGACGGAAATCTTTTTAAGCTTTTGAAAAATTAATAAGGATAAAATTAACTTACTTGGTAATTTATGGAAAGTATTTAATAGACATTATTTATGATAACTTCAATTAAGTAAATATAATGTATATTTAATGGGGTAGACTTAAAATTCATAGATGCCTCACTTGAATAGCATAAAAGTAAACAAATAAATGAGTTTTGCAGACATTTTTTTAAAAATTTTTTTTTATTAATATATAGTAAAATAAGAACTTTGTGCACACAAGGTTTACGTGACATCTTATAGTTGCTATAGGTAAGAAACTAGATAATTTTTTGCTAAGTTCAGGAGTTGAAATTGGATTATAATTTAACAGTAGTTTGTTTAGATCTAACTCATTACTCTAACTTATATATTATATAAATAAAGATTTTAAACACATAGGAACTGATAGGCATTGAATATTTGACTTATCAAGCAAAAACAAATAATCAAATAATATAAAATTCAATATCACGAATTATTAATTAACGAATCATAAATACAGCATATCTAGGCGAGAGCAACCGTAGCGCAACCCACAAAATCTAAAGAGTCCTTGATTGTTTTCCTTGACTTTTCCAGTGGAGATTTAGTTTTCTTTAAAACTTTTATTTAAAAAGAAACTTTTAAGAGAGGTTAGCAAACTTATGAAAGAGCAGCGGTGTCTCCGGGAATAGAGCGTTTGCCTCCCAATGTTGTGAACCAAGTTCGAATCCCAGACATGTCTGGTAGATACGAATTCCACACCCGGCTTGCACCGACCACATTACTGACGTAAAATATCCTATGTGATAGATGGATCATGGGTTAGGGTCCTCCTTCCATCATGCTTACCGTGGCAGATTTTCGTGATTTTCCTTTTCATGTAACGCAAATGTGTGCGAGTTCCCTCATAAAGTCCTCCGTGAAAGCAAAATTGCTCTAAATACTTTATCTAGGAGTTCCCTTGTCTTCTGGATTAGGTTTAATATTACAAGGCTGCGGAGGTGAACATTGGTGGTCGTAAACTCAAAATTGGGTCGCTCTTCAACAACGGTTATAAAATAGAACAAAACTTTTTAAAAGTTCTCGAGAGCTCTGATTATTATTTAATAGTAATTTGTATTGTCTCCAAACACAGAGATGCGGTTAAAATTTGAGCCTTTTATAGCTGATCTGAAAGCGGTGGTAGTTTCGATTGATGACAAATTATATTTTTAAGAAATTTTTCTTTCAACCATTAGGAAATGAATCTAGCTTCTACTGTAGTAGCATGAAGAAATCTAGATGCGATTAGAGGATTTTAAATTGCCAAAAAGCAACCGGAATTTTTATAGACCGCAAATTCTATTTGGCTATCAAATTATGATTGATACTGCATTCTGATTTCAGTGATGATAGAAATATGTATTGTTATCCTTAAATTCCAGATGAATACAGATATAAATACAAGATGAAATTTAAGTGCTATAAGCTGTAAGCTCCAAGTGAGATTTAAGAGCTCTAGATAGTCGAAAAGTAAGAGAAAGTTTGATCCAAAGATTCACCCCTCGCACAAATGAAAGTAAATTAATAAAAACAAAGTATTACACATTTTGAATATGTTGACATAAAATTCTTTTACATTTTCAAGTGCTCGTGGGTACTAAGATATTGATGGTTAAAAGTTATTTAATTCTCTTAATTCATTTCATGTTCATAACTATATTTAAATCTATAACTAAAATCAAATATTCGTAACTATTCCATTCATTCTAAAGTCTTCATGTAAACTATATGTTGATTCACAAAACAAACTTTTATTAACTCAACAATATATTTCGATTGTTACCATCGTAATTTAATATTAACATTTTCAGCAACCACTGGAAAATACAGCAAAACTGTATATTTGAAACGAGACAAATCAACAATGGTTATTAATAGTTAATACTAAACAAAATTTTGAGCTTAAACATCTTTCTACCAACATAATGTCATTAGTTAGGATACATTAAACAGTATGCTTTGATGTCTAACTGAATATTAAACAAATTAATAGTTTTATCCCAAATATAAAATTATTCCTATGAAGTCAAGTTAACTAAGTCAAAACTAATAGAGTAGTAGTATTATTCGCAGTAAACTGAGCTTTAGTTTCTAATAAGATGAATCAAATCATGATATATTGTTTAAGTAAACTATTCTAAATGAATCTTATACTTTTGAGGGATCTAAACATTTATTTTAGTCAAATTTCAAGTTATTTTGGATCAGAAATTAGTGTAAACATCACCGATAAAGTTCTAATTCAGATAATATGCATATAATGTAGCTAATATGCAGATTAACTAGGTTGACCCGTTAAAGTGCAAAGTGAAGAGTTTCTGCTATTTACCTAAATAATATGCGCATTAATGGTCTCCATATCGTAATAATTCAAAAGTTTGTTTCTCTCATTTTATCGACTAATTTGTTGATTCCTTAGGTTTCTGAAAAAAAATGAATGATTTTAACTTACTCGATTGAAATAAAATTTTAAACCCTTTGAATTGTTGTATTATATTTTCAAAACTTTTGATGATTGATTCTATCAAATGTATTGATTGATAGTAGTAACTTGTGAAAAGTTGCTGTTGTTACATCAAAAAATGTAGTTTTCCCGTTAATGAATGCATGAAAAGTAATATGCAGATGATCAGATGTATGTAGGTACTTTTCAGATTACCTAGGTAATTCTTAAAAACAAACGATTTCTTCGCACTTTAACGGATTTACTTAGTTAATCTGCACATAACCGGATAATCTGTAGAATAACGGATTTCTACACTTTAGGAATCGGAATTACATCGTCAGGTAGAGATTCAGAAGAGATTTTTTGCCTCGCTCGAGAAATATTTTTAAATGGCTTGCAGAAATTTCTCTGCAATCAGACTAACTAAATAGAAAGAATAAGATGGTGCTTCATAAATATTTAATTCGCCAAATTTTTAAATTATATCTCGGAATAATGGAGTTCGGAAATATAAGGAAATACTTTATGTGTTTGAAAAGAAGATACTATAAGTGCACTTGGAATGAACCAGTGCGGAGAGTATAAAGAAGAACAAACTTATAGATACATAAGGTGAACCAGACGTTATAAAAGTTTTTAAAATAGAAAGTTTTCAAGTTGACTGTTGTATATGGTGAACCAGACGTTATAAAATCTATTGAAATGCAAAGTTTTCAGCTGGATAGTTGTATATGGTGAACCAGGCGTTATAAAATGTATTAAAATGCAAAGTTTTCAGGTGGATAGTTGTATATGGTGAACCAGACGTTATAAAGTGTATTAAAATGCAAAGTTTTCTGGTGGATAGTGGTATATGGTGAACCTGACATTATAAAATGTATTAAAATGCAAGGATTTTAAGTGGGCAGTTGTATATGGCGAACCAGACGTTATAAAATGTATTAAAATACAAAATATTTAAGTGGATAGTTGTATATGGTGAACCAGATGTTATAAAATGTATTAAAATGCAAAGGTTTTAAGTGGACGGTTGTATATGGTGAACCTGACGTTGTAAAATGTATTAAAATACAAATTATTCAAGTGGATAGTTGTACAAGATGTTATAAAATGTATTAAAATACAAAGTATTTAAGTGGATAGTTGTATATGGAGAACCAGACGTTATAAAATGCATTAAAATGCAAAGATTTTAAGTAGACAGTTGTATATGGTGAACCAGACGTTATAAAATGCATTAAAATAAAAAAATTTCAAGTGGGCAGTTGTATGTGGTAAACCAGCCGTTATAAAATGCATTACAATGCTAAGTTTTCAAACAGACAATTGTATATGGTGAACCTGGCGTAATAAAATGTATTAAAATACAAAGTATTTAAGTGGAGAGTTGTATGTGGTAAACTAGACGTTTTAAAATATATTAAAATGGTCCATGATTTCAAGTGGGGGAGAAGCGAAACGTCACAAGTTTTTTTTATGGCCAAATGAAATGGTTTTCGAGCAATTGAAGGCACTGCTGGGGTATATCTGCCATTTTGATGTCGAGTTCCAAATGATTGGAAAAAAGATCTGCAAAACAGTGATACTCAATATTTGAGTCAGAATGAGAACCCATAATATGCTGTCACGCCAATGAAGAAAAAGAAATATTTATAAAAAAAAGAAACATTTCTTGCCAAAACTTCGTATATTTCATGGAAAACAGCAATTTATTAGCAAACAAAATAATATTTCACTAGAAACAGAAAAATAAAATCTATGAGTTTCCATTATTATTTAAAAATTCGATTTCAATGTTTAAATATGAAAAACTCTTCGTTTGAAAATTGTAATGATAATGAGTGCAAACACCTGTTTAAATTTATATATTTTTAAAAATGTTTATGCTTTTTGAAAATTTCCATTAATAAATTTTTTATTTTTTTTTATTTTGGAAAAATATTAAAAATATTTTAATGTTAATGAAAGGAATTAACGTGAAATATCATTTCTTCTCTTAAAACAAGCAGTTGCTGTAAATATTTAGTTTCCTTGTTATTGCATGAAAAATTAAAGCTAAAAATTAATTTTATTAACTAATATAGCCTTTCTTTTGCAAAATAATTTGCATTAATACAAAATAAATACGAAATAAATTACAAAAATATATGCATGGAAAATTAAAACTAAAAATTAATTGTGTCACCTATAATTGCTCCTATCTTACTGTATTTTATTGTATTTAAAATAAATAAAGTGGCGAAATTTTATTAATTTGCATTAAAATGCTTAACAAATTTAAACGGATTCTTAAAGCTCTATTGTGATATAGATTTCCCCCAAATAATCATGAATCGTCGAATTCCAAGTGCTTGTACTAAAGTTAGAAAAGCTAGGAATTATACGAATTTACAAAATCGTTGAAACTTTGGAAATGTTTATAGAAAGAGGGAATTAATTGTGTTTACTTTTAAATTACACGCCCAGGATTGTGTTTATGTTTCTTTTAAAACATCGTGTTTTCTATTCAACAATGTTTACTCGGAAAGTAAATGAACTTTACAATTGTCTTATAGAAACGGACTGTAGCTTGGAATTTATCTTTGCGTAATTACATTTATGTAAATAGTTTCTAAGAAATTTCTTAAGTTGAAATCTTATTTTATAAAACAATTATTCATTAAAAAACTATACAAAGTGTAAAGAAAACTACATTAAGTGCAAAGAAATGTAGAAATTTTATAATACTTAACATTTGTTCTGCGAATCTATTAGTTTTATTGAGATAATCTTAAAAAGTGAAAAAATTTAAAAAAATTATTTCAACAATGTAAATTGGTCCAGGTGTGTGCATATATATATATATATATATATACGAGGGTTGCTATTTATATTTCTGGCCTTGGCAACAGTAAGTGTTGCTAGGCGACCGCAGACGATTTTAATCGATAGTTTGATATTTTTAAACATATATTCAGCAGATGATTTACCATTATAGCTTCATTTGTGTTGTTGACAGTAAATTGAAAAGTTCTTCTCTTTCAAAAAATGGAATTGAATCGTGAACATTTTTGTGCCATTATTTTTCATAACTTTCGACGTGGATTGTCAAGACAAGAGTGCTTCGATGAACTTAATTCTTTATTCAGCGATAAAGCGCCATCCTACAGCACTGTAAAAAATTGATATAACGAATTTAATCGTGGTCGATGTTCGATCCAGGACGAATCCCGTGCAGGTCGTCCAAAATCCGTTGTTGTGCCAGAAAAGATCGATGCTGTGCGTAAAGCAAGATCGTCATGTGACATACCGTGAGATAGAGGCGTCTTTGGACATTAGTATGACTAGCATCAATAAAATATTGCATGAACATTTGAGCGTGAAAAAAATTTGTTCGCGTTGGATCCCGCATAATCTGACAAACGCTCAAAAAAAGGCTCGTGTCGATTGGTGCAAGGAAATGTTGGAAAAATACGTTCAAGGTACATCAAAGGCTGTGTATAACATCTACACAGGTGACGAATCATGGATCTATGCATATGAGCCGGAAACAAAACAGCAATCAACTGTATGGGTCTTCCAAGACGAGGCAAAACCAACTAAAGTTGTTCGAGTAAGAAGCACATCGAAATAAATGATTGCCTGTTTCTTCGGCATTAATGGTCATGTGGCAACAGTGGCGTTAGAGCAACGCAGGACGGTCAATTCTGAATGGTGCACGACCATTTGTTTGCCAGAAGTCATCGGAGAAATTCGAAAAAAGCAGAAGAACAGGCAAATTATTCTTCATCATGACAATGCGAGCTCTCACACATCGACTCAAACAAAGGCATTTCTGACGGAGCGAAAGTTCGAACTGATGGGTCATCCGCCGTACAGCCCTGATTTGGCACCCAATGACTTCTTCTTATTCCCACACATCAAAAATAAATTACGTGGACAACGATTTTCGACACCCGAGAAGCGGTTGATGCATTCAAAACGCATGTTTTGGAGTTACCTCAATTGGACTGGAAAAAGTGCTTTGAAAATTGGTACAAACGCATGCAAAAGTGTATTGATCATCATGGAGAATATTTTGAAAAACAATAAAACCAATTTCGATCCTACATATTTGTTTTTTCATTATTAGGCCAGAAATATAAATAGCCACCCTCGTATAAGATAGATAAAAAATTTTTATAGTTTTTCCCTTTTTTTTCTCTTTGTATTTTTTTGTGCTATCTATATATATATATATATATATATATATATATATATATATATATATATATATATATATATATATATATTTAATATTATTTAATATTATTAATATTATTTATTTATTTATTTATGCACAAGGAAATAAAATATTTTAAAAAATATTTAAAAATTTAAAAAAAAAATTTGAAAACCAGATAAGAAAAAGATATTGTCTCGTCATCAGTTAACACCACAAAAAGAGTGCTTTCGAATATTATATAATATAGCCAAAGCAAAATATATGTATACAATAGTGTGAAGTGTACCAAAAAAAATTTAAACGAAAATGAACAAGTTAAGCAAAAAGTGCTTTTGCACTTTTTGCTTAACTTGTTTTAAACATATCAAGCTTTTTTTAAAAACATATCGAGCAAAAAATAAAAATTCAAGAAAAACAGAAAATGTAATATATAAGAAAAGAAGAGAATTCATATGTATTTACACTTGGGAGCATTTTTTAAAAATGATTTAAATTATTTTCGTAACAAGTTTTCCAGATTACAAAGTATGAAAATCGAAGCGTAAATAGAGGATCATGGGTTCATTTTATGGCGCGTTCTTACTGAAGTACAATTACAGAAGCGCGTTTACTTTTTTATTTTAGTTACCTTGGATTGGCCCGAATCTGGATACGTATAGGGTCTAATAGTATACTAGATAATTCTAAATTTATAATCAATTAGTTTGAATTTCAATTATAAAATTTTAATATTGATGATTTCAGACATATTATTAACTTTTAATGAAGAAAAAAATTATTTTAAAATTTTTTTAATATTGATTGATTTCAGAAACATTATTAACATTTAATGAAAAGAAAATTTAAAAATTCTTCGTCAAATATTAGAAGAATTTTAGTCACGATTTTGCTTTTAATTTCGGTACCACTACAAAATATATTTTTACATAACGGAGCAACTTAGCATCTCTGTATATTCTAATATTAGAGGGATTGGAAAGTAATGCAGTTTCGGCGCATTTGATATTTGTTATAAAGATTTTATTTTTAATCAATATTGTATTCCCCCTCGTTAGCAACAACGTTTCGATGATGGATCGAAAATGAATCGAGATGGATCGGGGAAAAAAATCAATTGGTGTTTAAAACTAAACAATATTTCATACACCAAAACGACATTACTTTCCGGTCCCCCTCTTTTGATTTTTGATTTGATCAGTAAAAATATTTTGATTGTTGATGATTAATGAATGATGGATTATTTGATGATTTATTACTGAATATTTAGCAAATGAATAGAAAAGTTCTTTTCATAATACTAAAATGCTCCTTTATTTACTAATTAAAATGCGTAGGATCTGGAACATTTTACAAAATACATATTTACATATAAATTTTATGTTGTTTTTTATGCCACTTGTCATCTACCAAGCCTGCTTGGTTAAACCAAGCGAGTTTAAGACTGAAGGCGCGTTTCTTGTTTTTCATTGGCGCTGATTTTATGCGGATCGCAACTGAAAAAATGGTTTTGCCAGTACAACTACTTGATAATCGTTTTTGTTTCATTTTCCCTGCTGGCAAATTGCATGATAGGAAGTCAATCATAATAATCAAATCACGTGATTGAGATTGAATAAGAGCAATGATAGAATAATATTTTTGTATGAAATAGTAAGAAATATTAGGGGATGTTTCTTTAAGCAGCTACCGTAGAATAGTTGTTATACTATGAACATGCATTGTTTTAAAATTGAACCATGAAGACTAATTTTCTTTTTTTTTTTAATAAATATAAAAGTATGAAACACAGGAACTGGTAGATTTTGAAAATAAATTTAAAAGCTAATTTTATTTGTTTATGCAGAAAGCTATTATTTTTAAGCCAACTAGTAAGTCAATAGATTTTAATTGCCATTATTTTTAAAATACAGGATGTGTCCAATGTTCTTTCAAAATTATTACATTAATTATCCTTTTTCTTTCCGTATGGTATACTATCAATGAATTATTGCAAATAGTCCAAATATTGTAGATAGCTTTTTATTCCCATTTTATTACCATTCATATATATCAGACTGATGAAACCGCGGAGAAGGTGGGTCCACCGGCTGTACAGCTATATTACCATTGTTTATTCTATATTATGTTTGTGCTGTCCATGCACTAGACCAGTGTTCCCCAACCTTTTCATCACCGCGGACCTGTCAACGTTTGATAATTTTAACGCGGCCCGCAGGGGGGGGGGGCATTGATTGTTTATACTTTAGATTATTTTGATTTTTTAATTTAACATGCCTTCAAAATAAAATACAGTTACATCAAAAAAATATAAAGTGATTTAACATTTTAACTTACTAGAACATTAAATCAATGAGAACCCTGAGCCAATGCCTCCTACAACTGAAAGCCTCCGCACGGTTTTTTTATAGGTAGTCCGATCAGACCACTATGTAGGTAAACCAGTTTACGAAAGAGCCTTTTAATAGAAAATCTATCAAAAATAAGAAAGTGGTAGCAAATATATGTCTAAAAATTTGTGTAATTTATGAATATGAATAGTTTGTCTTATTTACTTGTCTACCTCTACAGATTCAGTTCTCAAATATATATGATAAACTTCTCTCAGCTACTTTTAAAATAGAATTTGGTGTCATGCGCTCAAACTGTTCACTTTTTAAATAGTCTGCGCAGACTACTTATAAGAAACCGTGTGGAGGCTTTCTGATGTAGGAGGTGATGCCTGAGCTTGTTTCTTTGCAACGAGACTGCTCCATCTCTCCGAATCCGATCTATCGTTCCATGACACCCGAAGTGTGTTGCTTATTTCCAGTTTATTCCGTTGCTTTGTTTTGGTTGCTGTTACTGCAGAAAACCCCGCTTCACACTGATAGGTTGTCGGAAATGGCAATAGGGATTTATATGCTGTGGTAGCAATCTCGGGGTACTATGTCATGGTTTTTATCCAGAACACTGGCTGAGTTGTTGTCTCGAACGTAGTTTTAAAGCCGCCACCATTTGCAATCTCCAATAGTTGATCTTCTTGCACAGACATGCTAGATTCGCCCGATTTGTTGACAAATGGGTCGCAGATTCATTCCTTACCAGATATTTTTAATTTTTTAGTAAAAATCTGGGAATTCAGTTTCAATGAAATGAGTGGCCCGGTACCATTTGTTACACGGACCGGTGCCGGTCCGCGGACCGGGAGTTGGGGAACACTGCACCAGACAATACGCCTAGCCATTTCATCATTTTATCTTTGTGAGACGTGTCAAATCCAATGAATCAGAGAGAGGTCACCAAAGCTGATTCTAAGTTCTACATTGATCAATCAAGGTTATATAAAGTAAAACCATGCATTAAAATTATACATTATAAACAGCACGTATTTTAACTTGGGTACACTAGAAATAATTGTTCTTACTTCTACCTTTACTACTTGGTAAGTTAAATTTCATTATTACAACTGTACTGTTTTTTAAAATATTTCTTCTCTAACTTAGAGAGTGTTTCGTTAAAGTGAGTCAATTTTCTTTAAAAAAAAATTATTGCACCCTGAACAATCTTAAAATCATTACATCAATTTATCTCTATAGGAGAGATGCCAGGAGCGACTATAAATGTAAGAAGTGGTATAGACTATCAATTAATTTATATATACATAATCTAATTAATATTTCAATCTAAATTGCCCGCATGCTATATTTTAAAAATTTTTAATGCTTAACATAAAAACATTATTTGTATTTTCTTCTAAGCTCTGAGGTGGCCTCATTTGCCGGTTACTCGCTGGTACAATTTTCTAGTTTTCGCAGTTTTTCTCTGTATTCTCCTTCAATTGTAAACTGAAAGAAATATGCTAAAAAAATATGCTAATTTTAATTTCTTTCAAAAGTATTTTGAAATTTATTAAAAACCATCTCTTACATTTTTAATCGCCCGTGGAATTCCTGCTATACTTATTAAATCATACCTTTATGCATTGTAAACAGCATATCTTTAAACACTTTACTAACTTGACTGGCAGATATAATTTTTCCTATTACAATTTTTCTTTTCTTTGAAATTTTATTTATTCCGCTGTTTTTTCCCAACACTTCTCAACCTTAAAGAATTTTTCATTTCCAGAGTCAAAACCTAAAGCTCTCTTCTCCTGATTTAGGCTATGTAAATGAAGTGCCAAAAGACCTCCCAAGCGAAGATGAACAAATCGCTTTCAAATCGTTCTCTGGGAATACCATTATGCAAAACGCATTATTCACAGAGTCTTTTCGCTCTAGGTGAGAATTGATAAAGAGAACCACAGGCATTGATGGAAAATCATCCTTAGGTATGTATTGCATTTATGTGAAACATTCTTTTGCATGGAAAGGAAAAGGGAATTTTTTCTAAGCATCTTTAACAAAAATTTCTCATCAGATTTCTGAAACGGCTTCAAAATATTGTTGTTGTTTTTTTCCCGACTACCTTAAAGTTTTATCTGTTACTATAAAGTTTGTTTATCTATTGTGTTATGTTGTATAGTGTCATAAAGTATCAGTGTCTAGAATAACTATCTATACATGCATTGGATATTGTTTCAGTATTAATTGTGTCGGTGACATAATAGAGTGAGGTATATACGTACAGAATATTCTTTTTTATTTCGGTTGGAGAATTGTTGATACATGTCGTCGATTTGTAAAATCGTAAATTCTATATCTGGAACGGCATCAAAATATTGTTCATTTTTCAACTACGTTAAAGTTTTAATAATATTTTGATTATCGTAAATTCTATCTCTGCAACGGCATCAAAATATTGCTCATTTTTCAACTACGTAAAAGTTTAAATAATATTTTGATTATCGTAAATTCTATCTCTGCAACGGCATCAAAATATTGTTCATTTTTCAACTACGTTAAAGTTTTAATAATATTTTGATTATCGTAAATTCTATCTTTGCAACGACATCAAAATATTGCTCATTTTTCAACTACGTAAAAGTTATAATAATATTTTGATTATCGTAAATTCTATCTCTGCAACGGCATCAAAATATTGTTCATTTTTCAACTACGTTAAAGCTTTAATAATATTTTGATTATCTATTCTGCTATATTGTATATAGTGTCATAAAGTATCAGTGTTTAGAATAACTATCGATACGTGTACTGGATATTGTTTCAGTATTAATTGTGTCTGTGATATAATAGTGTGAGGTACAGAACATTTTTTTTTTAAATTTTCTATCGAAGAATTATTGATACATGTTCTCAATGTGTAATATTCTAAATTTGTTACTTGTACTAAATTTATTGTTTGTAATTTATTACTTTTAGTATTTATTGCATTTTTTATTTTATTTTTTTTTATAACCGTCGTTGAACAGCCCGAACCAATATATATATATATATATATATATTTTTTTTTTGTTGGGGGGGGGGTTATCGACTACTAATGTTCCACTCAGTAATCTTGTAATTTTGAACCCAATCCAGAAGACAAGGGAACTCCTGGATCAAGTATTGGAAGAAATTTGCCTTCGTAAAGGACTTTTTAATGTAACTAACCAGCATTTGCGTTACATGGAGAGAATACCACGATAACCTCCCACGGTTAGCCTGATGGCAAGGAGACTCTAACCCATGATTCGTCTATCACTGAGGATATTTTACGTCAGCACTGTGGTCGGTGCAGGACGGATGGGGAATTCGTATCGATCAGACACCGCTGGGATTCGAACCCGGTTCATCACCTCAATGGAAGGCGAACGCTCTATCCTCTGAGCCATAATGACTCAAGGAATAGAGCGTTATTATATTTAGACAAAATATTTGCATGGGGAGAAAAGGACATTTTTTTAAAGCATATTTAACAAAATATTTTCCATCAGATCTCTGATACGGCTCCAAAATATATCTTTTCAACTAAGCAAAAGTTTTAATAATTTATTGTATTATGTTCTATAGGGTCATGTATAATAAGGTTCAAATATACAAGGTGGGAGAATAACTGTTTATACATGCAGTGAATTTTGAATATCTTAATTAATTACTCCTTTTTATTATTTTGTAGTTTAAAAATTTGTGGTATTTGTGTACGAAATATTTATTTTATTTTATCTACTGTCGATGAAATTTTGATTATTTTAAATCTTTTAAACTATTGTGTCTGTATTTAATAATTTTGTCATATAATAGTTTGAACAAGATTCAAAAACAAAAGTGTAAATATTAGAAAAAAAATGTCAAAAATTTCTTTTCTTTTTTTTTAGCTTCTATTTTATGATTAAAAACATGTCTAAGTTGATGTTACAAATAGATATATTTATTTAGAAACATTAGGTGTGATGCTAAATGCGAATTTTTAAAAATACGTCGTAATTTCTCCCTTTTGCTACCATTTAAAATGAATATGTAAGGACTGTACGAACTTAGAGTTTGGAGTATTTATGCACAAATTTATTTTATTGCTTTTATCGAACTTTTGATTCATTTATTAAATTGACATTATGTTAATTCTTAGCGTTTATATTCTACTGTCTTGTAACGTAATAGTTTGTGTCATTTATACCCAAAATATTTTTTGTCACTATCGATGTCGATTGATACAAGTCATGATATTGTTGTGAATTTAGAGTACTCAAATTAAGGCCTATGTTATTTTCTATTTTATATCATAATAGTTTGAGATATTTTTCAGCAATTTGAAGTTTACACCTGTTGATACTTTTTGTGAACTTAAAATATTTTCAATCATTGCTTCTGCAGTGTATTATGATGTAGTATAATAGATTTTGGGTATGGTTATGCAAAAAAACTTATTTTATTGCCTTGTCAATGCATTTTGCTAAAGTTTTTATAAATCGATAGACCTCGTAGAATAAAAATAATTACGCCTACTCTTTGTGTCACCACTGAAAATCTGGATAAAAATAAGATTTCGAATGATACTTTGAAATTTTCATATTTAGTGATGAAAAAATTACTTGAAATGAAAAATACTAGACAAAAATTAACTTAATTTTCGTTACCACTAAAAAATATATTTTTACAAAGATGAGCAAGTTAGCATCCGGTAAACTATCAATGTATGTAGTGAATTTAGATTATTCTAAATTATTACTTTTATAATTTTGTGCCATAATATTTTGGGGCATTTACAAAAGAGTTATTTTTAATGGCATTAGATTATAGCATTAATACATAAAAGTTATTTTACTGTCTATCTAGTTATAACCCATGTGATGAATTTGTAACATTTAAACATTAGTGTTTTATTTATCTGTACTGATATAATTTGAGGAAATAGTGTGTAAAATTTATATTTCAAATATTTGCATAGTTGTTTTCAATGGACTAAATAATGTAGCATAGATTTCTGCAACCTAATTTTAGGTATTACTTCAATCGATAGACATATTTAAAGAAAACCAATAATAATTACCGAATATTGTTTTTTAAAGCTAATACATTTTCTCATTTTCTAAACTTGCATTCAAAGTCAAGATAAGCTTTTGTTCATACTTAGAGGACGAGTTTAGTATTTACCAGTAAGCTGTATCGCAAATAATTGCAAAATTTTAAATTAAGATTAATTAGTATTTTAAAACAGCATTCAAAATGATTTACATAAAAACAATCTTATATCTCAGAAAAACGGTTATTAATTTTAACTGTTTTCAAAAAAAAGAATCGAATTTTGATTCATTATAAAAATCAAAACGTTTTGAAGTACTTTGTTAAAACAAACTAAATAATGAAAGGAAGCTTTTGAACTTCGATCAAAAGCTTTCCGATTTATTTTACAGAAGGAGAATAAAAGATGTTTTGGTATAATTTAAAGGAAATCGATATTATTTTCTTTTACCAAACTAATGAATTTTTCAACGAAAGGCCAGCGGTTAGAAAACATACTATTTGTTAAAATGTTCAAATCGAACTTGAAGAAGAGTTCGAAAAATTTTTGCTTTAATTTCAAACCAAATGTTTCCGTTTCTTAACAGAGATTTTTAGGGAAAAAAAAACATTGAAAATATATATCATAATATTTTACTTAGTATTTAAGTCAAATATTATTTTTTTAAATATTGAAGACTAGTCATTTGAAGTAATTGCGAGTAGTTCGTTGAATTTGCTAGTATTTTTTAATAGTTAGAATTCTAAAGATCTGAATTTAAATAAAAGTACACTTAAAAGAGCTTCCTACTTATCCGAAAAAGAAACTAGTAGCAAAATAAAATTTGTTTTTAACTTTTCTTAGACTTTTGTTTAAAAAAACTACTACGACAGTTTCTTGGGTATTACAGACATACGTTAAATTCTGTGGCATTGAAGCCTAGTTTTCGAAGCAAAATACCAAATGATGACCTTTTATGGCATCACCTCCTACATCAAAAAGCCTCCACACGGTCTGTTATAAGTAGTCTGCGCATACTGTTTAAAAAGTGAACCAGTTGTGCGCATGAACCCAAAACCTTTTATATAAATGATTGAGGGCAATTTATCATATATATTTGAGAATTGAATCCGTAGTGGTTGACAAGTGAATAAGGCAAACCAATAATATTCATAAATAAAACAAATTTTTAGTCTTATATTTGCCACCACTTTCATTTTCTTTCAACTAGATTTTGTATTAGAGGACTCGTTCAGAAAGTGGATATCCTTCACAGTGGTCTGATCGGACTACCTATAAAAAAAAACCGTGTTGAGGCTTTCAGTTAAAGGAGGCGTTGGCTATGGCGGTCTACACTATCGTCTCCTAACAATGAAAACCTCGGCACGGTTTCTTATAGGTTGTCTGATCAGTCCACTATGAAGGAAAACCAGCTTACGAAAAAGCGCTCTAATTCAAAATCTTGTAAAAATAAGAAAGTGGTAGTAAATATATGTCTAACCAAAGATTTGTTTAACTTATGAATATTATTGGTTTGTATTATCTACTTGTCAGCCACTACAGATTCAATTCTCAGATATATATGATAAATTTCTCTCAATTACTTTTAAAATAAAATTCGGGTTCATGCGTAGAACTGGTTCACTTTTTAAATAGTCTTCGCAGACTACTTATAAAATACCGTGTGGAGGCTTTGTGATGTTGGAGGTGATGTTTACACACGGGTCTAAATATTGAATGCATAGACTGTTTTATCTTAAACAGGCAGGGACCGACTTAGCCTAATTGAAGCCCGAGGTAAAAATTTCTTTGGGCTCCCCCCTCTTCTTCACGACTTCAGTAATGTAGAACCGACTATTTAAATTTTTCAACTCATTATAGATAACAAGAAAATTAACTAGATCGTAAAATAGCTATAAAGTCCTCCCCTCCAATGGTCAGACAAAACGTTCTATCCATTTTGTTGATTTTCTAACATTTCTATGTACATCATGACAAATGCAGTTTTCTCATTGTTAGCTTTGCCATCTAGCTGCGACAAATTTATATCCTCTCTGATATTAGGGCGGAATTCAGGCGGGATTTTCGCAATTACGAAGGCTTAATTAAACCAATCAGTACCCCGTGTTTTTGTAAACATATCACATTTTGCGATATGCAAAAATATAGGTTTTCGATTGGCCAAATTTTTCCATCGTAATTGTCAAAAATTTAGCTGAATTCAGCCCTAGAAAGCAACGGATTTACAAAATATAGATTGCGCTGATATGATAGATTAATGAAGAAGTTAACATAAAACTGATTGATTTTACACAGTACTGATATTTTGTTTTAAAAAAAAAGTTCATTAAAGAAGGAAACGTAAAATAGACTACTTTCTATTCGACTTGGAAGCCCAGAGCATTTGCCCCTTATGCCCTGCCTTAGTCAGACTCTGTAAACAGGAATAAAAAAATCTATGACAAATCAAAAGGCTGATGAAATAGTGATTTCAATTAGATACTAGATGTTAGGAATACCGGAAAGTTCTGTCCTCTAAAACACACATCTTGTTTTACAATAATGGAAAAGGTTCTCTTATAAAAAGAAAGTGGTAAATTATTTACCCTCATACATTATCAATGGTAATAGTTTCATTACCAATGTGAATGTTCTAGCTTAAACAGACACAACCTATATCTCACAAAAAGAGCATGTGCATTCAGATTCAAATTTGTAATAAAAGTATCCAGCAGAACTAAGCGATAAATCTAATAAATATGTTTAAAGCATATGCTATACCACTTTTTTTTCGCGGACAGAATTTTCTGGTAAAAGATCGTTTAGATAACACTAAATTTAGGCTTAACAACCACTTTCTTTTTGCGGTAGGTTTGACACGATCGTTTTTTAATTCTTTACACTTGAGGTTGTTTTTAGATATAAAAAAAACGGACGCAACTACTAAGAGTTTGCAAAACGACACCCATTGCTCATTCATTTTTCATAAACGAGTGCAAAGGGTTAATTTCTCTTACTTCACTCACTCTACGTTTAGGGTTTTCTCAGATACCCGTTGCGATTTGGTTTTGCAGTGGTAGCGTAGCGATATTACAATTATTTTAATTATACAAAAAATTTATTGCTTTAAACAATATTATTAGGACCTTTGTACAGTAATTTTAAATATTTATCTGTAGTGGTGATCAAAATAATTAAGATTTAATGCTTGTTAAACAAAGATAAAAATAGTATACTATATATTCCTAAAGCATGACTAAATGGATGACCTGACATACTAATACTAGATATATATTGTGACATAGAAACAAACATGTACAGCCGTAGAAATTTTTTTTAAAGAAGTGGTGGTATAAAAATACTTAATATCTTATTAAGCATTTTTTTTAACACGTTCACGCCGGCGTGACCCACCGGTGGCCCACGCTAGATTGTCTCATCGGGCGGCGCACCGGAGTAAAAACTGGTAACAAATAAATTTCACTTTTTAGTTTTTTTCCGGGAATAATAAAAATCCATAACTACCAATTGTTTTTAACGGATGCAATTTTTATATTGAATTGAATATTATCTAATATTCAGAATTATCTAATATTATCTAATATTCTCCCGAATATTATCTAATATTCAGGGTTCCCACAGTCCTTGAGAATTTTAAAAAGTCGTAACAAAAATAAAGCAAATTTCGATATTTTTATTTCTATGTAGCCACCACTAAAAATTGTTTCCTAATATATATATATATATATATATATATATATATATATATATATATATATATATATATATATATATATATATATATATATATATATATATATATATATGCATGAAAATTCCAGCACTTAACGATAAAAAGGTATATTAAAGTAAAAATATATATAGTAGCATCACCCTAACTTTATTACCACTTTTAAATTTTTTCAAGGACCGTGGGAACCCTGAAAAATGAAATAGTTCTTCTACCAGTATATTCTCTTTTCCGTCCCACTTTCAGGCCTGAACACCCGGCGTGAACGTGTTAAGCTTCAGCTTTTTCGCTATCACTTAGAAGTATGCTTGTCTTACTAATATCAAGGTTCCTTGTGCTTCCAGAAAAGAGGAAAATCTTGTAATAAAACCATTTCATAACTAGCTAGTTTTGGAGGGAAATAAATAACCATGGCTACCATGATTGATTAAAAGTTATAAAGTACATGAAGACTGTTTCTAAAACCGGAAAATTTCTATTAATAAGTATTTGTAATCCGGGACATTTAAATCTCGCAAAAACAAGCAAGGAATGAAATGGTGTACCACCAGTTCTTTTTTCTTTTCTTTTCTGTAGTTAAAACAACCTGACTGACTGATACAGTTTTATCGGAGTGCCTATCCTATGGGGATATCTGCTCCTTCATCTAAAGTAATAATTGTAAGGGAGATGGGATGGGTGGTGCGGGGGTTAACTAAGTTATGTCTCAATTGTAAATATTTTACAATTAAAATAAAATCTGGGATAAGTATATACATGTTAAATCGCATTGGGATACATAAAAAAAAAAAATATTTTAGAATAATATCAAAAATAAAATAAAGAGAGAAAAATATTTATAATTATTTTACAAGTGGGGAAGACTCCCTATGCACTCCCTCGCCTCCCTCCGGTTTGGCCGGGCTTCTTAGGTGCAAAGTGCATAGTTTGTCTATGGTAAGGTAAAACAACCTTATAATATATTATATATATATAGTTTCGAATTTCTAATTTGTAGTAGATAGTAAAACAATTTTGAAATTCAATTTAATAACTTTTCTAGACGAGAGTTACATTTTATATAGCTAAGTAATACATATTTTCACAGCTATTCTCTTTAACAAACTCAGATCAGACTATTGGAGATGTAATAAAAATATGCAAAATATAGAAACATGATTCAATCGACAGCATTAGTAGGAAAGATTTGTTTCGTCTTATAATAAAATGGACGACTTAGCATTCCAGGATAGAAATGTTGTGTTCTACATTCAAGACCAAATTCAATTACTCTGCATAGAGAAGAACTTCGAAAAGAATGTTACGACGAATTAATCGCGATGAATTACTAAATGAAAAGCGGGATGAATGATTCTAGCAGGCCAAATGGTGTTAGGTAATCCTTTCTTTAGAAGATAAGTAAGTACAGAAGTCATACTTTAGAATATTTTAATACCCAGGCTTACTCGTTAAATTTAATTAGCATTAAATATAATGAGTACTTTTTGAATGTATTTGAAAAAAGAAGATTCTTTAGAAAACACAAACGATTCAATATGCAGACTTTTCATCACATTGAAATTAGTTTAGTTTTTAAATTGAAGTTATACATGTTTTTCTTTTACTTTAAAATTATTTTCTGTAATTCAAGAAAATTTATTTACATCACAATTAGTAAACAGGGTTTAGCAACGTATGACGAGAAATGATGTCGATTTTCCGTTGCATAGCGTTTTGTATTTTTCGATGGATAAGTGTACAAACTTATGCGTTATTACAGAGATGCCATCAACTCCAGATTCGACAAGATATTTTAAAAATCTGCAGGGAGCTACAAGCTAAAATGTGCAGATTGTTGGTTAATTTTGCCCACTTTTTAAAAGGATCAACATGGCTTAACGTATCTTAAAGTGGCGTATCACATAAGCCTGCAAATTAGTGCTGAATAATAACTCTATAAATCGAATATGCATAAATCTGTTTCTTAGCCAAGAAAAAGTAAATAGCAGTGGGATAGCCTGGCCGGGATAGCCTGGCCGACAAGGCCGGGATAGCCTGGTCGGTAGGGCGCTGGGCCCATATCCAAGAGGTCGTGGGTTCGATCCTCGCCGGCCGAAGACTCCCCGTGTAGTAAATGGTGACTGATGCACGTTAAATCTGTCGAGTCTCAAAGTCCTCCATGTTCCCATAACAAATCAATACCTCTGGGGGTACTGATCCAGGAGTTTCCTTGTCTTCTGGATTGGTTCAAAATTACAAGGCTACGGAGTTGAACATTAGTAGTTGTAAACCCATGAAATTGGGTCGGCTGTTCAACGACGGTTATAAAATAAAATAAAATAGCAGTGGGTAATTTATAATTAAAAATAGTAGGATCTTAATCACACGGTTGTTTACGTGTAGTCTGCGCAGACTATTTATGAAATAAACCAGTTGCGTGCATGAACCCAAAATTTATTTTAAAGTACTCATACTCATGTGGTGGTTATCTTAGCATCAGCCACCACACAGTTTTTTATAGGTAGTCTGATCAGACCACTGTGGAGGATATCCACTTTTCGAACGAGTCAGTTAATATAAAATCTTGTTGAAATAAGAAAGTGGTAGCAAATATATGACTAAAAATTTGTTTTATTCATGAATATTATTGGTTTGCCTTATTCACTTGTCAACCACTACAGATTCAATTCTCAAGTATGATAAATTTCTCTCAATTACTTTTATAGAGGGTTTTGGGTTCATGCGCACAATTGGTTCACTTTTTAAATAGTCTGCGCGGACTACTTATCAAAGACCGTGTGGAAACTTTTTGATGTAGGAGGTGATGCATAAGCCCCGCTAGGGGCTCTAAATAATTCATCTGAGTGAGAATAAATAATAAATCGCCCGAAGCGCAACTGAAAGGTGAAGTATTTTACAGTAATTGAGAGAAATGTATTATATATATTTTAGTATTGAATCTGCACAAGCAAATAAGACAAACCAATCATATTCATAAATTAAAAAAATTTTTGGACATATATTTGCTAACACTGTCTTATTTTTACTAGATTTTCTATTAAATGGCTCTTTCGTAAACTGGTTAATCAATCATTCCTCCTCACTAATTCCCATTCATTGATTTTATACTTTCGACGGATCGGATAACTCATTGAATGTCATGGGGGTCACCGGTGAACGGCACTGAGTTTGTTCGTCACCCGGTGACCCCCGTGGCCAAGATTATTAGAAACACATAATGCGAGTAAATTTTTTTTTCTTTTTATATTATTATCGTTACAAAAATGGTTTGAAGAAATTAATGTAATATCGAACACACAAAAATAGTTTTATTTATAAACACAGAGATGCCAACTTGCTCCGGACAGCGAATAACTATTTTCAAGAGGTAGTTTATTAATTGTGATTCTTGGTTCAATAAATTCAATTTAGATTTTTATCCACCACTATTTCTAAACAATTCGTAGGCTTATACTATTCACCACTTTTTTTCTGTTATGGCATCTTAAACCTTTTAAAAAACTAGCAAAATCTGTCAAATTTACAAATTTAGTTTGTAGTTATTTACCATGTGGCCAGACGGGCAAGCCTTGTAAAATTAGCTTGGCATTCAACGTGTTAATGCCGTTTCGCGGAAGCGCTCCGAAATTTATGTAATTTCCAACAAGCTCGTTTATCTTCAAAGTGGTCTGATTGGACTACCTGTAAGAAACCGTGTGAAGGCTTATTCCGATATATAGGTATATATATTCCGATATATATTATATCCGATATATAGGTTGATCCGGAATGGCTACTAAACCGGTAATATGAACATTTCAAATTTTTATCTTCTTTCTCAGACCTGATGGAGAAAAATGAAATCATAACGTCTATCATGTGCCTGTGAGTCTACAATAAATTCAGAGAGCAGCAGAGATGTCAACTTGCTCCGCTTTGTAAAAAAAAAACATATTCTTTTGGTAACGAAATTTAATTTACTATATATTTCTACTACTATATATTTAATAATATTACTATATATTTAATTTACTATATATATGAAATTTAATTTACTATAAATTTAATTTACTGTATATTTCAACTAATATTTTCACCACTTCAGAGATGCCAACTTGCTCCGGACAGCAAATATATATTTTAAAGTGGTGGTTTATCAATTGTGAATCTTGGTTTAATAAATTCAATTTAGAAGATTTTTTTCCACCACTATTCCTAAATAATTCGCAGGCTTATAAAATTCAAAACTTTATAGTACTTATGTCATGCTATACCTTTTAAAAAGTAAATAAAAGCAGTCTAATATTTGCAAAATTTACTTTGTAGTTATTTACCGTTTTTTTAATTATTTTGTCGTGTCCGGAGCAGTTGGCATCTCTGCCACTTCATATCAATAATTCAAAATATCATATGCAATGCAACTTTATTACAGTTATCTCGTGGTGATATAAATAAGTAAAAATTTATTAATATTTTTGTATAAAGCAGAACAGTTGGCATCCCTGGAAGAAAGCTGGTAATAAAACCGTACAGTTATAGCTAGTTTTTGAGAGGAGTAAACCTATTTTATTTATTAAGCGAATTCAACAACATATCTGCCAACTTTTAATCCTGACGAGAAAGATTTTCCCCAGGGGTGGTAAAATGGAATGTAAATTGCAATTTCAGGCAGAAACATACGACAGCAGCTGAGGTCCATTACGTCAGTATTTCATAATTATATATATACTTTATTTTTTTAAAAATAGTGGTGATCAAAATGATCACAAGTTTTGTTTAACAGTGCAAAAAATATATAGAAAGTATACATATTACTACCACTTTAAATATAGAAATAAAATTTTACGCCAAATACTTAATTGTTGGCATGTATGCAAGAAGATCTGCGCCAACTTAGTCTTAGTCTTATCGGTGGTTTGGGGTGCCTGAGGCCGGAACTGCCCTTTACCCCTTCATCATGTGATGATAGTCGATGTGGTAATTCCTTGTGGTTGGAATGTAGTCTCTAGATCAGGTGGATGAAAAGATGTCTTGGTTGGGTGGTCGGCATGTTGGAGGAGTGAAGATCACTATGTCACTGGGAATAGAGATCGGAGCAGCTGAACGAGCTCCTCGTTTTGTAGAAGTTCCTGGAGTTCACTGAAGATCTGTAAGAATCTGTTTGCGGTATAGGTCGCACTCCTGTGCTGGTTCTGCTTTTGTTGTGGTGTCCTCCTTGGCCTGGCACCACAGCCTGAAAAACAGGCCGGGTGTTCTCCGTTGCAATCAATGCATGTAGCTGGGAGGCTCCTGGGTTTAGTGCATTGATAGGAAAAGTAGGCTCCCGCACACTTCATGCATGCGGGATCGTTTTGACAATTCCTTTGCGTGTGGCCAAATTTTTGGCACCGATAGCATTGCACTTCGTATCTTCCGCCTCGGAATCGTTCAATTTGAACAGTAGTAGAGAGTATCTCCTTAATGTTGATACAATCTCTGTTCTCAGGGCTGGCTGAAAGTAGTATCAGGAAAAGGGGGAGGAGCTTATATTCTTGGCCACACCTCTTCTTGAATTGCTCGATTCTGATTGGCCGATGACCGCTGGCTGTAAGTTCAGCTTCCAAGATCGAAATCTTAGAATCTATGGAGAGTCCTTTTATCAGAAATTTAAGTTTTCTGCTATGATTTTGAACTGTGTTCTCATCTGGGGATGTGGCTACAGGTTCCATGTTGTTGCTTGTAGATGGGATGTCCATACATTTTGTGGGTTTTGGTGGAGGAGTTTTCTTCTTCCTTTTTCTTTTTCTCTTTGGGGGCTCTGGTTCCGGTTGTTCTGTGGTTTCCTCAGCACTAATTTCAGGTGTAGGTGATGGCTCAGGCTGCTCTGGTACTGTCTCTATTAGAACACTAGTCTTTTCAGGTTCTAAGGGCTCAATGGGTGAAATATCAGTATTTGCAGCAGGCACTTCCTCTATCATCTGAATGACTGGAGGTGGAGAGCATTGGGATTCTCTGATATGCTTTAAAATAAGCATCTCTTCGGCTAAGAATTTCTTTCCGTAGAGGTGTTCAACCATCATAGTCAAGTCATCATTTTGGCTAGATTCGGCAATCTTGGCATCAATGTCAATCGCCTCTTTCTGTGATCGCTCGAACGCCTCATCGAAACAATTTCCTAACTGCATGCAGTAGGCATATCCCTTCTTTTCTTTCCTAATCACTGCGAGATCCAAAACTGGTTCACGTTGGGTACGGATGGTCTTCCCTCCGCGGCCGAAACGGTGCGATGACATGTTAGCGGAGCTCGGTTTCAACACAACTTTACTTTTCATATATAATGACTGCGCCAACTGTAAGAAGCAGTTTTTATTAATATGTCATAATTGTAAGAAATCTTGGTAGTTACAGAAGTTATATTTTTCTCGAAAAATTTTAGAAGGAGAGAAATGTCTTTCGTTCCTGTTATAACTCTTTTTCCGTCTTAATATAATTAGGGGAGAGTCGGGTAGCCCCTCCCACTTAAGGAGTTTTGCTTATATTCCTGTATAATATTGAGTAATAATCAATATTTTTGCATGTTTCTACTGTTTTATCATCCAATTAAATAATGCGAAAAGAATAAACCCAAAAAAGAATAGTTTAACTCAAAAAAATAGAAATTTAAAAAATTTGACTACTGTAT
The DNA here is from genome assembly GCA_949128135.1 of Parasteatoda lunata. NCBI lineage: Eukaryota > Metazoa > Arthropoda > Arachnida > Araneae > Theridiidae > Parasteatoda > Parasteatoda lunata. Next base: position 49,567,563 of record OX421978.1, on the reverse strand, counting down.
TCAACATGTTTTCAAAACTTTTATTTACCATGTTACCAGCTGCATAAATACTTGAAACTGTGAAAATAATCTTTTTTTAATATGACTATTAATGTCCGATGGCACATTGACTTGGAAAAAATATTCTATACATTTGAAATTGACAGTAGGCGGGGTACCCGACACTCCCCTACAGGCTTTCTGGCCTGAACAAATTCTGTGGTTAGAGAGATGTCATAAGTTTAACTTTATCCAGAGACGCCAATTTGCCAAACTTTGATAAAAAATATTTCTAGTGGTAACAAAATCAAAGTTATTTTTAGTTTAGTACTTTTCGTTTTAGGTAATTTTTTCACTACTACGTTTCAAAATTTCGAAGTATCATATGAGATAAAACCTTTTAGTGATTTTGCTAACATTTGAAAACACCGTCCTCACTAAAATAAATAGGAACATCTGTTATAACAGGCCTGCACGACATATAGTCATCTAACACGTAGTTGTTGTCACATAAAAATAAGATCTATATTTTTTTTTTGCCTGATGGAATATTATTTTGTTAGAAAGAATTTTGTCAATTGATGGAGAGGACTGCCTTGTTCAATCTCATAGAAAAGTGCTCTCTTAAAACAGGTAGCGTGTTTATGTTTCCAGAAAACTTCCCTCAGAAAAACACAGTGTTTCTCATTAAGTTTTTAAATATTGTTATCATTATATTCTTTTTTAATAGTGATTTTTTATTACATTTACGAATGATATTGACAGTTAGTTTTTCAGAATACTAACATTATTTACTTTAATTTTAGTTTAGCTAGAAGAAATTAAGCGAATCAAAAACCAAAAATTTCATTTTTTTTTTCTTTTTCTTTTTTAAATAATTGCGGCTAATGAAACAGTTAACTTCCACAGTGTCAACTTACATAGAAATATTTCCGGAATTATTTAAATTAAATAAGAAAATAATTAATATTTTTAAATTTTTTTTTTTTTGTTTCTCTGTATTTATTGAAATATTTTCAATCTAGTTTACTTAACAAATTATTAACAGTAGTGATTGTGAGCATTTTTAAAACTTTTTCAAAGTTTGAAGTTTTTCAAAGTTCAAGTTTTAAAAACTACTTGCAGCTTTAACACTCTGTGTTTATGGATAAAACAGAAGAGTATTTTAAATACTTAAGTATAGTTATTGCTGCAACTAATACAGGTTTTTGCAAAATGTTTTAAAGAGTTGTGGAAAACTAAAAACTAAAGATATTAAAATTTTTTTAACATTTTAAAAGTTTCCCCACGAGAATTCTGAAACAAAGATTCGTTTTATATTAAATTGATTCAAGGGGTATAAAATAACTTTTAATGGAATTTAATAAATTAAGAAAAATAAATTAAATAAATTTTGCTACCCCTAGAACAGGGTTTCCGTGGTCCTTCAAAAATTTTAGTAGTGGTAGTAAATTTAGGTTAATGCTAGAATATATTTCTTATTTTAATATACCACTTTATTGTTAAGCGGTTTAGCAAGCTGGAATTTTCATGCATATATACTGTCTTTAGAAAACAATTCTTAGTGGTGGTTAGGCAGAAATTAAAATATCGACATTTGTTTTGTTTTCGTTACCACTATTTAAAATTGTTAAGGCCCGTGGGAACCCTGTAGAAAGAACTTTCCCACAAAACGAGCAAGAGTGTATCCCTGATTTAGTAACAATAAAAAAAAAGGTGATCAGTGTAAAATTAATGAAAAATAGCGATTTTTCCTGACTCTGAAGCGTTTATCCAATTTTGCAAATTTAATTCTGGTAAAAGTATTATCCCAAATTGAAAAGCTCATTTAAAAGAAATGTTTAAACTTAAAAGTAATACAATCAATTACAAATGAAGTTAATTAACTAACGTAATTGTATTTGGTATTGCTCTTATGTAAGAATAAATGATACTGAATCCATTAATTTGCTTATAGCTTCCAATAAATTCTACAGCGTGAAAACGCTCTAACGATAATGAATACTAACTGACTGGAACGAGCGGAATTGGATTTTAAAGTAATTGAATGAGTAAATAAGCATTTTAAGTCGAATAGATGTGAGTTAATTTAAGTTTTACGCGTCATTCTAAAGTTAATGAAATGAAAACCTCCCAACAATTTTAATCGAAAGATGCTTAAGTCCATACCATGATTCCTAACTCTTTTGACGGATTTGAAATTAAAAGCGTTCCAATGAATGGCAATAAACCTAATTATATTTAACAAAATTAAACAAATCACTGTCATTTTCAATTATCCAATAGAATTGCTTAACTATTTTAAAAATAATTAGCTAGTTGCTATATATATATATATATATATATATATATATATATATATATATATATATATATATATATATATATATAATATATATATATATATATATTATATATATATATATATATATATATATATATATATATATATATTATATATATATATATATAGATATATATATATATATATATATATATATATATATATATATATATATATATATATATATAGATAGATAGATATATATATATATATATATATATATATATATATATATATATATATATATATATATATATATATATATATATATATATATAAATCAACTATTGAAGGTTGAATAGTTTGTAATTCAAAAACTGATTTTTCATGGTTTTGTGTGTGCTTTGAAAAACTAAAAAAATAAGTGTGTGATTTAATTTCCTTATTAAATGTTGCACCTTCTAGAAAAAAGTAATATTATATTTCTAATAAAATTCAGGCACTATTTTTTTAGTTTCCAGATTGGTTCAAATAAATAAACCAATCTCACGCGTTTCTAATCTTATCGCTTTTTTTTTTCATAACCTATTATAATCCAGATAAATTTTAAACTATTTAAGACTATTGTTTTGACGTAATTAGCACTGTATGAAAGAAGTGGTAGGGCATTTTAGCGTGGATAAAGTACACCAATATGCCTACTGCAAACTAGTCAGGATTTTTCGGAAGATTTTATTTTTACTCTTAATCTGTTAGCCAGTTTTATGCATTCAAACTCGTTTTTTTATTATTTAATACATCTGATTTAAAAAGATTTTGACTACCGTTACGATTAAATCATTTAAACTTACAGCTGGAGATCTACTACTTATTGCTACATGTTTAGTAGAGTGGGCTAAATATAAATGAAAAGTCTGCATACGATGCCAATTCAAATTTCATTTTACCACTAAGTAAAAGCTTCTTTGAAAAGTGTAAAAGATGGCAGGTATGAATACTGAAAGTTACTTTAAGCTATCGCTCCAGTTTAAAAACATATCCCAATGGCCTGATTTCAGGTCTAAATACAAATATTTATAAATTTAAATCATATATGGTGATAAAACAACGCCTCCTATAACTGAAAACCTCCACATGGTTTTTTGTAGGTAGTCCGATCAGACCACCATGAAGATATACCAATTCTTTCTTTATTTATTTATTTAACAAAAGCTGGGCACCTGGGCAGCGCAGAAGACCCATATCCCATTCATCGTGAAATTACAGAAAAATTAAAAAATATAAACAGTTTGTATACAGAGTCTCCTGGGGTGACAGATATAGAGCAAGCACCTTGCTTGTTTAACTGAAAAGAAAGTGAAAAAAATTCTAAGCAACTTGCTATAGTAAAGATGGCTGTGTATTTATTGTCCACATAAGGTAGCAGGTTCGGAGATTAGGGCTATAAAAAAGATGGCTATGAATTTATTGTCAACATGAGGTAGAAGGTTCAGATTTCAAGTCTGGTATTGTAGTTGAGGCAGTCGTGGTTGTAATCTATTGATGTTTGAGATGGAGATTTTGACTTACGTTAAAAGGTATACCAATTAGTTAAAGAACCATTTAATATAATATCTATTAAAAATTAGAAAGTGGTAGCAAATATATGTCTAAAAATTTGCTTAATTTATGAATATAATTGGGTTTTTTTTATTTACTTGTCAACCACTACAGATTAAATTTTCAAATATAGATAATAAATTTTTCTCACGTACTTTTAAAAAACCTAGGCGTCACTCTTACTAGTACTTTAAACTTGAATTCCCATATTAATAATATTCTCAGCAAAGCGCAAGGAGCCTATAGAGCTCTGAAACCAATATTAAGCTATAACTCAAAACTTGCACTCAAAACAAAACGAACCCTATACCTCCAATGCATTCGACCGATCATCAGCTACGCAGCCCCTGCGTGGAGCACAACCACTGCTACTCAAAAGAAGAAACTGGAGAGAACTCAAAATAAATTTCTCAGATACATCACTGGAGCCCCCAGATCCATGAGAATGAAAGATCTAAGAAGAGATTTAAAAATCAACAAAATAGACGAACACATAGCTGAACTATGTGCAAGTTTCTTCAGAGATGCAATCACTTGTCATACGTGCAACTGTAGCAACCAACCGATGCCCTGTGGTGCCACCTATGTCCCGAGACTCAGTTCAAGTTCTGATGTGAAACCATAAACATGACTTTTCCCGTTTCCCCGAGTTTTCTTTAATTTTAATTCTTTTAGTTTTTTTTGTCAAATGTAATTCATGTTTGTATCTGTGTTTATTATTAAATTTCTTTATTAAGTGTACTTCATGAGTCACTTTTGTCAACATTTACATTAATTTGAGTTAGCCGGTATTCCTTAACACTACATTAATGGCGGCCCAACTCGTGGCTGTTTTAAAATGTAAGTCATGTTTCATATCAGAACTCGAATTCAATTTTTCTCCTTAGAATCGTTGTGTAGTGAAATCTCCATCCTGGAGAGTCTTAAGGAAAATAGCTTCATCCAGAAGCAAGTGTGAAAATCTCCAGCCGGGAGTATTATTTACGTGCATAATCTTCAACCTGAAGAAACGCAGTAAGCTATTAGTTATAATTTTAATAACTTAAGATTAATAAATTTATTGAGATAATGATAAATCATATTGAATTTGTTTAGAATTATAATTGTTAAAGTATTAACATAATGCTTAAAAACAAAAATATAATCTAAGCGAAACAAATACAAATGTTTATTTAATTAAATATCATAACTGCTGTTAATGTTTATTTAATTGAATATCGAAACCTACGATATTTTTGTGAATAAGAATAAAATAATTATATGATACATATTATCAGTTTATATATAAAGAAATATATATTAGAACATCTGTTGTTCTGTTTAGTAAGAAATTCGCTTATAGATTTAATTTTAATTGTTTAAAGAAGCATAATTTTGTTATGTGTTCTGAATTGATAAGCAATCATTTATATATATACATTTTATATGAAAATCATTTTGCTAGAAATACATTTTTCTTTACGTATAATATTAAGCGAAGCTAACAGAAATATTACTACAAAATATGACCTTGAATGGCGTCTAGTAAGTGAAATGCTGTTATATTTAATATTCTTCGCTGAATATTTTTATGACTGTTTTAACTTTTATATGGTTTTGTGGTTACTTATATATTCACTTTAAAAGTGAAAGATTAATAAATTAATCATTTTATTGCTTATTGATTGATGTTATTCAAATAAATAAAAGATTTTGTTCTTAAATAAATTTTTCGATGTAATAGATAGAATATGATGGTTCATCTGATTAATATTTTTCTGTGAATTACAAGAATGGTGTATATTTAAAGAAATTCAAATCAATATAGTTTATTGATATTTATTTAACTTAAAAATATTCTGTTTCTGTGAAAGCATAAATATTACATCATACAGTGTTGTTAACAATTAAAATATATTTTCATGATATGCATATTAATTATTATTTTATCTATATTATTTTACTATGCATATTAATTCTTTTTTTGCAATTTTAATAGAAAAATAGTGTATTTTATTGTATGTTAGTATAAGTTATTAGTAGTACCCCCATTCCCCCCTCAATCCATTTAAGTTACACTGTTGGACATTTGAAGAAACTGTTTTTACACGAAATAAACTCATATACCTGTTCAGGATGTCCTATTTAGGAAAGGGTCGTAAAGGTGATTTGAAATTACTAGCATCGGAGCTTGGGTTACAAGTTACAGAAGATTTAAAAGTAGTTCAATTGCGAGATTTGATTTTAAATTCTACTTCATACAATGAAGAATTTACGAGAAATATGTTAGATACTATATTGGAGGATCGCTTAGCAACCGAAAAGGAAGAAGAAAGACTTAAACTGATTGAGCAAAAAACAGCTGAAGAGAATGCTTTAAAGATGGCCGAAGAAGAAAGGTTGGATAAAGAACGCACGTTCGAATTGGAAAAACTAAAACTTCAACTAGAAGTTAATCAGAATTTGCAGAGACCATCTGTTGCTCAAGAAGCAGAGCAACCGAAGTTTGATTTAAGTCGCATACTTCCGAAGTTCAACCCTAAAGACGATGAAATCGGTCTTTACCTAACTGTTTTTGAACGTCAACTGAAATTTGTTAATATACCTGAAACAAACTGGATCCCATATCTGATTGGTTCATTACCCCCCGAAATTAATCAACTAGTTGCTAGAGAAAGTGAAGAGGATTCAAAGGATTACGGAAAGGTGAAAGATATGCTGTTGAAGCGGTATAGACTGACGGCTGATAGATTTCGACAACTGTTTTCTCAACACAATAAAGGTGCAGACAAAACATATAAGGATTTTGCTTTTGAATCGAAATCGTATTTTGAAGGATGGCTTACTGAGTTGAACATCTCCAAATTCGATCAACTTCAAGATTTGATCATTGCTGATCAAATGAAGAAAAAGACACCTCCTGATGTCAAGGAACATTTTTTGGATACTTGGTCAGAGCTGAATGATCCATTGATTTTAGCCGATAAGCTTGATTATTTTGAAAATATGAGAATTGGTATGAAGAAAAATGGACCCCCTATTGCCAAGAAATCATATTTTAAAGAAAACGCAAAATTTGTTCAAGATAGGCGTTTTAAATCTCCTAATCCTAGAGAGAGTCCACAAACCAGAAATGCAAATTTTGACGGTTCGAAATTTTATAATGCTCGACCAGAAAGAAAAACTTCTCTACATTGCTATGGTTGTGGTAATCCTGGATTTATTCAATCAAAGTGCCCTAAATGTAATAAATTTGAAGAAGAAACAAAACCTATTGTGAATTATATTAACCTGTATGCAGTTGAATCAACGGATTTGCCGTCTAGTTCAATTTTTCTAAATGTTTGTGGAGAGAGAGCAGCTTTTTGCGCTGATACGGGAGCATCCAATTCTATTGCTGGAGAGAGATTCTATAAACTGTTGAAAGACAAAGGTTTTATCTTTAACAAAAAGAATATTACGATGGTATTTGCTGATGGTAAAGAGAGAAATGTCCAAGCTTTAACTACGACAGTTAATCTTGATGTAGAAGGAAAAATAATCCCTATGAAATTCATCGCTTTGCCAAAAGCTAAAGGTAATCGAACATTACTTGGGACTGATTTTCTGCAAGCTGCTGGAATAGTGCTCAACATCCAGAATGGCACTTGGCATTTCAGCGAAAACCCTGAGAAGCAGTATCTCTTTTACAAAGAACCATCTGAAGGTAAAGTGACTCCAAAAGTAATAGCATCTCAGAAAATAACATCTCCAGAGACATCGAAGTCCACAGACGATCCTGTTGCTAAATTAGAAACATCTGATGCCGTAAAATTAAGAGATGACGAAGGAAAGCACTTATCCAAAGAGCAACGATATGAAATAAACTCCTTGTTAGAAGAATACAAAACTATCTTTCAGCCAGGGGGAGATGCCACTCCATATATTGAACACCGAATTCAAACTGGAAATAGCTTACCTGTTGCTGAACCTCCCTATCGAATGACCCCTGCTAAGAAAGAGATGTTGAAGAAAGAGCTAGATTCTTTACTTGCTGAAGGTATTATCGAGGAATGCGAATCTCCATACGCTAGTCCAGTGGTGTTGATTCCTAAACCTAATGGTTCAATCAGACTTTGTGTAGATTACCGGAAACTGAACTCTACTACCATTCCCGATACCTATCCATTACCAAGGATGGATGATTTGTTAACTGAGGCAAAATCAACAAAGTTCATGTCTACGATAGACCTAAGAGCGGGATATCATCAGATAAAGGTCAATGATGCAGATCAAGAGAAGACAGCCTTTATTTGTCCATTTGGTACGTACAAATATTTGCGAATGCCTTTTGGTTTACGCAATGCGCCTGCCACCTTTCAACGTCTTATTGACAAATTTCGATCTGGACTAAAAGAGGTGTTTGCACTATCATTCCTAGATGATATTATAGTGTTATCTGAGACTTTTGATGGACATTTATCAGATTTAAGAAAAGTGTTCGAAAGACTTTCTATGTTCAAACTCAACGCTAACAGGGGCAAGTGTCATTTTGCTTGTGACCGAGTTAAATATTTAGGTCACTGGATAACTCAAGAAGGTGTAGAGGTTGATGGCGATAAAGTATCCTCAATTCAAAGAATTCCTGAGCCAACCTGTGCAAAGGAAGTTCAGTCCTTTTTACAGACTTGTTCCTGGTTTCGTAGATATGTCCCTCATTTTTCCGAAGTAGCAAGACCCCTTAGTGACTTAACAAAAAAGAATAAACAATGGACATGGGGTGAAAATGAACAGAAATCATTCGAGGAGTTGAAGAGAAGGTTGATTTCCCCACCTGTGTTATCTCAGCCTGATGGAACAAAACCGTTCTATATTAAAACTGATGCCAGCAATTATGCTCTTGGAGCAGTTCTTGTCCAAGGCGAAGGCCCAGAAGAACATGTTATTGAATATGCAAGTCGATTGCTAAGTTCAGCTGAAAGAAATTATTCAACTACCGAAAGAGAGGCTCTTGCAGTAGTTTGGGCCCTTGATAAGTTCCGTGGCTATGTGGAAAATCAAGAAATTATAATTGCATCAGATCATCAACCGCTGAAGTGGTTAATGAGTATCAAATCACCATCTGGTCGCTTGGCTCGATGGGCCCTTCAAATTCAATCATATCATCCAAAAATTCTTTATACTCCTGGGAAATCGAATGTAATAGCCGACCTTCTTTCTAGACCAACTTATGAAATTAAAGACTTAATTTGTGATATTAATGCTGTCTCTATAGATTTACCATGTCGGAAATCTAAAGATATTCGTGATGAGCAGATGAAGGATGAAGATGTTAAAAAGATTATTGACTGTTTCGAGAGTGGTGAAAAAAACGAAAATTATATAAATTGGACTAGTAGAGGATATTTGATGAATCAAGGCATCTTATATCGCTATTCATCTGAAACAGATTCTGAAGAAGCTCAGTTAGTAGTCCCTTGTCAAGAGAGAGAACGAGTGCTACAACAATATCATTATGCTCCCACTGCAGGGCATTGTGGGGCTGAAAACACCTACAATAAAATTGCCCAAAGATACTATTTTCCCGGAATGAGGAAATTTATTGCAGAATACGTTAAAGAATGTGCTGAGTGTAATCGGTATAAACCGAATAACCAGAAACCGGCTGGATTGCTGAGAACGCCAATTTATGCCCAAAGATTTGAAACCCTCGCAAAGAAAAGTAAGAAGTTGATGCCAAAACGTGAAGGACCTTATGTAATCTTAACAAATAGATCACCTACCACCTATGACATTGCTGATCCTGATGACCCAGAAAACGTATTAGGAACTTATCATGCAAATATGTTAAGACCTTACAATCTACCTCCTTCGGGTGACCCAGGCCCTGTTGCTCCCCTGAAGAAAAGAGGTAGACCAAGAAAATTTGTGAGTCCACCCTCCACTACGGACTCTTCGTCGGGACGTCGTCAGAGCCCGAGGGGGAGTCTGTAGCAACCAACCGATGCCCTGTGGTGCCACCTATGTCCCGAGACTCAGTTCAAGTTCTGATGTGAAACCATAAACATGACTTTTCCCGTTTCCCCGAGTTTTCTTTAATTTTAATTCTTTTAGTTTTTTTTGTCAAATGTAATTCATGTTTGTATCTGTGTTTATTATTAAATTTCTTTATTAAGTGTACTTCATGAGTCTCTTTTGTCAACATTTACATTAATTTGAGTTAGCCGGTATTCCTTAACACTACACAACTACTTTAAAAACTTTGATTTTGAGCTAATCAAAGACAACATAAAATATAGCCCGGCAACCGCCTTTTTTCTATCCGATGGAGTCTTGTCCCGTAAATTTTGTAAATAGTTATAAATACTTGTATATATTTTGCACATTTATTATGTATCTGTCCTATATCTCTGAGGCTATGTGGCTGCTGTGCACCTATGAAGCTCGGGGGTAATACCTCCAGGGGAGGCGAGGCAGTATGCCACAAAAACCTCTTCTCTATCTTAAATTTGTTTGGTTAATCTCTCTGTTTAATTTTAATTTTCTCTCAGTAAATGTTACTGAACCCCAACCTTCACCTTTCAGTTGCGCTTCGGCGATTTATTATTTATTCTCACTCAGATGAATTAGTTAGAGCCCCTAGCGGGGCTGATGCTAAGATAACCACCACATATGAGAATGAGAGTACTTTTAAAAAAGAATTTGGGTTCAAGCGCACAAGTGGTTCATTTTTTAAATAATCTGCGCAGACTACCTATAAGAAACCGTGTGGAGGCTTTCTGATGTAGGAGGTGATGGATAAAATAACGTGAAGTTCAAGATATCTTTCGAAAATGGACCAATTGAGTTGAATACATTTCATGAGTTTTTGAATATATTTCTTAAAATGGATAAAACCATCACCTCCTACATCAAAAAGCCTCCACACGGTCTTTTATAAGTAGTCCGCGCAGACTGTTTAAAAAGTGAACCAGTTGTGCGCATGAACCCAAAACCTTTTATAAAAGTAATTGAGAGAAATTTTATCATATATATTTGAGAATTGAATCTGTAGTGTTTGACAAGTGAATTAGGCAAACCAATAATATTCATAAATAAAGCAAATTTTTAGTCATATATTTGCTACCACTTTCTTATTTCAACTAGATTTTATATATTAACTGACTCGTTCGGAAAATGGATATCCTTCACAGTAGTCAGATCAAACTACCTATAAAAAACCGTGTGGAGGCTCTCAGTTATAGGAAGCGTTGGTAAAACTCAGAGACTCTAACTACTAAACTTTTTGCGCAGTTTCCAATTATTTTCTTCAGTAGTAATATACACAGTGATTTACAGTGGTAGTTTTTTGCGACATATGTTTACATTGATACAAATGTTTAATGACAAATAATGAAGCCGAAATTAACGAAAAATGATGGTACAATGCGACAAATACATATTTTAAAAAATATATATTGGAACTTTAGAATATATTTGAGCTGTATTCGAAATACACTGCTGAAAAAAATTAGGGGAGCACATGTAATTAATTTTTGCCCTAATTTGCTCCCCTAATTTTTTTGAGCAGTGTATATTCGAACAACCAATGTAGGACTATGACATTAATTAATATGATTTTATACTGTTTAAATTATTAGTGTTTAGTGATGAACAAAATTCGTTTAATTGTAATTTATTAAAAAGTAAATGCATTACTGTCCTTACCACTACATATCTTTTCTCTAAAAATAAACAAAATCCATAAATATAGATGTTTGTGGGTTAAGCGATGCAATCCTTTGACCCAGAAATTCCAAGCCATAAAAAGTTGTTCAGGGTATTACTTATTTTTTAAGCAACAAAAAGATTTTTCTGTCTTTTACATGATAAATTCTTGTCATAAAGGTGAAAAGTGGTAAAACGCATTGCTTATTTTTGAAAGCTATCTTGATGGTCAAAGATTTTATTTCATGTCCATATTTTATTAAATATATAAATATTAATATTTTTATCAGAAATCAGGTCGTTGTAAGATTTTTAAAACATATCGGTGGCTTACAGTATAAAATATGGGATTAGCTGACTCAAAATGTCCTACCACTTCTTTCATACTGTAATTTTTAAAGAACGCCTAGATCAAATAAGCAAACAAAAACACTAAATTTTATTATATTTGCGATCACTTCCGGATTCTTCGGAAATTTTTACAGTTAAAGTGGTTATAAGCTTTTATTACATGCTAAACTAAACTCAGCGGCGCGACAGCCCATAGAGGGCCAAGGCCTACTGTGTTGATCTCAATTTTCTTGACCTTGGGCTCTGGGGTGCAGGAGCAGAAGTTCCGGTTAGGTGGTCAGCCAAACGCGAAACCCCCAGTGTTTAGTTCCCAACCATGCTTGGTACTCATTTATCGACCCACTGAAGGGATGAAAGGCTAAGTCATTCTTGCCCGGCCCGAGGATTTTATTACATGCGTTAATTAAAAATAAATCTAATATCGATTTGATAGTAAAATAATGTTTTTTTATATCTATTTTTTAGTAAAATATTAATAACTATTACAATTACAAAATTTACAGTTTGTATGAGTCTTCAAATCTTCTTAACCCCTTAACTTGTGCGCTCGAATTGATTCGAGCGCGCTAAACCATCACCTCCTACATCAAAAAGCCTCCACACGGTCTTTTATAAGTTGTCCGCGCAGACTATTTAAAAAGTGAACCAGTTGTGCGCATGAACCCAAAACATTTTATAAAAGTAATTGAGAGAAATTTATCATATATATCTGAGAATTGAATCTGTAGTGGTTGACAAGTGAATAAGGCAAACCAATAATATTCATAAATAAAACAAATTTTTAGTCATATATTTTTAGTCAGTTATAGGAGGCGTTGGCTAAACAGACCAACTGTGCACACTCAAGATAATTCGATCGGCTTTGTATTTTATGCTGCTATAATTTTTCACACTCGAATATAATCGAGAATTGAAAATAACAATGTGAAAGCTAAGAAAAAAAAATTGTTTTATTTATACATATCATTTACATAGCTTTGTAAGCTATAACACTTATTTATTTAGGAATAAAATATACAGAGATGCCAACTTGCTCCGGACAGCAAATATATATTTTAAAGTGGTAGTTTATCAATTGTGATTCTTGGTTTAATAAATTCACTTCAGCAGATTTTTATCCACCACTATTTCTAAATAATTCGTAGGCTTATATTATTCTTAAGCCATGTTGTACCTTTTTAAAAAGCAAGCAAATATAGTCAAATATTTGCAGAATTTACTTATTTACCGTTATTTTAATTATTTTGGCGTGTCCACAGCAGTTGGGATCTCTGCACTTAGAAAGCAATGTAATTATGGCTGAAAGCCCTTATATAGCAAGACGGAAAAGTGCAAAAACTGGTACGAAAGACCTTTCATTTTAGCATTTCTCTTTTAGAAAAATAAAATATTTATAACTATCAAGATTTCTTTTATAATTTTAGTCTATATATAAAACTGCTTATTTTCCAAGGATAAAGTAGATATTATTGAATAGTTTTAAAAAGAATAAGTTAACTGCTCCCAAAAACTAGTTAGAACAGAAAAGGTTTTGCTACCAGCCTTTCCACTTTTCCGTCTCGCTTTCGCCCCTACATGTAATTATATACTATACGAAAATAAATGAAAATATGAGATGTATATTTATGAAATATTCTAGTATTTTATTTTTCAATACTCGATCTAAGCCTCCACATGGTTTTTTATAAGTAGTCCGCACAGACTATTCAAAAATTGATCCGGTTGTGCGCATGAGACCCATGTTCTATTCTATAGTTGGTAGAAATCACATAAATCTCGGTGCGCTGCCGCGACGCGGCATTAACCGATTCATCTGTAGTAATAAAACGATGATGAGGAGGAATGGAGATGGGAGGAAGAGGGGGAGCGCAGCACCAAAATATTATTCTAAAGTTGACTGAGAGAAATTTATCATACATACTTGAGAATTGCATCTGTAGTGGTAGACAAGTGAATAAGACAAACCAATCATATTCACAAATTAAACAAATTTTTTTACATATATTTTCTACCACTCTTTTATTTTTACTAGATATTGTATTAAGTGGCTCTTTCGTAATTTGATCTGATCAGACTATCTATAAAAAACCGTGTGGTGGCTTTGACTAAGCAACTGAAACCTTCAAAATCTGACAAGAATCACAGTTCATAAACTACCACTTAAAAATATATATTTGCTGTCCGGAGCAAGTTGGCATCTCTGAAAGCGCAGTATATCAGAATTGTCCACCAAAAGAAAAAATGTTCTAAAGTGTGTTCTTTTACATAAAAAAAATTGATTATTTTTGGCCGGTTTTTTTCAAACAATATGTGCGTTAAGGGGTTAATTATGTTAAACGAGAATTTATAATGGCTTTGAAACACACTAGCCTTTAAAATAAGATCTAATTTATTAACAAAAGCTACAGTTTGTAAAAGTTTTCAAATAAATTTAATCATGTTGTTTCGAAACGAGAATTTATAATGCTTTAAAAATACACTTGGTATTAAATAAGCCAATATCAAGCATAACGTTTCATTCTCAAAAAATTTTATTAGAAAAGAATTTCAAACAGATAACATATGAAATAAACGCATCATAAAAAAAGAAACTTTTCCTATTCAGTTTCTTGTTAAGTTCCATTTTGAAAGCTAATTAAAATAATTTTTCTAAAGAATTAAGGAACGATTTTAATTTGTTATAGTATTTTTTTCGAAGATAAATGTTTCCCTCTTAATTTTTTTCTATGCTGAGACATTAATTTAATATTTCCTTTTATCGGCAAGTCTTATAAAAATCAGATATTAGTTTTTTTTTATCCCATACAAATGAATGAAAAACAAAATATTCTCTTTTTATTTATTTTTTCAAACACCGATACTTATCCCTTTTCAGAAAATTAAAAAAAAACTAAAGATTACGTGCTTTAGAATAAAAAAAATTAATTAAGGAAAACTTTAATTTAATAAAATGTTTAATTGGCAAAAAAATGGTCGTTGTTAAATTAATCTTATTAAGATGTTGTTTGCGTGGTTCTTTAGTTTGTGGAATCAGGTGACTTTACATTAATTGATTTTGTTATTCCAATTATTAATTTAAAGAATTAATTAATAGAATTACGTTTGCAATAACATAGATATTTACCTAAACTCAGCTTCGAAAAAAAAAGTTTTAATGAGATCGCATTGAAAAACATTTCTTGGACTTAGAAATTTAATTACAAAACTGGGAGGATATTAAAAAAGTAATTATAAGTAAAGTTATTTGCAAATAAACCTTCTTAAGTTTAAAGACAAAATGTTCAATCAAATAAAAATAAAAAATTTCTATGTGATTCAACCGAACAAAACATCATGCATGATTTTCCTTTTCTAAAATAATGTTATTAAAAACTTTAAATTAGATTTTCTTTTGCTGAGATGGTAAGATTTTTCATGGGTAAGACTTTTAAAATATTTTTTGAAACAGCCGAACTGCTGTAAAATTAAGTTCTTAATTTTCTACAATTATGTAAAATCCTTTACAGAAAATGCGGCAGCTGGCATCCCTTTCATGTATTTATTTAACGTCGTTAATTTAAGAAGGAATCAGATTTCTTATGTGAGCCACTCACATACGAAGGTTTTATTTGAATAATGCACCTGTCTTGGAAAACTGCCACTGATTGGATTCTTACAAAAAGGAGCAATGGCGAGTGAGCCATCAGTAGCTATAAAATCGCCAAAGAAAAACGTGGATCGTATTATCAATGAAAAATACACTTTTCGTTCAACTGGACAAATTTTCATCTACTTTTATTTGTACCTTTTCAAGCGTAAAGTTGAATGAGAAAAGAATTTACTTCATTCGTTCGAAATCAGCTTACTTTATTTCGAAATAATTCTTCCAAATTTGCATCATTATAATTCTGAAAAACCCTGGAAAATCCAGGCACTCCATAGTGGTTGGAGAATACCTAGAAGGAGCACATGTTCTCTTTTCAGCACGCTCTTTAACAAATCTACTTATTTTTATATGTAAAAGTGACTATTTTATCCGAAATAATTAGATTGTATAAATGCAAGACCAAGAAAAACAAGAACAGCTAAAATATATATATATATATATATATATATATATATATATATATATAAAAGGAATTCTACTTCCTGAGCATGCGAAGAAGGAAAATTGCTGTGAACGTACCTCGAGCACGTTCAGTAATAAAATGTGGATCGATCCGGGTATTTGAACTTTTTAAGTGTAAATAATGCAGTTAAATGCTAAGCACCAAGCACAATGTAAAAAGTAATCAAAGAAATTAGGTGCTGGTCGAAAAGTTCAAAACTGTTTTAGCATCATTACAGGGTGAATTCCATCTTCGTTCATTTTGCAACACAAAACCTTATTTTCTAATGAATTAAATGTTTTGAAATAAATGTTTTTTCCTATCATATATTTCTCTCTGTTTGATAGTATTAATAATCTGGGAATATACTAGTTTTAAAATAAGATAATTGTATTTTTATTTCCTGCATTGAAACATTTATAAATTAAATATTTGGTTTTATCTAATTGAATAAATAAACTTGTTTAAATTTCAATTTCTATCACCCGAAACAGCACTAAATTTATTTAATCAATTAAATGGCTTCTTACAAATAATGAACTATTAATTGAAAACTATTAATTGAAACTTGAATGAGAAAACTAATATCTCATTTCGAAAACTCTTTACGTAGTTAATATTGCGCATGGAGAAGAATGCAAGAAGTTTCCATTCATACTGAAAACTAACGATTTATCCAAATACTTCTTCAAAGCGATCCAATTCGATAATTTATATTCAAAATTTCTGTTTTGGCATTTGAGTGTTAAATTAAATTATTTGTTTTTACATTTATTATAACTCTATCGGTTTATTTAAATAACAAAGAGTTTTTCCTGGCTAAGATACAAATTTAAAAGCATAAACGAAAAATTAATATAATTTAAATGAAAATTATTTCCATTCTTTATCTGTGCTTCCATTCTTTATCGTACTTATAAGGTACAAACTATACATTTCCTTTTACTAATTTTTAGATTAGTTATTATTTTGGAGAATTTATTTCTAAGTATATCTAAAATTGAACTTTTTATGTGAAAGAGAATTTATTATACTTCATTTTTACATAAATATTACATTAGTTCCTTCATAAAAACTGCAGTTCTAGCGTGTTTTTAGTATGATACTTTTATACTATTTTGGTATGATCATTAGTGTTAAAAAGTGGCGAGTGTGCTACCTAGTTTGAATAATTACATGGCTTTTGTCATATTTTCATTTTATTCACCATATGCATCAATAGGCCAAAACTATCAATAACCTATCGGACACTTGCAGGGGTCAAACAAAAAATATGGAAACACTTCAATACTTTATGGGTATATCACACGATGAAAATTATCAGCAACGAAACTGGGAATTCAACTGTAAAGGCAATCATATCCTCCACTTTCTCCAAAAATGGCTCGAAAATTCTCGTGTGATATAGAAAACACGGTAGACCAAAATATCAGCAACTGTTTCTCTCCGTTGAGATAAAAATTTCCTATAATTAAAAGCAACTCACACTTGAACCAATCAGAGCGTTCGCATTTTATGACGTTTCTATTCTATGTAATGACGTTTACAGATGTAAATAAAAATGGCGACGATGTTGATGAAGAGGATGATCGGATTGGATTTTGAGTTAAGGCATTAAATTAATTCAGTTAATACATAAAATTACACGGATATTCAATTCTACAGTGTCTGTGGTTTCCTTTTCCCCCACTTTACAAACATCGTTGAGAAACTATGAGATAATAGCATCACATGAAAAAATTATATATGAGCCAAAAGTTAAGATAAATAACAAAAAATGGTAACTCCTTTGCGAGCAACCGTTCGGGCAATTAAGCAACCCCATCGGCAACTCCGAACTGCTTTTAGAGTTGAACTTGAACTGAATTGGTATACAGTGAACCTGTCCACGAAGCCCGTGGTTTCCGAGGCACCAGCCCATTCCAGGTACCCGGAGCTCCATGCTACAATAACAGAATATTGCTACAATAACTCTATTAATTAGAATATTGCTACAATACTAATAGAATTCTTATGCTGGCATATCAAAAATTCCAAGCGACTAATGGAAGAAGAGAAATGCTAGAAATAGCAGCAAAAAAATGCTTCTGTTGCTTGTGAATTATTGCTAGAAAAGCAGAAAAAAACTAGCAAACGGTGGTCTTGATTACTGCTATCCGAACAAGATAATCTAGCAATACAAGCTGGTTTTTGTATGCTGGACAAGCAATAAAGTGTGCCAATACACACCATGGCAAGCTAGTAATTTTTCTGCAACCAGCAATTTATGCTGGTTTTCTTTGCTTAGGAATAGCACTTCATGATTGTTTAGCAAATAAATACCAATTCATCGTGGGACTATTCAACGCAAAGACTATTTGTCGTGTCGTGAGCTCACATGGAAATGTGCTTTATTAATATTTAGTCCCAATACTTTAAAAATCAGCATGATCTATTGAAAATAGTGCACAAAAACTTTCCGTGAATTATATCATATTAGAATTATATTATAACTTCTATAAATCATTCTTCGAAGTAAACATAAAAAAGAAAATTTTAATATAGGGAAAAAAGATTTTGATTTATAAAAAGAGAATACCAAAAATAAAAGGAATTTTCGAAAGGGAAACATATTTTTTTAAGAACTTTTTGCGAGGCAAATAAAACTTGTTCCTGTCCATCAAAACTCAGTGATGTAAGGCGAATGGAGAAAAACAAATGTTAAGTTACAGTAGCATAAAGATCGGGTATTGGAAATATATGTACAAAAATACAGACTTTTTTCAATAGAAGTATTCCAAAACTTATTCTCGTATATTTACTATAAAACAGGTAAAACCAAATTTGTGCATGGACTAGTTTTTTTGTTGCCTTTCACGATTTTGCCCTAAAGCCATGTTTTAGAAAAATAAGATTATGGAAGTTTTATTGAAATTCTATTTACAAAGACAAATATCAAACAAAAACGGAATTTTTCCTTTGCAATTTAAAACGAAAAATTTGCAAATAGTAAATTTGAAAGCAGACAAAAGAGAATAATTAAAAAGTAACGAAGACATTTTTTGAGATAATTGTTATATTATGTTTCTTTCTGCTTTCAGTCAAGGAGTTGAATATGAAAATAAAAATTTTTAAAAAAAATCTTATTTTTTAGTGAGTCGTTAAGACTCAAAATAAACTAAAATTAATATTTATTAATAATAATTATTCAAAACTACCACTATTCATTAATGGTTTCAACATATATATATGTTGTATTAATGTGAGATGTATCAGGCTTAAGTAAATAAAATTCTTCGTAGTATATGTATTGTATTGTATATATATTGTATACATGTATATGTATTGTATATATATTTATTAAATTTTTAATTATTTTACACTTTCTTCTCAGGTTCTTCTGAACCAACTGTACTAGTACGTCCCTTTTTAGGGCTAATACAAGATGGATGAGAAAAGGGCCAACTAGGCTTCAGATGCTCAGCTCTAATAAAACGAACGAATTCTACGAAAAATATAAAAAATTGTATTTTACAAATACTAAAATTTGCAGACTTTTGGTTAATTTCGTGTGCTTTTTTGCGACTATTAATGTAACAAAGGCTTAATGTAAAAGTTAATTATATTATACTTAATATTAATATAAAAGTGTAATTTATTTATTATCCCTTTAATTATTCAATCAAAAACACCACGATGACTTACATTTCTGATTTTTCATATTTAAAACAAAAACTTTCTCTGCATTTACTTTCATTTGTAAACTGAAAAAAATATTCTATTAAAAAGTTACTAATTTTTATTTCTTTAAATAAAATTTTGAATTTTATCAGTCAACGCTTTTAGTTTTTATAGTCGCCCGTAGCAACCCTGTACACAACAAAATTTGCAGATTTTCGGTTAATTTTGCAAACTTTTTAAAGAGGCTAAGCATTGCTTAATTGTAATAAGTTAGCATATCACAAAATCTTTTGAATTATTTAGAAGTGGTGCGTAAAAACCCTATAAATTCGAGTTTCTAAGCCAAGATTCATATTTTTTAAATAATACCACTCGAAAATATTTATCTGCTGTCCGGAGCAAGTGGTCAACTCTGTATTCTAACGGAATGCAAACTGCTCCGCTTTCTACAAAAGTTTTAATAAAATGGTAATGAATTAAATCGTAAAACTTTTTTATTAAAGACAATTAATTATTAATTAATTAATTAAAAATAATTAATTAAAAATAATTAATTAAAAATAATTAATTAATTAGATAATTAAGCTTATTCTTTCAAAGTGTCACCACGATAGAACTGCATAGTCATAGTCATTTCAATGCACAAGACTTTTAGGCCCTAATGGGCCAATTACTTTTAGATATTGAGAAATCATATAGTATGTTTTATCGTGAGTTTTGAAAAAAAAATTATAAAAATAAATGAATAAATGCAATCATGAGGTAGAATAATGTTGAACTATTTGCTGCAATTAAATAAAAAGATAAAATCGGAGTTAATAGAAGTAAGAGAATCCACTGCAGTTCCACTCACTCGCATTGTTATAAATTAAAAATATAAGTACCATTTAAATTAGTGAAGCGTTATTTAAATTTTTCTGATAAAATAGTATCGCTAGTAAAAAAGTGTGCTAGATGTCTGGTTTTAGAATCTTCATTTAGCATTTCTGAAATACTGTTTTAATTTGCAGCTGAGCAATTTTGGGCTTTTTCATAAAATTGTGTATAAAGGGGCATTAATGTTTCATTGAGGGTTTTTAATTTAAAATCTCTATGCATGTCCTTATTTCGAATAAAATATGGGATACCAGACATCTTTTTAAGATTTTTTTTTGTAGATGTAGAGTAAAAATGATTAAAGAAATGACGCAACTATACAAATGACGTAAAAAATAAAAAGACGTAAATATTCTAATTTCTTCTGAGTTGTTTGATTAGTTTGCTGTTATTAAGTTCTAACTTTCAAACAATTTAGAAGAATAAACGTTTACATTAAATTAAAAAAAAATTTTTTTAATGCATTGAAACAAAAATTTCTCACATTTAGAGACAACAAATGAACGAAGCAATTTAATATCAATAATTTGTCTACACACTACAGAAAAAATTTCTTTTAAAATTGAAATATGATTAAGGAGTTGAACTGATCAAGGAAATGACGCAACTATACACAAAAAAGATTTAAAAAAAAAGACGCAGCTGAACTAATTTCTTCTATGCTGTTTGATTAGTTTTTAGTTTATCTAATAAGTTCTAACTTTTCAACAATTTAGATGGTGAATACATTTATCTAAAAATTCTAAAATAAAAACGTTTCGAAGAATTTAATGCATTGAAACAGATAAATTTCTCGCATTCCAACACAGCAAGTGAGCGATGCAATTTAAAAGAACACGTTAAGACAAATAAAAAAATGAAAAAAGGTATTATTCTATTTAAACTTTTGAATAAATTTCCTGTTTATTTAGCAACAAAAATACTTATTTTCTTTTCAATTTACTAAAGAAGAATTCGTTTTCTTTCCACCTCGACTTTACACTGATGCTTTCAGTTGGTTAAAAAAAAAAGAAGAAGAAAAATCGTCGTATGTGCATAATGGAGTTTTAAAACAAAAGAATTTTGAAACATTTATTTCGTTTGCATATAAAAATGGGCCCCCAAAACTGACTAAGTTTTTAAAAAGAAGCTTAATGACTTGAATGTATTTAAATATTTTCTCCCACTGCTGGGCGCTTTCCCGTAAAATGTATTTTCCCCTTAATGCTTACATGTTGTTGTTTTTCCTCCAAAAATAAATTATAACTATATTTTAAAATATTCTTTCTGATTTTTCTGTAAGTTTAGAACAAATTGTGTTTGTTGAATAATTTATTTCAAACTCGAAATAAAAACCTGAATCCCGAATAAAATTTTAAGGCGACCTAAATCATAAATTTATACATTTAAATTTAGGAACTTCATATAAATTTATT
Source organism: Parasteatoda lunata (assembly GCA_949128135.1). Classification (NCBI taxonomy): domain Eukaryota; kingdom Metazoa; phylum Arthropoda; class Arachnida; order Araneae; family Theridiidae; genus Parasteatoda; species Parasteatoda lunata. The sequence goes on along the minus strand of OX421978.1, from coordinate 49,545,646 downwards.
TGATACATTACTTGAAATATTTAAATATGCAAGATTGCAAATTAATTAAGCATTTATATTCCTAAAATTATTCATTTAAAATTGCAGTATTTTCAATATAAAACATTTGAAAATGTTTTATAATGAAAATAATTCAAGTATGGGAAAATCATATTATCACTAAGGTAAAGCGCCAAAAATAGATAGTTTAAATTTTTAATTCTGCATATGTTATCATAAATAAAGGAAATTTGTTTTTATGCCTATTTTCTAATGAACTAGCTAAGTGATTTACAATAAACCGTAAACTAGTGCTCTTACAAATACTCAATAAAGCAGCGTTCAAATGAATCAGTAAATGTAATGTTGACAGTTATATGGATTAACATAAAGATATAAACTTGTAACTTAGAAAATTTTTAAAACTATAACACAGTAGCTGCAAACTGGTAAAGAATAATTAAGTAGTAGCTAAGTTTTCTTAAGCATACTGAATATAAAATTAAAATTAGCTTTTTTGAGTAATAAAGAAACATTCGATATTTTTTTGCACCTCTAAGTAAATTTCCTTCGAATCGAAAATTCTTTTATCTGAAAACATCTATCTTATCTATTTCAAAACCTCTCTCTCTCTTCAGTAAAGAATTGACCATTTTTTCAAATATAGTGGGTCACTTAAAAATGTTTATTTGAACTAAAGAATAAATTAAGAAAAGAATTATAAAGAATTATAAAAATCTCTTTATATTTATATATCTACATGAATAAATAGAACACTCAAATATATAATCCCAAAAAAGTCATCTGAAGGTTGACTAAACAGTAATAAATATGTGGTTGTCGATAACCTTCCAGGGTTATATAAGTATGCTTTATACAGAGATGCCAACTGTTCCGGACACGCCAGAATAATAACAAAAACGGTAAATATCTACAAACTAAATTTTGCAAATATATGACTATTTTCGCTTGTTTTTGAAAAGGTATAGCATGACGTAACTACTATATATATATATATATATATATATATATATATATATATATATATATATATATATATATATATATATATATATATATATATATATATATATGGAACAAAGGGGTGCTTGCTCAGGACAGCAAATATATATTTTCAAGTGGTAATTTATCAATTGTGATTCTTGGTTTAATAAAATCATTTTAGTAGATTTTTATCCAACACTCTTTCTAAATTCGTAAGCTTATATAATTCACCACTTTATAGTACTTATGTCATGGATTTCGTCGACCATTCAAGATTTCTGACCATTTCATGCTGACTGCTGATCAACCATTCTCCTTTTCGAGTGAGTAGTATATAATTCTCTTGCAATTATTGTACGTGGCAAAAGAGGTAAAGTTTAGATTTGACCATTTCATTTTAATTACTGCAAAAATGTTGTCTCGACGCTGCGGACGTGGCGGCAAGATTACTCACACGCCCACCAAGAGAATTGTAATACCGGTGATATACCCCAACTACATAAAGCCAGATGCTAATCCCGGTGAAATTTTTGAAGATGAATATGGACACTTCCATTGCTGGTTCAAAAGAGGAATATTGCACGCTCAGCGATTTTAAAGTGCCTGAAGGAGCTGCAAGACCATATTATTCAGCCAATTCTATTCCGGTACCTCAACAAATTACGCCTGAAACGCCGACTACATCAGCTGAAGACCCAGCTATGGAAATCAACTACAGAGACCAGCATATGGAGCAGACTAAAGAAGCTTCGACCTCTGACTCAGAAAGTATTAATAAAAACAGCACAGAACCTCCTACAAAGAAAAGGAAAAAGAAGAAGAAAAAGCAAGCTGATGTCAAAAAAGCTGAAGATAATTACATAACTACGACTACAAATAGCTGCTCTTCTTCACTGCTAGAGACCGCCTCTATTTTAGTAGTACCATCAGAATCCAAAGAGGATTTCAACAAAGCCCTACCCATGAAAGATTCCAACAAAGCTCCAGATCCCCCCACAACTTCAGTGAAAGTGCTACATATAAAGTTTACCAAAGTTTTAATCCGTGGACTACCCGTTGACTTCAAAACAGAGGATATCTCCCTTGAATTAGGGAAATTAGGCATCGAAACCCACAACGTAATACAGTTTAAAAGAAGAGTAGGCGCGGGCCACAGGCTACTCCCACTTTTTCTCACAATCCTTAGAGAAACGGAGTATCACCGGCAAATTTTCACCATCACAGACATACAGCGGATTCCGGTCCGAGTAGAACGTTTTCGTGGCGGTCGAGGACCGCTGCAGTGTTTTAATTGCCAGAAATATGGCCACGCTCAACGGACATGTAATGCACCTCCCAGATGCGTGAAATGCGTAGATAACCACCGATCCTTCGAGTGTCGTAAGGAAAGACTCACACCACCAAAGTGCTGCAATTGTCGAGAAATTCATACCGCAAACTACACGGGATGCAAAACCCGCCCCAGCAGAAAGGGCCCACGTGCTGTCCTTCTACACCAGTTAAATTAGCTCACAGACTCGTATTACTAGTGAAAGAGCTGCAGGACTTACTAAAAAATAAAGAAGTGCTTCGTCTTTTGCAGAGGATCCTAGGGGAGACCGTTCTAGTTCAGTGACATTTTATTTCTCAATTTCAGACTTTTAATTTCAACATTGAACTCTAAATTCTAGTCTTTCAATATATATCATAATTGAACATGTGCCAATAAAATGTAAAAATTTAATATGTATCAATTTCTGTTAATACTCTTTTATGTTAACCTATGTATCCATATTACAAATTATGTTTATATTTATATATGCCAACATGTGTCAAATTAGATTCGATATTCAAATGTTATATTTATCTATGTCAACCAATGTATATATACTTCAAATCATGTTTATATTTATATATGTCAATTTAGTTTCGATAGTCAAATGTTTATTTACCCAAGCAAAGTGCTTGTAATTTTGTATTAGCTACCACATCGACTGCTAAATTCAAAATGTTATCACTTTAAATTTATGTACATTTCTAGATGTATGGGATAGAAGCCGCTGCGCGGCCCAGGTGCCCAATTTTTTATAAATAGAGTAAAGTACTTATGTCATGATTACAGAGACGCCTTTCTCCGGACAGCAAATATATGTTTTAAAGTGGTAATTTATCAATTATGATTTTTAATTTAAAAATTTCAATTTAATAGATTTTTATCCACCACTATTTCTAAATAATTCATAGGCTTATATAAATCACCACTTTATAATTTTATATAAGTATATAGTACTTAAGTCATGCTAAACCTTTTAAAAATAGCCAAATATTTGCAAAATTTATTTTGTATTTATTTACCATTTTTTTTATTATTTTGGCGTGTCCAGACATTACCTCCTACATCAGAAAGCCTCCACGCGGTTTCTTATAGGTAGTCTGCGCAGAATATTTAAAAAGTGAACCTGTTGTGCGCATGAATCCAAATTTTTTGTAATAAGTGACTGAGAGAAATTTACCCTATATATTTGAGAATTGAATCTGTAGTTGTAGACAAGTAAATAATACAAACCAATCATATTCATAAATTAAACAAATTTTTAAACATATATTTGCTACTACTTTCTTATTTTTACTAGATTTTCCACTAAATGGCTCTTTCGTAAACTGGTTTGCTTTCATAGTGTTCTGATCGGACTACCTACAAAAAACCGTGTGGAGGCTTTCAGTTATAGGAGGCGTTGGTCCGGAGAAATTGGCATCTCTGTGATTATGTCAATGGTAAATAACTACATTTACTTTGTTGTTATTTACCGTTTTTTAAAATTATTTTGGCGTGTCTGAAGCAATTGGCATCATGCAGCCTTGATCTGCCACGCTGGGTCTTTAAAGGATGCCAACTGCTCCGCTTTCTGCAAAAGCTTTACTAAATTGGTAGCGAATTAAATAGCAAAACTTGTAGGTTAAGAAAAGTTTCTCCTACTCTTCAAAACATTATCCACGGGAAGAATACTTACTTTACTTTATTTAACAAAAGCTGGGCACCTGGGCCGCGCAGAAAACCCATATCCCATTCATCGTGAAATTACAGAAAAATTAAAAAATATAAACAGTTTGTATACAGAATCTCTGGGGTGACTGATATTGTTCAGCAAGCACCTTGCTTGTTTAACTGAAAAAAAAGTGAAAATAATTCTAAGCAACTTGCTATAGTAAAGATAGCTGTGTATTTATTGTCCACATGAGGTAGCACGGGATGAATAAAGGAAGTGGCATTTGATATGGTACTTCGAATTTTTAATATGTGGTGGAGGAAAAACTACATAAAATGAAAAATACTAAACCAAAAATAACTTAAAATTTATTACCACTAGAAAATACTCTTTTAGAAAGCGGAACAAGTTAGCATCACTCTAACCAACACCTCCTATAACTGAAAGCCTCCATACGGTTTTTTATAGGTAGTCCGATCAGACCACTGTGAAGGATATCCACTTTACGAACGAGTCACTTAATACAAAATCTAGTTAAAATAGGAAAGTGGTAGCAAATATATGACTAAAAATTTGTTTTATTTATGAATATTATTGGTTTGCCTTATTCACTTGTCAACCACTACAAATTCAATTCTCAAATATATATGATAAATTTCTCTCAATTACTTTTATAAAAGGTTTTGGGTTCAAGCACACAACTGGTTCACTTTCTAAATAGTTTGCGCGGACTACTTATAAAAGACCGTGTGGAGGCTTTTTGATATAGGAGGTGATGGTCTGAGGTCGTAAATGGCCCTTTTCCCATCCATTTTGAATTTTTTTTTTCTTTTTTGGTAGCTAGAATGCAAATTGGAGTGGGAAAAAAAATTTAAATATTTTGTATTTTAGATCAAAGTTGCGTCTCTACAAATATAAGCTGCCATTAGCCTGAGGTTTATGTCTTCCATCAAGTTTTTAAAAGAAAAAATTTCATTACATCCTGCAGTGTCACAATTTATGGTCTTTTCAAAAAATTTGCAATTAAGTTTTGCAATATGATAAGCTAAGAAAACTATGTTGAGATCGCTATGTATGTCCGTATTTCGGATAACCCAACTTGCTGCTTGTGTTATTTTTCGAAGTATTTTATTCTGGCATCTTTTGAGTTTCTCTAGGAGTGATGGGGAGATGTTACACCAAGCTGAAGATGCGTAAGTTAGGATGGGACGGATCATTGAGATGGTGATTAAGCGTTTAAATCTAAGTTCCATTTTAGAGTTCTGTAGAAGGATTTGTAACTTGTGGCAGGCTGCTTGTACTTTGTTGATAACTGATTTGGCATGATCTTTCCAATAAAATTTACTGTTTATAACCAGACCAAGATATTTTGCACTTATAACAATTGGAATAGTTTCGTTAAAGAGAACAACTTGATTTTTTGTGATGATAGTTTTTGTTTTATGCTGAATAATTAGTAGTTTCGATGCTTGTCTGTTAACTTTAAACTTCTAGTCTAGACACCAGGTTTCTATTTCATTCAGCTTTTGTGAAATGTTCTGTAGGGCAATTTTGGGGTTTTTGGACTTCACGACGATTCTAGTGTCATCTGCGAAAAATGCTGCGATACTATTGCAGACTTGTTTATCCACAGGAAAGTTGTAGGTAAGTAATATAAATAGTATGGACCCAAGAATACTTCCTGGTGGCACTCCTGCTGTTGTTTTTCTATTTGATGACGTTAGGTTTTTAAAATTAACTTGATTGGTTCTATTATGTAAGTAGGCTTGGATAAATGTTAAAGATACCAAATGCGAACTTTACTTGCATAAGCTTGAAGATGAGATCCTTCTTTCATACCCGGTCAAAAACCTTTGGGATACCTAACATTAGTAGTGCTGAATTTCGTTTATGATGGAGGCTCCAGGAAATATAGTTGACTATTCTGAGGAGCTGTTTGGTTGTATCAAGATGCCCCCGAAGGCCAGATTGCTTGTCCGGTATTGAAGTAAGACGAGGCATGATACTTTCCATAAGTTTTCCTAAAGTGCTCAAATGTAATTTTATCTAATGTTTTAGTTATATATAATACATCCTCGGGCCGGGCAAGGTTGACTCAGCCTTTCATCCCTTCAGTGGGTCGATAAATGAGTACCAAGCATGCTTGGGAACTAAACACTGGAGGTTTCGCGTTCGGCTGACCACCTAACCGGAACATCTGCTCCTGCACCCCAGAGCCCAAGGTCAAGAAAACTGAGATGGGGCCTCTATGGGCTGTCGCGCCGTTGACTTTAGTTTAGTTATATATAATAGATAATGTAATTCATAGTGGTAGTTAGAAATCATTAATTAAATATCAGAAAATAAATGAAAATGAATCAAGTTAGTTTTATCTTTCAGATTATTAGGCATCATCACTGGGACTCGTAAGCCCCTGCAAAGAAATAAAACCTGTTATCAATTTTATAAAGCAGCCGCAGAAATTTCTTGGTATTACCTAACATTACAAAATTAAGATTTCAATTTATTTAAAAATCCAATTAAAAAATTTTTTTCATTTCCAGCACTAGTGGTAAATACCAGGATGACCGGGTCTCTACTTTAACATAGCAACAATTACTTACACATATACACACATCCTCACACGCCGCCCTTTTTTTATGCATTCCCAAACTATAAATATTCATTAGTGTTTATTTTCCCATTGTACTTTAATTTTACCTTTTTTCATGAATTTTATATACTTGTAAATTTCTTATTACCTAATAATGGAAAAGTGCCATTTTTTCTTTTTTTATATCACGAACTCCATTTTGCTCCCCAAACTTTATTTTTGTCATGTATGTTTCTTAGTCTAATTTCAGGATGAATGGGAAGAGGACCGTAAGGCCACAGACACCCAGTTCCATTACAACGAACGAACAATTTTGCATTTTAATGTTACTGCCCCTTTTTTTGACAACCGTAAGCATAGGAGAAACTCTCGTAAATCCATAAATTTGATAAAAAGGTCACGAAAGTGGTTTGTGTCATTTTATATTTTCAAAAATGTATTTTCAAGTGAAAACCGTATTTAAAAATTAAAACGCTAAACGAAAGAAAATATTTACCAGTTTTTAAAACGAACTAAATGTTTAGTATTTTAAAATAAGTTCCATTACGCGGCATTAGGATTACAATCCAATATAATATTTTATTTAAAAAAAATGCTATCATTTAGCATGGCATTAAAATCGTATTCGTTGCGTTGCTAAACATGTAAGAAGTCGTAGAATCTTAATTCCTTTGCTTACTATTATTTATTTAATTATTCAATCGTAACTACCGCTATGACTTACATTTCAAATCATTCATATTTAAAACAGAAACATTCTTTGCAGTTCTATGCAAACAGTACCAGTTGCCCTAGGGCAAATCATAGGTTAAGACATCTGGCCCCTGCTTACGCCGCTAGATACCTTACCAACAACAACAGATCATCACCTTCGCAGTTATGTATAGATATAACATATTTTTTGTTCATTTAGCAAATATTCTAATGATGATGTCGGAGTTTTAATTGTTGTCATTGCATTTTTATTGGCCGTAAAATCACAACGATAGGATCCATTATAGATTGGTTGTTATCAGCATAAAGTTAAGTTTTGTACCCTTAGATTAAATTGATTTACCTGTAATATTTATTGTTCTTATTTTACTCTGCCATTATACCGTTTTTGATTTCAATAGTTTTCTTCTAAAATAAGAGTTTAAAACTAAAAGACTTTATAATCGAAACAATTTACAATTCTAGCCTCCGCGCAGCAACAGGCCTCCCACGCTGGACTCCAATTCATATCCTCCACAAGGAAGCTGGCACCACCCCAATATCGCACAGACTTGTTTTAGCAGCAAAGAAATTCTACCTCCGTCACTGCTCCCTTGGATCCCACTCCCCAATGAATCGACTTTTGCATAAATTCATTTTACTAGACTTAAAAAGAAACCCCACCTTTTCCTCAAGTTTCAGGACATCTTCAACCAAAAGGGCATAAGCAAATACAATATCATCCCCTTCCACATTCCAGCATTCTTCACAGATCTCCTGAACCTCCATCTTTATGTACACGAGCTTCCATTCCAAACTACGAAAAATCCCAACGAAATCCTCCCTCTCTATCAGGAAACCCTCCATACCCTTTGGAAAGATTATACCATCCTGGCTACCGATGCCTCAAAATCCAATACAAACACAGGTATTGCGGCTGTTAACTCAAAGAACAATATGTCCTATACATCTCAAATCCACCCTATTAACTCAGTGTTCACAGGAGAAGTTTTAGCGATTTGGTTAGCAATCACAAAAATCACTACCGAGTATCTGGATTACGTTATTTTATCTGACAGTAAGTCCCCAATCACTGCCCTCATCTCGGCTACCCATAAATCCCCCCACAGCATCCTCCTCTTACAAAATAAGATCGTTTCAGCAACTGCAAAAGTTAAATCAATGACGATAGCCTGGACACCAGCACACGTTGGCATCCCCCCCAATGAAACCGCTGATAAACTGGCCGAACATGCCACCAATGCTCCTCGCGCAATCCCTCTTATCTCACCTGAGGACTTGTCATATTCAGCAGTTCTAGACTCAAACCGCGAACTAAATAACCTCCGGACTAACTCAAAATACCACAAGCGTTTCCCTTTTGATCACCCTGTTAATAAAACCTCCCTTAATCAACTCCCAAACCGAAAATATGATATCTTAATCTCGCGTCTCCGAAGCAACACAATCCAACTTAACGAAATATATGCAAAAATAGGACTAGTTGACTCCCCTTTGTGCGATCACTGTCAATATCCAGAATCTGCTATCCATTTTCTCTTTGAATGCAAAAAGTTTGAACATCAGAGACAGGCTCTGCGAGCCTCAATTGGAGTTTTCCCACTCTCCCTACATCGTCTTCTTAGTTATGACCCTCATGATGATCTTCTAAAAATCTTAGTGGTTTTCTCAATTTCTACTAAACGTTTTCTAGTTTCCAGTTTTCAAACCCATAATTAAATACAGTTACAAATTATTAAATGTTCTTTTAAGCCTCCCTGATCGCCTGGGAAAAAGAGTTTCAATTAAATTTTTTTAAAGAATTTTCGTTTGATGAACGTGTCTCTCCAAAAGTGTTGGATTCACCAAATGCTGGATTTATTAATGCAACCTCTCCAAAAGTGTTTTGGAAATTTTTTTATAATTTCGATCTCCAGGAATAATACTAAGTTCACTATGAACTTATTTGGCTTCTTCAAGAACAGTGTTCACTCTCACTTCTCATCGTCATCATTATCACCAGCAACAATACAACTCATCTAAAACTCCATTCTACAGCAGAGGGGATAAAAGCGTGAAGCAGAGATCCCCTACCAACCAACCAACGAAAGACTTTATTATTACATCATTGTATGATATTTCATTATTAATTTACATTTTAAGATAAACTAATTTCAATCGGTGTTGGAATGTATTTCCCGTTTACAACTATTATTTATGGTGTAAATTACACTATACTATTGCAAATTACGGTTAAAGAGAAGTAGCCCTTGATTCTCACAATGAATCTGAATGAGACTGGATCATTCCATTTATTTCAAAGGTGGGAAAGTAGAATTTACTGCGCATCATTTCGGCGCAGGAACTATACAGTGAATCCGAGTGCAATATTTTCTTTGAAGACACATAAGCTCCTATTCTTTCTGCAAGCAGATTTTTAAAATTAAAACTATGGCGCCATTTACCAATTTGGATTTATATATACATTAACTTAAACTTATACATTTCTAATAAGTTTTAAATTAATCGGATGTTTTTAAAGATAATATTTTTTACACTCTGATTACATTTTTTTTAAATCGTAACTGATTTCATATAGTGTTAGAAATATTTTTTTATATCTCTTCTTGTATTTTTATGAAGTTGAGGTAAGAAAATCTAAGTAAAATCTAGAAAGATTAATCATTGCCCTGCCTGGTATACATTTGTCCGGTATACCCTACGCTGATGTTTTTTAAGGTCAAGGGCCACTGCCCGGTATACCCTACACTGATGTTTTTTTAAGATCAAAGGCCACTGCCCGGTATACATTTGTCCAGTATACCCAACACTGATGTTTTTTTAGGGTCAAGGGCCCCTGCCCGGTATACATTTGCCCGGTATTCCAAACACTGATGTTTCTTTTAATCTATCCTCAGTAAGTATTAAAATATCGAATAAATGTAATTATATCCACGAATAAATTAATATCAAATCGGATGTAAAAAATATTTCGGACATTCATCAAAGCGACTATGTGATTGTCAACATTCACCGGTGAAAGTCAACAACCACCGATTTCGGTCATTCACAGTAACATGAACATCGTTTACATAATAACCTCATCAGGACGTTTATTTCATACTTTGCCTAAATAACATCTGACATTATATATAATGCCTAGGCAATGTGTGAAATATAAATCATTTCATACTTTGCTGGCTAGATTTAGGCATTATATATAATGCCGGATATCATACTTTGTCGGTAACAGATATAAAAAATAATTTAAAAGAAAAAAAAGCATAAGTACAACACTTAAAAAAAAATACTACGAAAAATACTACACCCCTATTTTAAATCAAACAATACTTGCCATACATATTATTGAAAATACTACGTATGAAAGTAAATTCCGACGCACGCGCAGTAAATTCTACTTTCCCACCTTTGAAATAATTGGAATGATCCAGTCTCATTCAGATTCATTGTGATAATCAAGGGCTAGTTTAAAGAGGATGTTTAAATGATTTCGAATTTAACGATCAACTTCATGCACAGATGATATTTAATATATCATCCTGGTTGGTTAGCAAAAATATTAAATTACGGTTGAAAATTCATCAAATTTTCTATAAGAATAATATCTTTAATTTTAAACATAATTTTAAAAAAATGATTACTAGGAAAGTTTATTCATGTTCTCCAATAGGTCTTAATAGAATCATAATGAAAATCGAATCATACGAGGTCTCTCATTCTATTAAACAATCAGATCTGACAAAAAAAAAATATGTAATTTAAAGAAATGAATACTGGACGTGGGAAGAAAGGGATAAAGGGCAAGCAAACAGAATTCTTAACAGTTCAGAGCATAAAATAAAAATCGAGCCAACCTCAAAAAAACTTTTGATCTACTGATGGGATCTTTGAACTCATTGTTAATGGTTTGAAGCGGGGGCCTCAAATATAGTATTTAATTAGTGTAGCCGATATTTAAAGTTACAAAATCAGACATAAAAACGTACTTTCTCTGAATAAACATATCTTCCTTCTATTCCACGGATTTGAATTTCTGACTCCCAAATTATGGAGGGTAGCCAACGCCTCCTACAACTGAAAGCCTCCACACGAATTTCTGTAGGTAGTCCGATCAGACCACTATGAAAGCATACCAACTATTGAAAAAACCGTTTAATATGAAATCTATTAAAAATTAGAAATTGGTATCAAATATATGTCAAAAATTTGTTTAATTTATGAATAAAATTGGTTTGTTTTATTTACTTGTCAACCACTACAGATTCAATTCTCAAATATATGTGATAAATTTCTCTCAAGTACTTTTAAAATAGAATTTGGGTTCTTGCGCACAAGTGCTTCGCTTTTTAAATAATCTGCGCAGACTACTTATAAGGAACCGTGTGGAGGCTTTCTGATGTAGGAGGTGATGGGGTAGCCGCAATCTGCGAACTATGGTTCCCATAGTTTGGTTAGAAGAGCGGTCCAAAGTCTGGACCTCTTGAAGTTAATTTTTTTTTCTCCATATTTTCTCATATTTCGAAAACTTTTTAAGTGAATTCAAAAAATGTGGCTCACAATTATACATTTTGATTATTCAAATATAATTCCATGAAAAAAATAGTTTTCACTAAATATGTATAATAAATATTATTTTATTTCATAATCACCTAAAAAGTCTTGAATTGTAAGGTATATAATTTTTACATCATTTTAAGTAATGTAATTTAAATTAGCACAGTACAAAATTAGGGCGAAATCCGTCGATTAGATACGGAAAAGTTGAAATTTGAAAAAGTCAGATTTTCAAAATTCGATCCGTTTTTTTTTTTTTTTTTTTTTTTTTTTTTTTTTGAACACTGTACATAGATTTTAAGTGAATAATTTCAACTTTCGTAGAAAAAAACTGTTTTATGCTAAGAAACAACAATTATTGCGAAACAATCATTGAGATTAGTGAGCGACAACAAACAGGGGGCTTAGCCCCCGATTAATAATTATATTTTTGAAGGAAAATGAATTCTGTGCAATCATAAAAAAATTCCATCCTCAGTATAAAAAGTTAAAGGACATTACAAGGACAATCTTAACAACGTCATTTCTTTAAAAATTAAATGTGAGTATGTCTTGAAGAAGTTTGTGTGCTTGTTTTGTTTATCTAAAGACAGCAACAACACCTCAAAGTTCTGTTTCATTACATTATTAGTATACTGCTGTCTTGTTATGGACATGCATAAGTTTCCAAGTGAAATTAATGTTTTTCGAAGTCATCTTCTTTCAGAGATTAATATCAAAATATTACTATTGTTATATTATTAATTAACGATTCAATTAATAATATTAACTTTTTCAAATATCACTGGTATTATCTTTAAATTAAGGCGAAATCTCTGAAAATTATACTTATGTTAGGTTTAAATTAACTTAAAGCATTAATTTGTATGTTTAGAAAAGTGGCTACCACTTTTTAATTTCGTGGGACGCTGTTTTAAGATTTAGTTTTAAATATGCTTTAATGGCCAATTACTGCTTATTTTAAAAATCATGATTAATTCTTTCTACGACTCAAGATTTTCATCAAATGTTTATTCATTTCAGTGCCTAAATATATGCCTGTTGTACATATCATAATTCAATTCATCCTTTTCAATCAATCGTGCTACTTATATTCAAATTACTGCATATTTTAAAAATCATGATTAATTTTTTCTATGACTCAAGATTTTTATCAACTGCTTTCATTTCAGTGCCTAAATGTAAAATATGCTTGTTGTAATATCATAATTCAATTCTTTTTTTCAATATCAATTGTGCCACTTATATTTCAATTTCTGCTTTTCAAATTATGTTTAATTTACCAAGCAAATTTGCTTGGTCTCCTGTTCTGCCACCTCATTGTTGCATAATTCAAAATGTTTTATCTCAAAATGTAATATTTCATGATGTATGGGGTAGGGGCCGCTGCGCGGCCCAGGTGCCCAGTTCTTTTAAATAAAGCAAAGCAAAAGTGCTTTAATGGCTTTATGTATGATGTGTAATAGCGTGGAAAATGATAAAGCTTCGCCATTAAAATCAGTGGACTTTGAAACTGAATTCTTTACGAATTGAATTAATAACGATGTTATTCCAGATTCCAAATACTTGGTGGCCATTTTGATTGAGTTATGTGTCAAAAAATGTAAACATTTTGATATGATTATAAAAATTTAGTGTTTTTTCTCTTCACAAAAAATATTTCTCTCATAAAATGAAAATTGAAATGAGACTTTACCAAGTTAGTTATGTGACATGCAGTTGAGTCTTGCTTGTTTTGGAATCATAGCTTGAATATTTTAGATCTTTTATGAGAAGGAAGACTGACAGACCTTTCATTATAATTACATTTCTCTATTCCGATAGAAAAAGCTTGGAAAGAATTCACGGCATCAAATTAGATGAGATGAATTTGCTGGCAGTTTCTTTATGAAATATCTGTCTTCAGTAAGACTTTATTTACATTTTAGACAATGGTTTATTGTATTATTTTTGAACTATGCATTGAAGAGATTTTTCTTTTAGTAAAAATAATTTTACTAAACAAAAGAAAAGACACACATGAGAAAACTAAAATTTTTAATAAGTTTTAATCAAATTTACATAGTAGAATATGAGAGGTTACTAACATCAATGCTTGGCATAATTTTGAGACGTTCGCTTACATTATGATTTTTATTTGAATGCATAAAATAATAATTTAATAATAAATATACTTAGAATTTATACGTCTTTCAGAAATTGTATCGCGTGCAAACTTTTAGTATTATTAAGCGCAGCTTAACTGGAGTGTTGCTAGAAAAACAGATGAAATAAGCTTATTTAAACCTCTTTATGTCTGATTACGAATATTGCAATAAGGTAAAAAAGCAAGTTTTATAACAGCAAAAGTTGTGGCGCATGCATATGTTTAAACCAAGTGAATCAATTCGATTCGATTAAACCAGTATTTTTTTTGTAAGAAAAAAATTAAAATGGACATCATTATTATTATTGATAACTTGAATGGCATAAGGGAGAAACTAATTAACCAGAGATAATGACGGTAGCTTCAGTGAATAGATATTAAACTTTTTAAACTGAATTTTTAGGAAGTATGAATAATGTATGAGAAATGTTCTTCACAAAATTTTACTAGGCTTGGAGCAAAATTTGAACATTCATTTTAATAGCACACGGACCAAACAGGGGGGAAATGGAAACATCTCTATAATAACTCTAAGTAAACACGCTATATTTCTTTTAGTTGCAAATGTTTTGGAAGATTTTACTCTGCAAAACTGTTAAAAAAGTTTGAAAAAAAGCTTTTGTTTGAAGGTTTTATAATTTTTTTTTTCTTTTTTTGCTTCATTACTAGCAAATTTGAAATTCTGTAGGATTGTGATATTTCTTTTAACATATTGAATGCCATGGGGGTCACCGGTGACTGGCGATGAGCTTGTTCGATACGCTACGGAGGTCACCGGTTTTAATTTTTTATATTATTATCATTACTAAAATGGTTTGAAGATATTCATGCAATACGTACAAACAACGTACGAAAATAGTTTTATTTATATACATAGAGATGCCAACTTGCTCCGGACAGCGAATAAATATTTTCAAGTGGTAGTTTATTAATTGTGATCCTTAGTTTAATAAAATCAAATTAGTAAAGTTTTATCCACCACTAATTCTAAACAGTTCGTAGGCTTATATAATTCACCATTTTTTTTCAGATATATTCTGCTAAACGGCTTAAATAACTAACAAAATCTGTGAAATTTGCAAATGTAGTTTTTAGTTATTTACCATTAGCCCAGACGGGAAAGCCATGTAAAATTATAGTGTCATTCAACGTGTTTATTGATAACTGCATCGAAAATTATAAACACGTACAATAAAGCAGCAACCTTTTTTAACACTATTCCAAAATATCTTAAATGTCCAGCAATCAACTTCTTTCACAGAATTTCTTTTTAGAAAGAACTATCAGAAGACTACCCGAAATACCGAATTGAAATAAAACAACTCAATAAATTGGTTTAAAAAAATTTTCAGGAATTTAAGATATGAACAATGGGAACATAAAAATGGATCACTGGAGCTTCAAGGCTAATCATTTTCTAATCATTTTCGCAAATGGCAAGAGTTCTGAAACTACCATTACAAGTTACTAAACCAATGAAAGGAAAAATTGGTTTTGTTTACACAGACAGTGAAAAGGTAGAAATATTTGCTGAGAACAAGGAAAGAAAATTTTTGCTAATTACCAAAGACATTTAAAAAATGGCTAAAGAATCTGTTAACGATTTTCTTCAAGAAATACCAAATGCGTGAAGATATAGAATCTACTGCTGCTTCTGAGATAAAGACAAATATTATAGGTAGTAGTTAGTAGCCTTGAATTTTTAATCTTGGTTAAGAAATTTGAAGTGAACTATCAGAATTGTTATCAAACTAAATTTTGGGATGCTAACTAGTATGCTTATTGCAAAATATTTTATGTATTTCCTAGAGTAGAAGATGATTAAAAACTAAAGCTTTCAGAATTTTTTCAATTTTGTCAAAATTTTGAAAGCTTCGCCATGTTGCGTTTTTTATGAACTTTTGAATCATTTATATTCAGAGGTGTGGAAAATATCTTTAAATCAAATTTACAAAATAAATAGTAATATATAATATAACAATACCTTAGCTGCCACTAGAAGAAATTTTCCCAACAAAAGTAAATAGTTGACAGCCCTGCAATCTTACAAAAAAATTTTATGTTTCGCAACTAAATGACAAAACAGTTACAGTCTTAATATATCACATTAATCATAAATTTTTTTTCGTTGAGAAAAGGAAGCTCTCAAATAAACTCGGTCTATAAAGCATTCTTTCAAAATTAATTAAACCTCCACGTTTGTCTTAAACCTCCACGTCGACATTTGTTAGTGCTTCCACGTCGCACAAACGTCGACACAAGAAGATATCAAATTTGTGTTTATTTTATTCCAGATCCTAATGCTATTATTTTATCTTTAAGACTAAAACTTAATTGAAGCACCATCTTGTGTGGTGTTTATAAGCAGTAAAATTAATTAAATTCGAATAGTTGTGGCATCTTTTCCTATCTTAAATATAAGGTGCAAGAAAACTTATTTTTCTTGTGTTCTTCAGCAAGTTAATAGTTATTTATTCATTTTTAATTCAGTTTTTAATTGTGGTTGTCTAAAAAACGCATTGTATTTCTTTATTAAAAGCAACGTTGAAGTAAACTTAATTAGATTTCCTTTATTTGTATTAGTTTATTTTTGATTTGATTATTCCTAACTTGTTAAAATAAATGTTTGTTGGTAATAAAGGTTTCATAGTACTAGAAATAAAACAAAACGTTTGGCTATTAAAAATAATGAATTCATTCATTGCTTTTTTTCTTCCTATTTTGTTTATTTAAAGAACTTAATCTGGTGACAATCATAAAATACTTTTTTGGGTGTAGTATTAAAGTGCAACGTATACACGAAAGAAAATATAATTGTAATCCTGAAAAGTCTGAAAAATAATCCGAAATTAATGAATCTCTTACTAATCTCTAAAATATTAGAGCTATCTTAAATGTATTTTTTTTTTCTGGTCTCGTTAAAAATTATAATTGCTAATTATTTCAGTCGCAGCTTTTCTTATTATTTGCGCAAGTCTTCGAGATCATTATTGTTTTGTTTTGTTTTTCCTTCCTTTCTTTTTCTTTTTTTTTTTTTTTTTTTTTTTTTTTTTGAAAAATCGATAAGAATTAATATGATACGAAGAAGACATTATTTTTTTTTTTTGTTTCAAGTAATATAATTGCATTACAAGACAATAACAATAAGTAGAATCTATCGCTTTTACTTGTACATGAAAAGCTTCTACTATTAAAATTATTTTATAAGCAACAAACAGATAATTTTTTTTCGTATTTGATGCAAAATTCATTGTTGAAGTTTTATTATTTAATAATTATGAGTTTTAAAACTGTGCCAAATTATGTAAGCAACGTTAAAATGTTTTGAAGATAATAAATCACTCTTCAAAGTGTGAGATAAAATACGTTTATTTTTATTATAACTATTTAAAGTTTGATTTTAACATAGAGGATATTGTAAAGATCACGAAGCAAAAATATATATATATAACTTTTATAATAAGAATAATAACTTAATAGATAATAACGTTTGTTCCAAGTTCTTAGATTTTGACGTTTTAAGATGCTTGTTAACTCCAATATTTTGCGATTGTCTAATTTATATTTGATTCCTTTATTAGACATTATCCATATTAGAATCCTATTTAACACGTTCACGCCGGGTCTTCAGGCCTGAAAGTGGGACGGAAAAGAGAAAATTCTGGTAGAAGAACTATTTCAATATTAGATAATATTCGGGAGGAGTTAATTAATCTATTCTCAACAATAACAATTGTAACACTGTATTCTCAAAATCTATTAATCTAGTAATCTATTCTCAACAAAAACACTGTAAGGAAATTTTTCACGGAGAAGAAGCAATTCAATATAAAAATTGCATCCGTTAAAAACAATTGGTAGTTATGGATTTTTATTATTCTCGGGAAAAACTAAAAAATGAAATTTATTTGCTACCAGTTTTTACTCTGGTGCGCCGCCCGATGAGACAATCTAGCATGGGTCACGCCGGCGTGAACGTGTTAATTATAATGGTACTTTTAAATTCCTACGATCGAAAAAAAGTTTACATGCGTGAAAAGAACTTCATTACCAAAAGCTTCAAGCAGGATCTTTTAAATTGAGCCAACAGTTTTGCCATGTAAAATCTTCCAAAATATTTGCTGCTATTTTTTACATAGAGAGTTGATAGAAGTGTTTTCCTAATTCTGTCCAACCCCTGCATTTGTTTCAATCGTTAACATATCATGTTGATCAAATCATTGTAAAATAACTAACAATAAAAATGAGATAGATAAGAGTGACATTTTCTGAATTCATTTTCAATCACTTTAATTATTTCAAAAAAAAAATAATTTCTTTAAATATTTAGAAAAAATTTCTCTTGAAAGTGGGGTATATATATATATATATATATATATGGGCAAATCTCAGGGATTATTAATCGAATTCGATCTATTCTCTAGGTTGTCCAGACCGTAACCCTGTCAAACCGTAACCTCAGGATTAATTAATTGAATTTAACTTAATAAGGGAATCAAAATTTTCGATGTTCACGATTATTTTCTGATATTTTATACATTTTCAAACAATTCTGGAGGTGTAAAAATGGTGTGCCTATTATTTTTTATTATTTGTTTTTATTATCAAAAGTTAAAGGATTTAGAGATCTGCACACACACACAAACATATATATATATATATATATATATATATATATATATATATATATGTTACGGCCAAAGTCCGAAATTGTTCCTGATTTTGGGAATTGGCCGCCTAAATCGCGAATTGGCATGGGAAGATCAGCCAAAGTTGGAAGAAAAAATCATTATACCGGGCAAACCGAGCAAATGTATACCGGACAGTGGCACTGAACCTTAAAAAAGCATCAGTGTAGGATATA
The DNA here is from genome assembly GCA_949128135.1 of Parasteatoda lunata. Classification (NCBI taxonomy): domain Eukaryota; kingdom Metazoa; phylum Arthropoda; class Arachnida; order Araneae; family Theridiidae; genus Parasteatoda; species Parasteatoda lunata. The sequence continues at coordinate 49,526,825 of OX421978.1, read as the reverse complement.
CCGGGCAGGGGCACTGAACCTTAAAAAAATATCAGTGTAGGGCTTACCGGGCCATTGTATACCGGGCAGTGGCACTTAACTAGACCTAGTATGACTAGACTTTTGGTGTATGTATGCCTAGTATGACTAGACAATTAAATAGACAATTTAATAATGATTATTAAATTAGTGGTTATTTAATAGACAATTTAAAAACTTCTATTTTTTATATTTTTAAATTAGAAGATTTATAAGAATTATTTATATAATTATAGAAGGCCGCCAAAGTAAAATATTCACTGATCGTTTCAATTATTTCGGACTTTGGCCAGCCATCCTCGGCCACTTCGCGATCTGGCCGGCCAATTCCCGAACCCGAAATCAAGAAAATTTTGGATTTTGGCCGGACTTCGGGCTTTGGCCATAACATATATATATATATATATATATATATATATATATATATATATATATATATATATATATATATATATATATATGTCAGGTATATATGCCGAGCTACTTCAAACTACACCATAATGTGATGATGTTGGTTACCATATTAATTCAATCACTATGATTAATAACAATAACAATAATATTTATTCTTCAATATTAACAAGAGTCACGTAGACACTAACCACTTAGGTTTGAATCACAAAGATTCCAAGTTTTACCTCAAGACAAACAATTAGTTTCACGGAAAAACAACTTCAACTAACTCCTCTTCATTTACATCTAGAATGTTCAAATACACTTTGTTAAGGCAAGCGCCATCTGGCGTGATAACTCAGAGGCTGTTATCCCACTTCTTACAGTCTCGGCCATTCGACAAGTGGCGTCCTCGCCACCTGAGAGAAAAGAAATCTGCAAAGAGAAAAAAAAAACAAAGCAGTATACAAAACATGAAAAAAAAATTTGAAAGAAAAAACACAAAGCTGCATCGTTCCATTAGTAAATCTGCACTAATTTGTCCATGGCTTCATATAGTCTACAGCAGTGGTTGTAAAGTTAGGACCTTCATGTTGCCCAACTTTTTCTACTTGATATCTGTCATTGCATTTTACTTTAACAATCTTGTAAGGACCATGAAACTTCGGACGCAACTTTAAACCAGTTCCAAATTGCGTTCTTTGAATCGCCACTAAGTCATCTTTTCTGTACTTGTGGGGTTGTTTGCACTTTCTGTTGTGAGTTGATTTATTCTGCTCTTGAATTTCCATAATTCGTTGCTGTGCATCACTTCTCAGGTGTTCTTTGGGTATTGGATTTAAGAACCCTTCTTTTTTTCTGCGTTTTCGATTACATAAAATGCAATCAACACAGTTGGCTAAGACGTTTTCAACTTTTTTCCGAAGTCCTGGAATATAAAAATCTCGTTTCACAGCTTCTTCAGTTTTTGCTAAAGCATAGTGTCCTTTACCATGGATTTCTTTAATTATATCCGTTTGCATAACTTCGGGTACAACTAAGAGATCACGACCATTGTCATAGCGATAAAGAATGTTATTTCGAATGAAATGTATATTGTCATCACCTTTCGCAAGTAAAGATTTAATTGTGTTAATTTGTTCATCATTTTTTTGAGCAACTGCAATTTTCATGGTGACTTCATCGTGCGAAATTGTGATACACGCATTTCTACTTAAGGCATCTACATGTTTCATCTGTGTAGCAGGCCGGTGCACTATATCATATTGAAATTCCTCAAGGTACAAAGCCCAACGTGCAATTCTAGGGACAATTTCTTTTTTATTCATTGTGTTTTGGAGAGCTGCGCAATCAGTAACAATTTTAAATTTTGTACCTAATAAATAACAACGAAATTTCTTCAATGCTTCAACTATCGCGAGGGTTTCTAACTCGTAACTACTATATTTTTCTTGTTGTGGATTAGTTTTTTTACTAAAGTAATGAATAGGATAAAATTTTTCATTATCAGCCTTTTGTAAGAGTACTGCACCAAACCCAAAACTACTAGCGTCAGTATGAAGTTCTAACTCCGAATTTTGTCTGTATAAGTGAAGAACTGGGTTATCAGTTAAAGCTAACTTAAATTTTTTAAAAGCTTCTTTTTGATCATTATCAAATTTAAATTCAGTATTATTTCTCAATAAATCAGTAAGGGGTTTAGCTATTTTACTGTAATTAGGAATAAATTTACGAAAATATCCAGTTAAACCGAGAAAACTCATAAGTTGTTTATGTGTTTTAGGTAGGGGAAAATTCTGAACTGCTAAAGTTTTAGAGGGTGAAGGGCGAATCTTGCCATTTTCAATTATGTAACCGAGACATTCTATGGAACGTTTTAAAAATTGACATTTCTTAAAATTTAATTCCAATCCGTTATCAGCAGCTGTTTTTAAAACACGTTTTAATTTTTCAAAACCTTCCTTATCATTTTTTGCTGGAATGAAAATGTCATCTAAATAAATAACTAAAGTTTTATCTTTAATTAATTCTCTAAAAACATGTAAAATATATCTCTGAAAAACACTAGGACTGTTAGCCAAACCAAATGGTACCCGTAAAAATTCGTATTGGCCATTATGCGTAATAAAGGATGTGTATTTGCGACTATTTTCTTCGATTTCACAATGGTGAAAGGCTGATTTTAAATCAATAGAAGAAATTACCTGCGCATCGCCTAATTGGTCTAATATGTCCTCCATAAGGGGTAAGGGGAATCTATCGCGAACAATTTTTTTATTTAATTTCCTATAATCGATGCAAACTCGCGTGGAATTATCTTTCTTTTTACAAAGAACTATAGGCGCGCTAAATTCTGAACAACTTTCACGAATAACACTATCTTTTAACCAGGTGTCTATTTGTTTTTCAACTATTTCTTGCTCTTTAAATGACAAACGACGAGCATGTTGAGAAATGGGAATTTCATCTGTTAATATTATATTCATCTTAATATGTGTTGTTTTAATTTGCGATGGCTTATAATTATTAATCAAAAGAGTTAAATCTTGCTTTAATTTCTGATTCAGAATATGCGATAAATCAAATTCATTATGATCAATGACATTTGAGATCTGAGTTAAAAAAGAAAAAGCTTCTAAATTATTTGAATATTCATTTGACTGAAAAGTATCCGAAGAATAAAAACAATTCGAAAGAGGAACGGTTTGTTGATCATAAATTAAGGAATCGCAACTAGGCATTACAGTAGCCTTGAAGGGAGACGCTCTGACTGAGTTTGTAAAAGTTTCGGTTCCACTTCCGAAGGGTGAATATTTCGCGTGAGAAATGATTGTATTTACGTTTACTGTTTTTGGGGTAGATGTATTTTTAACAAATAATTTGCCTTTAGCAAAATTGATATCTAAACAATTAAGCACATCCATTCCGATTATAAAATCGAATTGCATTTTATCAATAACATAAATATTAGCATTAATCGTAAAATTATCTATACCTATGTTTGTATTAAACCAACCTAATGGAGAAATAGGCTCTTTACTTATTCCAGATAAAATAATATTAGACAATTGGAGGGGAATATGAGGAAATTTTTGATATAATACATCACTACACATGGTTATCTCACTGCCTGTATCTATAATTGCGTTAATTTTACTGTTAAATATTACAATATTTTTATCAATACGAGTTGGTTGAATTATATGTACGTTTCTTTCGGTACATTCATGAGTGGAATGACCTGATTTATTACAGTTTCTACACTTTTGAATTAATTGATCACATTTTGCACTTATATGCCCATAATTGTGGCAGTTATAGCATTTTATATGAGCCATATCTTTATTTTGATTCGGATTATTAAAACCAGGAGAAAAGGAAGAGATGGGTGTGTTTCGTTTTTGTTGAATTGGAAATGTTTTGGTTTTAAAGATTGAATTCTTATCAGGGGTGTCTACTTTTTTTGTTATTATTCGCGCGTTTTCGTATGTTTCTAGCTTATCAATCAATACGCTTAATTCGGTTAATTGATGTAAATCATCCAATAAATGTTCGCGGATATCTGACGGTAATTTTCTTCTTACTTGGTCAACGACCATATATTCTTTTAGCTTGTCAAAGTCTGCTATTTTCAAACCGCTAATCCACTCGTCGAAATAGTGGTTTAATTGATATGCGAAATCTCGCCAAGAAACATTTACTTCTTTTCTATGGAAAGAAAATTTCTGACGGAATTGTTCCAGGGAAAGTTTAAAGCGTTTCAGAAGCAAAGTTTTAACAAAATTATAGTCTGCAGTTAATTGTTCTGGCTCTTGAGCAATTATTTGAACAATGCTTAGAGGGAGAAGTCCCATTAAATATGTGACGAATTCAGTTTTATTTATATTTATTCTGTTCGCCTGTCTCTCAAATAACTGTAAATAGGTACTGATATCGGTTTCGTTGGCATCAAAACTTTTAATTAGTTTATACAAGTCACTTGTTTTTAATGTTTCTGTTGCTGGAATTGGAGTTCCGTTTTGCCGATTTAAATTTTCCGCTTTAAGCTTTTCAAGCTCAATTTCCTGTGCTAATTTTTCTTTTTCGGCAGCCGCTTTTTCCAAGCGTTCTGAAACAATATTTTCTAACACATTTTTGGCAAATATTTCATCATATTTAGTATCGGAAGTAATTAGCTGTGTTATATTGATAATTTTAGGATTAGGTGGAAGTGTAATCCCTAATTCTTCTGCTAGTTTTAACAGATCTTCCTTTCTAGATCTGGACAAGAAGCTCATTGTTTTATATTTCTTTATAATTCACACAGAATAATAGTCAAAAAACATAGTACTCACAGGTTCGTAATTGTCCGTTATCCAATTTCAAGGACCACTTTTGACACCAAAATGTCAGGTATATATGCCGAGCTACTTCAAACTACACCATAATGTGATGATGTTGGTTACCATATTAATTCAATCACTATGATTAATAACAATAACAATAATATTTATTCTTCAATATTAACAAGAGTCACGTAGACACTAACCACTTAGGTTTGAATCACAAAGATTCCAAGTTTTACCTCAAGACAAACAATTAGTTTCACGGAAAAACAACTTCAACTAACTCCTCTTCATTTACATCTAGAATGTTCAAATACACTTTGTTAAGGCAAGCGCCATCTGGCGTGATAACTCAGAGGCTGTTATCCCACTTCTTACATATATATATATATATATATATATATATATATATATATATATATATATATATATATATATATATATATATATATATAATACACCAGTAGTTCTATATTCTGAAAAGTACTAAAACTAAAATTGGGTTAAAGTAGTTTATAATATGTTTTTTTTTAAATCGTAACAAGGCAAATTTCCTCTTGAAAACGTACATTCAATTACTCTAATACCGAAAAAATATATACAATGTATAAAATAATTAAACAGACAAACATTATTTGCTTTTTCTGTTTATAATGATTAAAAAGCTAGAAAGGTATTTTTTTCCAATGCCCACCCGGATATTGACGTTTGTCATTCCGGTTTCAGAAGGACAGATTTCTAAACCACTCTCTCAGAGGCACAATATTAGGTAGGTCAACGTTTCTTCCACAGTAAGAAAGACAGACCATCCATATCTTATCCGGGATTCGAACCCAGGACCTTTCTGACTTGAAGTCAGTACCATACAAACCGATCGGCAAAAGATATAAATTTAAACAGACGTAATATCGAAGGCAAAAGACGAAGAGGCAGAACAAAATTGAAATACATGCTAATAAATTTCAATTTTCTTAAGTATTCATGTTAAAAGATTTTCACAACAAAGTTTAAAGATTTTTCATATTCCCTGTGATTAAATTATCTTCACTATTATCACATATAATGATTAGTATCAATATAATATATATATTTGTTTGTTGCTTCCACTTTTAACAAGTTTATAAATAATATTGACGCAAAATTTTTAATAGTGACTGAACATTGTATATTATTTTATATATAATGTTAAAAGATTAGGTTTCTAATATAGTGGGTTTAGAGATTATCGACGAAATCCTAAAATTATCTTAATTTTAAACATCGCTAAAGAAAATATGCAGACTGAGCACTTTTATGACTTTTCTTTATACACTACCTTCATAACATTTTAAATTCTAGCATTCTTCATAAAATCTTAAATTCTGGTTTATAAAATTAGGGGTAAATTTTTCTCCTTTTAACGCAAGTATGACAAAATATAAATAAATAAATTAAATAACAAATAGCTACCTTTAAATTTTATATTTTGAAAAAAAACTACATGCACTTATAAATATTTTAACGCAAATATTCATATTTTTCACGAAGCGACAATTTCATTACTTTTACCTTAATCTATATAACCAAAGCCATGTAAGCAATAACAATGAGGAAAAATATTTCACAAAAAAAAAAATGAAAATAGTAAATTATTTTCTTTTTTCCTGGAAGATTAAATATATTTTCTAACCACATTTTTCTCCTAGTTAATTATCTTTCTCATAAAAATGTTCCTTTGACATTCAAACTAATAAAGACCAGACCACATAAAAAGTTCGGTGTTATTAATACGATAAAAATATTTAATCACATATGAAATTTTTATTTAACTAATCCTTCTTTTCTAAGTTTTAAGACTTTATAAGAATGCCACCAGAACATTAATTCCAAATTTTTAAAAGTTCTTTCGAATAATCTCCCAGGTTTTAATCCACTAAAAAAAGTTTTTTTTTTTTATCTATTGTTAGTGGAATTTTACAAATGCTACTTCATATAAAAATCGAATGATTTTGAAAGGAAGTTTTAGATAGATTCATTTTTTTATAGAAAATAATGCAATGTTAACTTTATTATTTATTTGGGAGTTTCATTAAAAAATATGATATATATATATATATATAACAATTGCTATTGACTTGCATGAATTTAAAAATATAAGATACGAAAATATAATTAGTTGAAAATGTAAACAATGGAAAACAATTTTTTGTTGCATATGTACAAATACTTAATCTTGCTTCATTCGGGTGTGGGGATTTCAAATGGGTGGGGGAATCAAAAATTAATTTTGCTCTTAAAAATAGTTTTTTTAAATGACATTTTTAGTCTAGTATATGTATAAAATGTATATGTATGTGTCTAAAGTGTATTTTTATATGTATAAAATGTATATGTATGTGTCTAAAGTTTATTTGTATATGTATATGTCTATATATTTCTATGTCTAAATGTATAAGTTTAAAGAAGGTTATGTATAACTGGGGGGCCGCGTAAATGTTGTGACAAATTTCTAAAAAAGTTAGGGCGCATCATTAGGATTAAAATTATACAGAAACTCATTCCCAAAAGGCGTTTCCCTATTATGCCCTATTCAGAAGCATACGAAGAAACAGTTCATAATTGGGAAGTGTCCCTAGTGGCGTATTACGAAATTTCCGGGCATGACTTCGTAAACAATTTTAATCCTGGTGAAGTGAAAGAAATTTGCCGCAACAGTTACAAGACCTCCTGCTTTATATAACGTCTTTAAACTTGTACATTTCGACAAAAATATACTCAAAATGTCATTTAAAAAACTGTAGCCTTGAAAGAGAAACCGATTGCAGTTTTGCAATCAGAGATACGAAAATATCTAAGATCTGTTTAAAAAAAATCACATGCATCAGAAAAAAAATTGCTCTCTAGTATAATTTGAAAAACTTGGTGTTATTAAAAAATCCGGAAAGAATTCGAATGCACGCTTTGAAAATCTCTTATATAGGAGATATATTAAAGTTCATTTTTTGGGGAATTCTTTAAAAAAAATTTTAAACATCCACAAAATAGAAATTTATAAAACGCAAAATAAATGAGGTACATATGACCAATTTTAACACTTATTAAAAATCAATAAAATTATTCAGTTTTGTAGCTTAGTAATGTAATGGCAACAAATAAAGTTTTATCTAAACGCATATTTTCATGCGTTATTTTATTTATTTTTAAGTATTTCTTTATGTTTTGCTGTCCAATTTTATTTAATGTGTACTTTTACCGAGAATTTTCAATATGTTATCTCGTCACTGGTCAGTTTCAAATAATGTTTTATAACAGTTGGCTTGTCTGTCTCAGCTGCCCGATATACTTTTTAACTTTTTCAAAACTTTGTGAAAATAAAGACTCTGGGTTTCCAGAGCAGAACGAAGGAATCCAAATGTTTTTATCTTATTCCATTTTACTGTAATTAATTTTTAAAATGATCTGTCAATTTTTAAACACCTGATATATTTTAGTACACAACTATTATCTGAATTAAACCATAGTTATTATAAAACTCTTAAAGATAAAAAAAATATTTTTGGTCATCATTTTATTCTGATTGTGTAATAGCTATTCGATATGACATTTGTTCAGCTTTTGATGTTTAAACATTTCCCAATAATATCGAGAAAGTATTTTCAATATATTTTCAATAATACATAATATACATTCAATAATACATTACAAAGCTGATGTAATTCTCCTTTAAAAATGATAAATGTCGGATTTAATTAGCTTAACAAAGCACTTACTTTTTAAGGAACGTTGCTCTAAAATGATATAATAATACATTAAAATTGATTAATTATTATTTTAATGGCATCACACACAAAAAGCATTTTTTTTTTCAATAGAATTCATAATTATTTCTGAAAGCATTCTCAATTTCAGAAACAATAACGAACAGAAGCAAACATTTTATTAATTTCAATTAAAATTTTTGTTTTTTTTTTTAAATTTGAGCATTAATATTTAATGATGTCATTTTCTTATATAAAAATTATATAATATGTTTTTGCGCAACTAGAAAGTTTTCATTCTAGATAAAATAAAATTCAAAACTCCATTTAAAGATAACGGAGAAAAAACTAAACTGTGCAAATGGTTAATGTTTTGGTTTTTAAATTATGTAATCTTTAAATGGAATGATCCGTTTTTTTACAATTAAAGTTTTTTAATATTTTTTCCCTTTGATGCATTGGATTATTATTCATTATCAAATGTCGCATCTAATTATCATTCGTCGCGTCTCATTATCATTCGTAGCGTCTATGTTTCGATAACAATTGATAGCAAAAAACTTTTAATGTCTTTCTTCAAAAATAGTTTGCAACTCTTCTAAAGGAATTTTTCTAATGGTTTGCTTTTCAATTTTCTTTCAGGAAAATTCCAAAATTGCTTCAATTATGAAAATTAATTACGTTGTTACGAAAGACACTTTTGCATACCCTCCAATAACTACGGAATTTTCGTAGAAAGAAGAAACAAATCGAAAACATTAGACAGAAAACAGTTTTCCTAGCTGTAGCAAAAATTATGAATTATTATTTTGATTAATTAGAATTTAATGAATTTTGTCCACCACTTCATATAACAAAACTGATTTATAAAAAGGACATTAAGCAAAATGATTATGATCTTGCCGTTTACCATCCAAACTTTAGTTATTGTTTCTAATGCTACTTGCTGATACCAGCATGGTGAACCCAAGCGAATTTAGGACAAAAGGTGTTTTTCTCTTTTTTCAATGGCGCCTTCTATGGCCAATATACGACTTCATCCACACACACGTCACAGCCCGCTTATAGGGAGGATCCATTCTTACATCCCTACATTTTTCCAACGATCATAATTTTAACCGGAACCGGAGAAAGATCAATCTCCAAATCAGTACCCCCAGAGGCATGATTTGTTATAGGAATATGGAGGAATTCGTGACCCGACAGATTAAACATGCACCAGTCACCATTTACTACACATCTTCAGCCGGCGGGGATCGAGCATTCGATCGATGTCATTCTTAAGATTTATTTAACAAAAAGGAGATAATTCAGTCTGCCACAAATTATTTGGAATATAAATATTTATATTTGGATCAAAGCTTTTAAGAGCTAAACTGGCAGGTAACCGAATAAAATATTCACTTGGTATAAACAGATAAGAACTACCAATTTTTTTGCTGTGGGTATTTATCATACATAAACCACTTTTTGCGTCTAAGTATTAACCCCAAGAGGTCGCCCCCAAAGTATATGTAGTATGATTAAGATTAGTGTGGTGAGCAAACCCAGAAGACGAGTGGTTATTTAACAAGGACACCTGGGTCACCACTGTAACAGAGCTCTTGACATAATTTTCTCTCATTGATTATTTTCCTATTGTATACATCTATTTTATTTTTATCTTATTTTTTATTCAATTTGGGTTGATTATCGTGCGTTGTAAATATATATATATATATATATATATTTTATATGTAACCCTGACCTTCCTTAATATTATCGATCATCATAATCTTCATGATTATTTTATTTTATATTGTTTATGATTATATTGTCATTAGTTTATCCCCCATGCCACTCTACATTTCTGGATTGTCCATGTCACACGAACCCCCTCTCGATATTTTGGTGCTCAGCACCCCCTCTTCCATTCCTCCTCACTACTACTTATTATCGATTTATTACTAGCGACGAATAAGTAAATGACGCTTCGCGGCAGCGCACCGAGATTTACGTGATTTCTACCATTCTACCGTCTAAGCATTAGTGGGTTAATAAATGTCACTAAAAACGTCCCTTACTTCATCCACTAAACCCTTCAAATGTTTTGGTTTGTCTTGTTACAAAAATTTCTGCTTTAGTTCCTTACCACTGCAACCAATAGTATGCAATAAATCTTACATTTTGGAGGGAATGTTTTTGTGAATGTTGTAGTTTTATTCGCAAGATTATAAGAATAAATTATGAGAATTATCCGGAAAAGTGTTTTGGAAATTGTATTTCCCTTTTTGCTCTCAAATTATAAATCATATAAGTTTTAAAAGCTTTCCTAAAAGATTATATTATTCTACAAATTCTTCTTTTTCTTTCAACAAACTTTAGCAAACAGTTTTCAGATGTTTTTTTTTATTTCTTTAAGTTATACTCCAAAAGTGTTAAGGAAAATTTAAATCGAACAATCCATTAAGTATTAAAACATTTTATTAATATTCTTCTAGCTATCAAATAAATAAATAATATTCATTTAAGTATCCTTCAGAACCATTTCTTTTGTGAAAGATTATTCCTAGGTGTAACAAAATTTAAGCTTGCATATTCATTGCTTGGTTTGGTTTAGAAAGTACTTTGTATGATTTTATTCATAACTTACAAGCATTTTTTTAGATGTACTTAAAGTCAGATAAGCATACAATGACGATTTTTAGTTCTAGTAAAGTTGGAAGAAACATTTAAAGAAAAACAAAATGCTTTACTTCAAAACTCACTTCGAAGCAACTTTTTACAAAATGAGTAAAAATTGTGAACTATGCAAAATTTTATCATTTTTATTACATTTTTGAAAATAAAATTTACGAAAAACGGTAATAAATCGACGTAAAAATCATATTGCAAAAGGGTTTTTTTTTTTTTTTTTTTTTTTTTTTCATTTTTCTTCATGAGAAACATAATATTCTCCAATGTTATCGATTTATCCTTGGTGATAAAAGAATGTGCTAAGAATATCCCAAAACATTTTGGCTACCATTTTTCCTGCAGAAGCTTTTGCCATTTTCATTGGCGTCGTCTTTCTCACCTTCTGATTTAAACACATTTTAATCACAGAACTCAAATTTTCTTAACTCACTTGGAATAGCTGGTATTTGTTTGAAAATTTGCATATGCCAAAAGTTTGCATATGCCCAAAAGTTGGATTTGCCATGTTTAGTACACGGTTTAACTATCTCACCAAAAATTTAGAAAGGCTCATACATTATTATGCGTACTCAAAATTAAAAGATCGCTACATTCGTGCACGAAATTATACATTATCAATATAATGACTAAATATTTATGATTTTGTAAATAAGTAATTTTGTACACCAATTTCTATCAATGTAAAGAGCGTTTAATTCTGAGCATAACCCAAATTGTGCGTTAAAAAATGGACATAGTCAATTTGAGAAAATCGATATATCATTTGACATTGTTGCTAATCTTTTGTTATGCCAATTGTATATAAAATGAATTAATTAATTTATAATTATCTATATATATATTTATTTTACACGGCACCAAAAAAAGCCTCATTACAACTTCCCGAATGGCAACGTTAGAAAATCGACCAATGATTGCATCTAAAAATGTCACATGCCAAATCTAGCTGAGGTGGCTCAACATATAGCGCTTTTAAAAACGGAAACAATAACCAGAGTGAGCATTATCAGGTTGTTCAATTCAGCTGCGACAAAAATAAAAATTAACAACTAATGCTGTTGCCAGCCATAGAATTTTTTGAAAGTTAACTTAGCAACATAAATCAAAATTATGATACCTGAGCGCTTGACGTAACAAATCCTTCAATTCTATAAGTGTTATATCGCCAAATGCCCAAATTAACAATTGCAATTTCAAATTAATATTGAAATGTACAGGTTTTGAATTTTCTACAGTGAAAAGTTTTCGGAACTTCAGTATTCAAAAAAGTATACAAAAGCTAAACGTTAAGAACGTATCCAATGAGCGAGCATTGGATTGCGAAGCAATCCGAAATGAACTGCGAAAGCAGTTCCGGGGGTTGGTGAGCGCCAGCGAGCAGGGGGCGAAGCCTCCTAGTTCATTATAATATTTAAAATTTCGATTTATTTGATCCTCGCTTTTTTCAAGAATACTGTAAAAACAGTGGTTTGATAACTATCCAAATTCAGTGTCGAAGAACTCTAAAATTGTGGGTTAGTACAGAATCAGGAATTCTTAAACTCTTCGAATGGTAAGGTTAAATCTTAATCTTACTCTTACTTAATCTTAAATCTACTACATAAGAATTACACTTATCTCAATTTTTCCCCACACCTATGGCAAGCTTGTTAGTGAAGAAAGATGTACTTTGCGGATCTCAGTATACTGGTGAATAATTATTGTATATTCAAACTATTTATCTAATGTTTAAACTATTTTAATTATTTATCTATAACTCTTTTGTGAATGAATTTAAATGTGGAAAGGACAAGTTGTAAATGTGTAACAAAAATGCTTTTGGACCGTTATTGGAAGTTTAATGGTAAATAGATATACAATTTCAAGACAGTGACAAGATGGCGGTTCATTTACATGCTGTGTACTAATGAAATGTGAGTTCTTTTTCGAATGGATTGACATATTAATCACAGCCTATTTAACACCAAGTAAGTTTTAATCCTCTTTAAACTGATTGAACAAGAATGTTGATTGCAATCAATTATTTGCAAAGTAATTTATACCTTCTTATCAAATTGATTTCACAAACTACTCATATAAACTGCTATAAAATGAATACATGTTTTTAGTTGCATAATAAAAGATTGTACAACTAAAAACATACATAAGATTTACATAAATCAGTCAATTGTATTAAATACTTAAATAGTATTTTACTTCTATTTACTTCGGTTTTTTTAAGTCTAGTTCGAATTCATTGAAATATTCTTTTTTTGCTCCATGTATGCTTGATTAACAAAATTTTATTTCAAGAAATATTGTTGTATGCGTCCTAAGTTAATGATTCTTACTTTATCGTAAAATTAGCTTGACTGACTGTTATATGGATCATATCCCACAGTAATTATAAATGTTATTGTTACTGAATAACAAACATGGGGGCGGATACTTCACAATAAGTAATATAAAAGAATATTCTTGGGGCTTGCTTCTCCAGGAACAATACTTGGCTCTTAGTGTAGTTTTAACTTTACGACTACCAATGTTCAACTCCGTAGCCTTGTAATTTTGAACCCAATCCAGAAGACAAGAAAACTCCTGGATCAGTACACTTGACCATGGATTTCTTATGTGAACGTATAATACTTTGTTACTCAGACAGATTTAACGTGCACCAGTCATCATTTACTACACGGGGATTCTTCGGCTGCCGGGACTCGAACTCCCACTTTCACGAACGCGAATCCAACGCCCTACCAACCAAGTTATCCCGGCCTATTGCAAATATTAAAATTTGAATTCTTTTAACATAAAAATCCTTATTTTTTTATAATGAGCCCTGTCTATTTTTTCAAATACGCGTTTCAAATTACGCCCCTATTCTATAATCCTCATTTTGAACAATGTCTTTTTTTCAGACCTGCATATCAAGCTGTAATCTTTTTCTTAAAATTTTTGGCTGCATTAAATTTTTAATGCTGTGGAAGTTTCTCTAATCTCGCAATATGAACTATATACGAAATAAAACAAATACACTACCTTATTGCGTTTACTAAATAAATACTACTATTTTTAGTAATTGATTAAATACCATTGCAGAAAAAGCTTATTTACGCTTTATTTTTACTACTAACTAATTTGGTAGTAATGCCGCAAACAAGGGATGTCTTTTAAATACACATATGGTTAAGGACGCATACAAAGTTAAATAAAGTATAAAATAATTAATTTGAGTAAAAAAGTTAGCTTTAAAAGTTACCTCCTAGAGATACCTAACCGATTGTACTTTACTTCAATTTGCCTTATTTATGAAAGAAAACTCATTATTAAAATAATATTCCAGCGCACAAATGTGTAAAGCAGAAATTTCTCAAGATACCATTATATTGTAATTAATGTTATTAGTTTTCTTTCGAGGTTAATGGCTTTTTAAAACAAAAAAGCGTCACTCAATTCCCTGCTTCATATTTAGACATCAAAACTAACTAACACTTTTTGTTGTGAAATTCATATTAAAAATGTTTTTCTTTTCATCCACAGAATATAACCAGACAATATGAAATTATAAAAATGTGTATGCATTATTAAAGACACTATTGTGAGGAATTTATTGCATTGAATTTAATTTAATTTTATAAACAATTCATATATCATAATTTTATAACAGCAGCATTCTTTAAAATATAACCTAAATAAACTAAAAAAGTTTTTTTTTTTTCTTTCTAAATTTGAATTTGTGGCTGTGATTTTTTTTTCCACACATTAAAATAAGTTTCCCCTTTACTTGGATTAAATAATGTCTAAATGAAATCATAAATTAAGTTTTATCTGTCAGTAACTCAGAGATGCCAACTTGCTGCGGACAGCAAATATATATTTTAAAGTGGTAGTTTATCAATTGTGATTCTTGGTTTAATAAATTCAATTTAGTAGATTTTTATCCACCACTATTTCTAAATAATTCGTAGGCTCAAATCACCACTTCATACCTGCCAACTATTAATCCTTTCGAGGATGATTTTCCCCAGTGGTAGTTAAATAGAAATTAAGTTACAATTTTATGCAGAAACGTACGCTGTATTTTGGGGTAGCTTATGTGGACTACTACATTCTAGTCTAGTCCTGTCGGTTGGTCGGGGTGCCTGAGGCCGGAACGGCCCTTTACCCCTTCATTATGAAGTAAGGATCGATGAGGTGAAGCCCTAAGGGGAAAAGCATACTGCTAAGGATGAGGTGGGAGAAAAAATGGCACATTGCCATGGTACGGAAAAGCTGTGAGGTGACTTGAAAACGAGTTGAGAGATATCCACAAAAATGTAGTCTACTGTGCTTTGCTTAAGGAAAACATCTCGCTGTTTTTAAGATTACTTATCTCGATTAAATAATTTGCATCTCCATTCTCCGCTAGTAACTAAACAGGGCGAGGACCCGAAGGACATTTGAAGTGAAACTCCTACTTGTGAAACATGCTTCGACCAGTCGGTTTCAAACGCAAATGACCGCCATTAACAGTTTGATCGGACAGGCCTAAATGCTACTAATGAAAGGTCAATGCAATCATCACGTACGACTAAGCTAAACAAGTTACAACTGTCGCTTACACGGTGTGTTCACGTTGGCTGGATTTGAAAACTATTTCATCTTATGTTCTGTCTTTCAAACATTGATCAGTGATCGACGTCGCAGAAGTACTGCAGTCAACAGGCTTGCATCAAACGCTCACGAAGAGAGGATGGAAACATCGCTAGGACAATGAGGTGGTGACGACAGATGGCCGGAACACATCGATGATTTACCCGCAGGGTGACGACCGAGCCCCAGGCTCGGAGAACTCGCAAGGCACGTCTGTCTCTGATGGCACGTCTGTCTCTGATCGGACTACTATGTTGCAAACGGTTCTAAAAACTAATCCAGCTTGCAGGGTTCATAAATACTAAAGACTGCGTTTCAGATTATTAAATAAAATACGAAGAATTAACTATGACAAAACATTTATTATAAATAAAACAGGTAAGAACTAACGACAAGCACATAACACAAACGTTCCATGAAAATTATAAACAAGCCAACTGATGCCACTCACAGCTTTTCGAAATAAAATAATTAATGCTGCGGTGGCTAAGTGTATCGTTTTCTACATTCTCCCCCCTTGCAAAATAGGAATTTTGCAATCTATATAAATTTAATTTTAAAATTTTACTTTAAAGTTCAACCCAAAATTAATTAGTTCATATGTTGAGTTTTCCTGGAGGGTGAACTTCTCTTCCAAAACATGTTTTTTGAATGATCCTTGTAATATTTTTTCTACATTTTATTCTACTGATGCAGCACCATTTTCTGTTACTTTTTTCCTCCTCTGCAGCTTTTGCTTCAGAATTATCATAAGCCTCTCCATTTTCTTTTCTTCGGCTTCTTTTTCTTCCACCTGTTTTGCTCTGGCACTAACTCTATTATCCCTTCATTCAACCCCTCATTTATTACATCATTGTAATCTTGAAATCTTCCAAGTTTCTTTAATTTTCTTGAAGTAAATTCGAATCTTTTCAAAGCAGCTTCTCGATTGGATTCTAGAGAAAGATGATCGTCAACAAAAGGAAGACGCACAACATAGCGACCAGTATTATTTCGTCTGGTAGTTTGCTCAAAAAACTTGGTTACCTTCTCATTATTTTCTTCTTGAGTAATCATTTCAACAGGATTTAAAATACCCAATGTTTCTAACTTCCAAAATTTAGAAATTTCAGAGGAACATGTCATGGACGCCAGTAAGGTAGAAATTCCAAAAGTAGAATCTTGTTTGCTACCAATAAGAGTCCATCCTAGAGTTGTTCTGATTGCCAATAAATTCTTATCAACCGAAACCATATCAGGAGTAATAATTTTTGTCCAAGCATCAGCTCCTAGTAATATCTGAATGTCTTCTATACCTTTGACGTCTTCACCTGAATAATCACTAAGAACTATACTTTTATTTTCGAGGAATTCATAAATTTTCTCATCATTAAATTTTGGTATAGTAGTGCAAATTTGATCAGTGCCAATTAATTCAAGTGCCAAATCAGATCCCGAATCTTGAGCTGACAATTGAACTTCAAACAAATTATGTGTCATTAATGGTGTTTTCTTCCCGCCAAATAGAACTTGTGATAATGCAATTTTACCGCATGGAATCAATCTGCAATCTCTCGCACATGAGTTTTTAATGTAACTCTTTTCAGAACCAGAATCACATAATACTCTCACAGGAATCCTTTGGTTATCAATAACAACATGTGCAATCAAAGTTTGTAAATATGAAACCGAACGATTAGATGAGGTGGATAAGGTATTTACAATTTCCGGTTCCTTTTGGTCAAACTTCGTAAGATCATGATTAATAGAATTAGGACACATAATTGGGTAATGCGGCTTTTTGCATATTACGCATTTCGCAAAAACTCTACAGGTAGATGAGCGGTGACCTGTTCTTAAACATTTAAAGCAGGCCCCTTTCTTTTTTAACATTGCACTACGTTTTTCAAAAGATGAATCTAAAACGCTAGCGCAATCCTGTGAATTATGAGTTGTTCTTGAGCAGAAAACACAACTCCGATCTTTAATTTAAGAATTTCTGGCTGATACTAATGTAGTTGCTGTTGGGATATCTTTAGTTTTATTTATCCTAAAATTACTTTTAGTAACATTTTCAAAAGAGTTCTTCCTTAATTTTAATCTCTCTTCACTTTCGACTTCAACTTTTAAAAAGTTAAGCAATTCCGTTAAGCATTCGGAATGGTCAGCCATTGAAACATTTTTAGAAACACGATAGCGATCCCATGTTTTAAAAGTGATATCTGGTAAAGCTGATTCTACTAAAGGAAATAGCATGGCTGCATATTTTTCTTTCGTTACGCCCAAGGAATCTAGAGCTCTAAGTTGGGCTTCTAGAGAATCATATAATTCAGCTACCGATTTTACACTTTCTTTCTTTAATACTAAATTTAAAATTTCGCGTACGTAATATTCAATTAAAAATTCATCCTTCCCGAATCTTGATTTTAAAAGGTTAATCGCTTTTTCATAATTTTCTTTCGAGGTAGGAAAATTTTCGACTAATTTATAGGCCGGAGAATTTGGTTTCATGCATTGGAATAAATACTCAAATTTATCCTCAATATCCAGATTATCATCGTTATGAATTTTTGAAAACTGTGACCAAAAACCAATCCAACCTTTAAAATTGCCATCGTATTTCTTCAGTTCAATTTTTGGTAATCGTACTTGTCGCTTATTGCAGTTAGACAAATGAGCATCCGAATTACTTTCAGGTTTTTGTAAGGACTTAATAAATTCCTGAATCTTATAAAATTTAATAGAATACTCATTTGAATTCATTAGTTCTTCAATTTTGGCATCAGTAACGTTTTCTTTCTTTAAAAGATCATGATAAATTTTATCGTCTGCTTCTTTTAGAACTTTAAACTTTTCCGTAAATGATTGAAATCTTGCCAAAATATCTGTTTTATTCTTAGTTTCACTATCTAATAATTTAATTAGTGAATCATATTGTTTTGTGAAAACTGACCTTAAAATTCTTCGTTCCATAACTCCAATCTTTAGCTCAAATTCTTCTTACTTGTCGTGTCCGTGTTCTGGGCGCCAAATGTTGCAAACGGTTCTAAAAACTAATCAAGCTTGCAGGGTTTATAAATACTAAAGACTGCGTTTCAGATTATTAAATAAAATACGAAGAATTAACTAGGACAAAACATTTATTATAAATAAAACAGGTAAGAACTAACGACAAGCACATAACACAAACGTTCCATGAAAATTATAAACAAGCCAACTGATGCCACTCACAGCTTTTCGAAATAAAATAATTAATGCTGCGATGGCCAAGTGTATCGTTTTCTACAACTACAATGCTGGATATGAGAGAAATCTCAGTGTTTGGCGCGAAGCGCCACTAACTGATTCGTCTTATTCTATTAGTCATAAGCTGAAAAGACATATAAATAGACATAGAAATAAACAATCTTAAAATGGGAGAGGTGGGGTTGGAGAAAAATCTCCATTGTCAAGGATGAAATTGAGCACATTAAAATTGAAGTAGCACTGATTGTATTTGCAAAATAAGACATAACTATTTACAATTATTTACACAATGGGATGAGCAGTAATAAGATGAGTTAATATGTTATATATGTGTGGAGAAGTATTCCTCTGCTAGCACAGCGACCCGGCCGTCCCGGTTGTTACCGCTCGTACCGGGTTGCTCGATGTGTAAATTAACAGGAAAGTGGCTCGCCCGGTTGGGACCCTTTTGGGTTGCTCTTTCCCCGAGCGCTCCACTCCTGGTGTTATGATTGGTGTGTGTTTGTGTTGTTTATGTTTTAAAATACGTGGACATTATGCAATCTGAGCTTAAGAAAGCAGTAACTGGGCTGTAGCTGATATTATCCTTAATAATATCTATGTTTAGTAGGAGGTTGAAGTCCGATGTCGAACATTTAGTAGCGTCGCTAAAGAATTTTGTATTCAGTTTAGCAATGAATTCGTTAATATCTTCGATTTTAAGATCTTTTCTGAGGGAGTCATTGCTAATAGCCCTTGGGGCGCCTAGCATTAGTCTTAGGATTTTACCCTCCGTACTGGATAACCTTTTTTTCAAATTATTTGTCATGGTGTTTAGGGCTGAGCAAGCATACGTAAGTATAGGTCTAATGGCCTGTAGGAAAATAAGTCTTTTATTCGCTAAATTTAGTTGTGAGTATTTACCAATAATTGGTCCAAAGAAGGCTCCTTTTGCTTTTTTAATAATCTCATTCACATGAGTGCTCCAGCTTAGGTTTTGGGTTATAGTAACACCGAGATACTTTACATTATTTACAGGTTTGATACTGGTGCTAAAAAGGTTAATGCTATGATTTGCCTGTTTTTTGTTATTAAAGACAATAAATTGACTTTTGTCAGGGTGGAGTTGGATCTTCCATTTGGTGCACCAACTTTCTACTTGTATTAATTTCGTTTGAAGTAGTTCAACTGCTCTTTTGGGGTTCATGGATCTAGTGATGATTGCGGTATCGTCCGCGTAAAGGGCGACCATTTCGTTTAGATTGCTGTTATCTATTGGGAAGTCATACGTGTATAAGATATATAATGTGGGCCCTAAAATCGAGCCTTGTGGGACTCCTACATTAACAAGTTTATAATCAGAAAATTCGTTATTTAGTTTGATCCTGAAATGCCTGTTGCAGAGGTAGGAGTTTAGTATATGAAGAATTTCCATTGGGAAATTCATATGATAAAGTTTTACTATTAAGCCCTTATGCCATACTCGATCGAACGCTTTCGCGACGTCGAGCAGGATAAGGGCCATAGTCTCATTCTTATATTTACCATTACCAATAAACTCTAAAATATTTATTAGTTGTTTTGTTGTGGAAAGATTGGGCCTAAAGCCGTATTGTTGCTTGGGTATCTTGTCCAGATAACTATCTATTCTTTTCTGTAGGATTTTTTCAAGGATTTTGGAGGTGGTTGGAAGTAAACTTATTGGTCTGTAATTTTTTGGGTCTGCCGCGCTTTTGCCCGGTTTTGGGAATAGTACCACATCTGACTTCTTCCAAATGCTCGGGAAGTATTTAAGATCTATGCAGGCATTAAAGATATTTTTAAGAATAGGTATGATGCTTGGGGGAGCATTTTTGAGCATCTCGTTTGAAATTAAATCGTGGCCAGGAGCCTTTCGGTTCTTTAGTTTCCTAATAATGTTGATAATTTCGTCATCGCTGACCTTAGCAATAACATTATCATTGGGGGTTGAGTTAACAATATTATGGTATGTAATGTTAACATTATTCTCATTGTTTGGGCATGAGATTATATTGAGAGAGAACTGCTCATGCATAACGTTAGAGAAAACCTTTGTTTTATCCTTGTTTGTGTAATCAGTTTGGCTATTGTATTTAAGTGGGAGGTTAACTGGAATCGGTTTTCGTAAGTTTCTGGCCATTTTCCAGAGCGAATTGTCCTCTTTATTCAGGCTGGCTACTTTGTCGTTCCATAACTCGTTCCGAAAGTTTTTGCAGTCATTTTTTATGTCCTTGATAAGCTTGTTATATTCAGTTTTGTAGTTGGGGTTTAGGGTGCGTTTATAGTATTTTAATAACTTGTTTTTACATCTAATTTTATCTTTGATCCATCTAGGTAATTTGAAATTACTCAAGTCAAAAATACTTTCGGTGGTAGCTTGATCAATAGCAGTTGTAAGCTTATTATTGAGTGAATTAATAGCATTATAGATATCTGATGAGGTTTTGATAACACTTGAATTTTGGAGTGTGTTAGTTAAAATATTATGATATAGCAACCAGTCGACTTTTTTTCTAGTTTGCTTATCATCATTCTTTGGAATGCAGGTCATAACTAGGACAGGGAGATGATCGCTGCTTAGGTCATTAATGACCTGTAGCGCAAATGGAGAAATCATGTTTGTTATCATTATATCCAGAATGTCTGGATTGTATCCGTGGTGAACATGGTAGAAAGTGGGGTCAACGGAGGCATAGATGGTGAGACCTAGGTTTTTAGTAATGTTGTGTAGTTTTCTACCTTGTTTATTTGTACTGTTGCAGCCCCAGGCTTGGTTTTTGGCATTTAGGTCCCCCAGTACGATAGTGTCCATATTGGAGTCGAAATAAGTTCTAAAATTATCTTCATTAATCTCATTATTTGGAGGATTGTAAATTGAGGTTATTTTAATATTTTTGTTATTCACCTGTACAATGATTGAGGTCTCGTCGATATTATTAGTAGTATTAATATTATATACAGTAGAATTAAAGAGTTTAGAGACATAAATCGCGGTACCACCACCTCTATGGGTGACTCGGTCGCATCTATAGGATTTAAACGTTGGAATATTTAGACTTTGTGAGGGCTTAGCGTGGGTCTCGGTAATAGCAATAATGTCTGGTGAGTATTCCGAGATAAAGTCAATAATTTCAGCCATTTTTGTGGTAATGTTATAAGCATTCCACAGAATTATCTTAAGTGCCGTGAAAGTATTATTACTGTCCATATTGTTCATTTAAGTTTTCGTCATTTTCCTCGGTTTTTTGAGGATTTAATTTTAATTGTGAAGTAACTTCATTAATGAGATGTTGCAGATTAAGGGAGACATCAATAGCTTGTTTAAGAAGCCTTGGGAGCATTGAGTCATTTTTATTCAGATCGCTCTTAACTGCATTAGCATAAGATTTGGGAAATTCACTGGGGGTAATAGTGGTTTTTCTCTTAAAATCAAAAGATTTCGTTCTGTTTGGGTTATTTTTCATTTTTTCTACTATAGCTATATACTTTTCACATTTGGAGTAGTTTGCGGGCTGATCTTTACCACAGTTACAACATTTAGGGGTTTCCATTCTACCTTTATCGCAGTCTTTTGTTAAGTGAGCCCCT
This sequence comes from Parasteatoda lunata, assembly GCA_949128135.1. Taxonomy (NCBI): domain Eukaryota; kingdom Metazoa; phylum Arthropoda; class Arachnida; order Araneae; family Theridiidae; genus Parasteatoda; species Parasteatoda lunata. The sequence continues at coordinate 49,504,252 of OX421978.1, read as the reverse complement.
GCACACTTCACGCACCTTGCGGGGTGGCTGCAATTACTTTGTCCATGAAAATAATTCTGGCATCGGTGGCACTGAGTTGGCCTATCGTTTTTCTTATATTCTTCGATTTCTATTTTCATGTTGTTTAAGAATCTTACTCCGTATATTTTTTTTTATTTTCAGTAGTTTTGTCTAAGTCTACCACGAATATGGGTAGCTTTCTTTTTTCTCCGTCTCTGCTTCTTCTTTCTAATTGAGTTATCTTAATTGGGGCTATCCCGTACGTTTCAAGTTCGGCTTGAATATTATCTTTAGGCGTATCCGCTGGAAGTCTTTTGATAACTACTCTAAGTTTTCTTTGCTCTGGGAGCGAATAAGTGTGGTATGCATAGTTTCCCCTTTTTAGGTGGGTTTCTATTTGTTTAGGGGCTGCCATATCGTTTGTTTTAATTACTACATTCTCTCCACTCATATTACCGTTAAAGTCGGTAATATTAGCTGCTTTCAATTCGTCTCTAAAATCATTTCACTTATTATCTCTTACTATAAATGGGGGAGGGGCTAAGGTCTTTTTTGGTTTTTGAAAATTATCATTTTCAGTGTTATTATCATTTTCCATGAATTCCATTTGTTCATTATTATTATCTCTTGAGGGGGGTTCAGATATTTTTACCTTTTTATGTTGTTTATGAGAGTTTGAAATAGCCGGGAATTCCTCAAGTTCTTGGTTTTGGTCTATTATAGCTTTGAATGGGGTGGAGTCTGCTAGGTGATGCTCATCCCAAAAATTGGCTAACCTACTGACAGTAGCATTTTGTAGATCTGAGCTTAAGTTATAGTCATCGTTATTTTTCTTTTTAAAGTTTCCGAAGGAAAGATTTAAACTTTTAGCGTTATCATATATTTCTTTAGATTTATTCTCAATTTCGTTGTTCGAATCTTTGAAAAACATACAGCAGTATACTAAATTTAATGTGCTCGCAATTAATTTATTGAAGTCTCCTCTGACTGATTCTCTAAGTTCATAATTGGGATCCTCTACATCGGTTTCCTCATCGGTAGTAGATTGAACTACGTTATTCATTTTATTTTTCCTTTTCTTGGATCTTTTCTGCCTAACCTTGTTGGGTACTGGAAGGATCCCAATCGGTCCGTACGGTTTCGTCGTAGCCGTCCCCGCCGGTGCCGAAAGGGTTTCAGGCAGCCCCCAATCTGCGGAAACTGCGGAAACTAAAACATGGTGCATCGGAGTACCTGGCCAAAAAGGCCACCTCCGTAAATTATATGATTACAAACTGAATCAAAGGCATTGATATTAAAATTATTTGGGTTAGTAAACTTAATGATAGGTAGATAAATAGTATTGTGGTAAAAGAGTGTGCATATTAATATATATATGCTTAATTTTTTTAGAAATAGTGGTGGTCAAAAAGATTATAAATTAGGTTTATAAATGCAAGGAATATATAGAAATCATACATTTTACTACCACTTAAAATGTAGAAATAAAATCTTCCGCCAAATGCGGAAGAGTTGGCAGATATAGTACTTATGTCATTTTATACCTTTTAACAAGCAAAATTAGTTAAATATTTGCATAATTTACTTTGTAGTTACATACTGTTTTTGTAATTATTTTGCCGTGTCCGGAGCAGTTGGCATCTCTGGTAATTATGTTTAATTCTGATAAAAAAAATTCTGTCAGTAACTTTGTTTAATATAAAGAGAAAATGAGAAGGGTCTTTGCATTGCAAACAAATATGCATTATTTACTTGTTAAAGCTGGTATGCGATACCTCACTGGACTTATTTCAGTATAGATCAAACTGTATTAAAGACTTACAGAATTTACTGTGTTTTGATTATCATATTTGCAGGAGCTTTCATAAAACTACAAACCTTAGAATCCTAAATGATAAAAAAGCTAATTTTTTTTTTATTTGCTTCCGTTTCTAAGTTATTTGCTACACTTTATTTTTTTCTTTCCCCAATGCCCAACTGGATAATGACCTAGGTCATACAGGCACCTGAAGGGCAGACTTGTTGGCCACTCTTTCAGGGGCACAATATTAGGTGGCCAACGTTGCTCCCACAGTAAGGACAGAGAAGGAAAGAACATCCATGCTATGCCCGGGACTCGAACCCAGAACATTTCTAATGCAAGGGCAGTTCCCTAATCCCTACACAAGCCGGTCGGCTTTGCTACACCTTATAAATCGTGTAAAATTTTTGGGATAGAAAATTTTATTCATTTACTTTCAATTTTGTCGCTATTAGAAAGTAGGCGTTTCTCTATTGATTTAAAAGTAGGATTTGAGTAAAAGTGGGCGTTACGTTAAGATAAGCATGCAGAACAACTTACATCAGGAGATACATACATTCCAATGAATGGAATCGCCAAAAACATAGAATAGCATTTGAGCACCTCAAACTTTCCACAGATACGTGGCAGAAAACGATCCTTGTTGGAAAAATTCAGATGGCACTTCTAAATTCAATGATGCTGAGGTTTTGGCGATGCGTAGAACGCAAATTTAAAATTCAATGACCTGTTTAATATTTTATTTAATGTTCGGATAATACCGCATTAGGAATCAATCTTAATGTTTCGATTGACTAGCCTTAAATATGTTCGTTAATTAGTGCATACGATACTTTAAAATTACGAAGTCGGACACAAAAACATAGTTTCTCTAAATATACATACCTTTTTTCAGAAGGATTAAGTTACTGGACCTCATCAAGAAAATATTGTTTCAATTGTTTAGGCAAAAGAGCAGTCATAAATTTGGATTTCTTCATGTTAATTCCCCGTTCTGAGTATTTCGCTAATTTTCCTACAACTTTTTAAGATAATTTTATACACAATTATAATATTCGTTTAACCAAATGATGTAAAAAATAATTTTTAAAATAACAATAATTATTATTATTTTGTTATTTTATTTAATAATGAACGAAAAAATTTAGATTGTAAGGTATACAAATTTTACATCAAATGATGTATTAAAATTTTTTTTTTAAATAATAGCAATAATTATTATTACTTTGTTATTTTATTTAATACTGAACGAAAAAATTTAGATTGTAAGGTTTACAAATTTTACATCAAATGATGCAAAAAAAAATTTTTAAAAGAAAAACAATAATTATTATTATTTTGTTATTTTATTTAATAACGAACGAAAAACATCTAGTTCTCAACTTTGTCTCTAGTTCATAATTAATAAAACCTGGATATGAAAACCTGTTATTTTGAACGTGAAACAATATGAATACAACACCTTAAGTATAATTTCAATAGATACACATTTCACAACGGTAGCAATTGTTCTTCCCTTTCTTTTTCGAGTAGGCCAAGCCTATCAAGTATCCATTTTCTTAAGTGAAAAATTCTATATTCTTTCGTAAAGATTTCAATTCCTTTACAATATATTTCTTACTTAACACAAAGACAGGCACGAAGCAATGTTAAAGATAAACAAACTAATTATTATGCATCGAACTTGCCAGAACTGAAAACGTACAAATACGACATTTTTAATATTTAATTGCTCTGAAACTATTTAACATACTTGGTTTGAAATTATTAATTAAAATTACTTTGTTTATTATAATGTAAGGTTCGCATAAGTTTAATTTTATCACAGTGGAGAAAAGTTTAACTTTTATATATAAAAAAGGAGGCAAGAGAATAGATACAAAAATGGAAGGTTTCGCTTTAAAATATTTGTCACTGTTTATTATCATTTATTAAACTACTTTTTTAAAATATCTTCTCGCTTCTTAAATATAACTCATTCAAACTAAATTCCTTGTCTTTCAACCTTACCTCATAATAGTTTAGTAACTTGCACATCGTAAAACTCAAAAATATTCCAGCTATTTAGAAATTAAATGTTAAAAAATAGATTAAATTTAGAAATTAAATATGAAAAAATAAAATTTCTTTTTTCTGCATAAAAATCTAGTTTTTTTCATCGGGCTGACAGTGGGAGGTTTTCGTGGTTTTTCTCTCCTTATAACTCGAATGCGGCTTAGCTCCATCAAAAATTCCACCGCGAAAACTAGTTTGTCCCAATGCTTGATTCAGAAGTTCTCTTGTCTTCTGGGTTGGGTTCTATATTACACGACTACGGAGTTGAACATTGGAAGTCGTTAACTCAGAATTGGAATGGCTGTTCAACGCGGGTTATAAAATAAAATAAAATTGGGTGCAGAAAGTTTTTTATTCGCTTAAATAGTTTTTTAGAGATCCTCGAAAGTGAACAAAAAATGAAACTCACATTAAAGAGCCCGAAATTCCGTCGACTCTGCAATCTAAATTATTGTGTTTTACAGATTACTTCCTCATTTTGAGATCTGAATCCGACCAAATAAAATTATTTATTTTAGAAGAATCGAATTTTTTTTTTGATTTCGTAATTTAAAGTATAATAAACAAAGATTAAATATCACAGTTATTTAGTTTATAAAAGTTATTTAGTTTAGTATTAGTACTGTTTTTTTCATATATAGTGTATATTATATAGTTTGTATATTAGTATATATATACATAAATATTGTTTACTATACGACATGCTATAATTTTTTTATTCATTTTATCTGCTTGTGAGAGTGTTAGAGAGTGTGAGTATTAGAGATTTAATTGTTTTCGTTTCGTTTCACTTATCATTTAACTATTTATACAAATTGAAAGCTTTGAAAAATATCGTTACATTTTTATGCTATTATGCTCGCAATTAAATCTAATTCTGAAAAAATAAAATTATAACTAAATCATAAAATTTTTCTATGACACTAATGTTTAAAGATACGTTTGGTGCACATTTGACAAGTTCTGCTGTGTCCGGGTATAAAGTTCGACTGCGACAGCCTGATGTTCGGATACTTAATTTTCTGAAGTTAAGCACAAATAGCTCTATTTGTCACCAAATTTGACGAATTTTTAAATTGCGAATACTACATGGGGATTCAATATATTTAATTAGAATATAACAATTTTACGAAATAATAGGCAAATTGAAAGCTGCACTTAAAAAAAGTTTTCTTGATACATGACTAGTATATTTATTAATATCTTGAGAACCCGCCATAGCAAAATACCTACCATAAGACTATAATTACTTGTCATAGCAAAACCATACACATAAAAAATATAAAAAAAACATATAAATATAATTAAGTAATCTTCATTTCGAATTATTTCTTTTCGATGGAATCTGTACCCCCCCCCCCCCCCCATTTTAGCGAGTTTGTATACGATTTTGGATCTAATAATAAAATGAATAATAAATTATGAAACTTATAAAGGTATTTCGTTTAGTAAAATAGTTTTGTACAAATTTAAAGGTAATAAAGGTACAGGTAAAGGTCAACCTGTAATATTTTTCTTATTTAACTCTGCCATTTCATTTTTGATTTTGATTGTTTTCTAAATTAAGAATTTCAAACTTGACTGTCAGAGTTGTTTTTTTTTTTATACATTTTAATGTTAATGAATTTTAAATATTATTTTTATATATAAAAATTGTTCGGAAGCGAAATTGTTATGTTCATCCTTACAGAATTATATGGGAAACACAATCGATACTTTTCTGTTAGCCGAACGCAAGCGAAAAGTCACCAAAAAGTAGATCCTTGCCAAATTTTTCTATTTTTTTTTAAAATTTCATTTAGTTCAATTAAATAAATAAAATTATGTCAATTAAATAAAATTTTACTTTTTTTTTCTTCCTTTTACAAAAAGCAGTTGAGTTTCGTTACATTCGGCTATTCAAAAAGTACCATAAAATTATACGAGATCTTATATACTATTTTGGAATCAAATTTATCTCAAAATAAACATTTAATTTAAAAAAATGAATGCTGAACGTGATAAGTAGGGGCACAAGCATAAACAAACGGACCACTCTGAATAACTTTTCATCTAATGATTGGATCTTCAATTCTAGGAGTCAATCTTAATGGTTCCAAGGGGTGATATTAATATGTAATGACACTATTTTAAGTTACGAAATCAGGTACAAGATACTTTCTCTGAATAAACATGCCTTTATTTCGACGAATTCATGTTTCTGACCCCAAAATTATAGGGGGTAGCAGAATCTGGGAAATATGATCACAATAAGTTGGTTACGAGGACGAGGATTCTAAAGTTTGAATCCCTTAATGTTAATTTCACTTTTTGTATATTTCGCTATGTCACGAGAACTTTAAAAAAAAAATTATAAAATTCGCATGCCTAAAGATAATATCATTCAAAACAATTAAGTGTTAGCAAATATTTATTATTTAAAAACAGTACAAAACATTTCAAATGGTAAGGTATGGAATTATTTAAGTCATTTTAAAGTATGTAAATTAACTTGGTAAAATGCAAAATTTGAGAAGAATCGACCGAATAGTTTCTGGGAAATCAAATTTTAAAAAAGACGCATATTTAAAAAATTCTATTCGTCAAGAACTATTCGACCGATTTCGCTCTAAGTTTAAATTTTTCCATGTAAAATTAAATACTGTAATATGGTGTAAAATATTGTATAACTTACGATTAAACATTTCTTAGACTATTATTTACTAAAAATATCTACTAAGATTTCTTCTTCGCATAAGGATTATTATTGTGCTTACGAATTTTATAATTGTGTGCAAATTTTTTTCAATTCGCTTAAAAAGTTCCCGAGATATGGCGAAATACGTAAAAGGTAAAATTAACATTAAGGGGTCCAAACTTTGGATCTCTTTCCTGACCAAATTATGGGGACCAAGTTTCGAACTAAGCGAACAGGGGGCTTACCCCTTGGTAAGAAAAAATAATAATGAATAAATCGCTGATAAACATTAAAAAAAAAAAAAATTCCAGTTAATTGATGAGAGACAAAGTTCAATAAATGACGTGGAAGATAATTTCATTTATTTATCAAGAGTTAAAGTAAGTCGTTATCTATCATTGTTTATTATCGCAAACAAAACCTTTACTGCATATCTTTTTATTACATTTTTGATAGTAATTGAGTAAATAAAAAAAGAAATGTTACTTATTTGATAGAAGACATAAACTTCCGCGCCATCATAGCTCAGTGGTTAGAGCACTGGTCTTGTAAACCAGGGGTCGTGAGTTCAATCCTCACTGGTGGCTTTTTTGAGAGTTGTTTTGTGAACAATTTTGCTTCTTTGCGTTTAATTATTTGTTTCTTTTTGAAACTGGCATTTTATTTATTTTTTTATTAATCTTTCAATGAATAAATTCCTTTGTTTAATGGTTAATAAACTTGTATCTCTCTAACAGTGAATAAAAGTAAACTTATTTTATTTAGGGGGGGGGGGGGATTTTTGTTTCTGTAAATTATGAAATAAATCAAAATTCTGATAAAGGTTCTTCATGGCATAAGTAACATTCTTTCAAATCGTGGTATTTAAAAAATAAATAAATAAATAAAATAAAATAAAATAAAAAAAGTTAATTTCTATGTATTTCTTTAGCAATTTTAGGACTTTTCTGAAAATCCTTTTCGAAAAATATTGCTGATAGTAAAAATAAAAAAAATACCTTTTTACTTTATTCATTCATTTATAATCACTATTCATTCATTATTACTATCCATTTATGTTTATTTATATTTCAAAAGAAGTAAATTATATGTTGTTACCTTTACTTTTAAACAGCTAAAAAATACAAAATATTTCGTCTAAAATTTCATCTGTTAATAAATAGTGGTTGATATAAGTAGTGGTATGTTAATAAATAGTGTCACGGATAATTTATATTTACCAAATAAATAAATAAAAATGAAAAGTTCTTCCTACAAGCATTTTGCATTTTTCCAAAAATCACCGACTTTGAATAAATAAATCCTGTTTTTGTACAAACTTACAAATTGCAGCGCTGCTGATCAGGCCGCTCTTTTCGAAAAAGGGCTTCACGGAAGAAAAGTGTGCTTTTACATTATATAGCTTACCTTTGGAAAATTAAATTTTTACAGTTTATTACGTGTTATAAAGGACAGCTTTCAGAATTTCAATTTAGTGCTTTATCTCGCTAAAACGGTTCCTGAAATAGGCTTATTTATTTTTAGCCTCTAGCGTTCACGACCGAGATCTTTCACAACTGCACGGTTTACATATCAACCCAATACGCGCATTGTAGTGACTATTTTAAATTAAGTTTAAACTGAGTAAAAATTTTCTCCACGAAGCAACCATTTTAATATAAAAATATTCTAGCGGCTTTATTGCAGGTATATGCTTAGATTTTAAGTTAAATAATGTATTTTAATCCGTCAAGATTATCTCAAGTTTTAAAGATTAATATTCATAACAAAATAATTTTTATTACACTTTTAGCACTACACATTTACACTGCACATTTTAAACTATTTTAACGAGAAAACTAAGTACTTTCAAATTGCATCAATTCTTAAAGGACTAGAAATACATAATTCCTTAAAAACAGTGTTAATAGAGTAATAACGCTGCTTTAAAAGAGTTGGAAATAGTGTTATTTTAAATTAGAAATTAATGCTTTGTGTAATTTAAACTTGACTAAGAAGAGTTAATAATTTAATAAGTAATTTAAACTTTTGGAGATTATTTTTCTTTACTTTTTACATTACTTATTATTTACTCTATTATATTCTTTATCACTGCATTAGCCGACTAATTTATTTATTCTTAAGCTAATTTTCATCCTTTTAATCTCCTGGCTATGTCTTATTACAATAAAGGAAATCAGAGATTATTATTTGCATGTTATTCACGTCAATTATCTAAGTTTACGGTATGATTTCATTTATTGAACTGTTAGTAAACGCAGGAATCAGTTTTGAAATTAAATTCAATTTTTAAAATAATTATTTTTTCCCAGCAATAATAAGGTAGGTGCCCTATTTGCGTCGCACTAGATCATCACAATGGGCTATAGGCTGCGGTCTATGCTGGGAACTGACCGGAGGATGTTCCGAGCCCGACGACCTGCGTCAAGCACTTTATGGTGGAACAGTTTAACAAGGACTGGTACCGTGCACCCTCGGTCCTTACGCAGGCTGAATAAAGTGATCACCCATCCGCTTACTAAACGCAGTGAGTGATGTTTGACTTCGATGGTTAACTGAAAATCGTGTTTTTACGATCAGTTCGCTGCGGCACCTATAATACAAAGAAGAAAAAGAAAAATAGAATAGAATTATATACAATAATACTTCAAAATGATTTTATCACCCGCCATTGTAATTATTTCGATGTATTTTTTAATTAACTGTCTAGTTTAACACAATTATTAAATTTTTTTTGTCCAAAGATAATTTGTCCAAAAATGCAAAAAATAAATGATAGTAAATATTTATTTTATTACTATTTTATTTAAAAAAAATAGTGTAAAAAATTTTAAATTGTAAGATATACAGATTTTTACACCATTTTTAAGTAGGGGAGTGTCGGGTTAACCCCCACCCACTGTCAATTTCATATGTATAGAATATTTTTTCAAGTCAATGGGCCATCGGACATTAATTGTTATATTAAAAAAAAAATTATTTTCAAATTTATTTTCAAATATTATTTTCAAGTATTTATGCAGCTGGTAACACGGTAAACAATAGTTTTGAAAATATGTTGAATACTGTAGTCAAATTTTTTAAATTTCTATTTTTTTAAGTTAAACTATTATTTTTTGGTTTATTCTTTTTGCATTATTTAATTAGATGATAAAACAAAAGAAACATCCAAAAATTTTGATTATTACTCAATATTATACAGAAATATAAGCAATACTTCTTAAGTGGGCGGGGCTACCCGACTCTCCTCTATGTATTTTTACATGGAAAAATACGAAATTTGAGCGAAATCGGCTGAATAGTTAATAAGAAATCAAATTTCAAATTCACTAGAAGAATTTATCTAATTGTGAATTAAAAAGAAATATGTTTATTCGGTCAAATAAGAATTATAAGAATTTTACCACTTAAATTAATTCTGTCCCCTAACTAAAGCATAAAAATCTGCATAAGTTCGAAGAAAGTGAAATCCTTTCAGAAGTAAAAAGTAAAAGTATGAAGTATATTCAAAAGTAAAAGTTATTGATTTTATTTTATAACCGAGGTTGAACAGCTGACCCATTTCTGAGTTTATGACTACCAGTATTCAACTCCGTAGCCTTGTAACTTTGAACCCAATTCAGAAGACAAGGGACTCATGGATCAAGCAGGGGACAAATTCGCCTTCGGGGAGGACTTATTGACGGAAACCCGCGTCTGCATTACATGAAGAGGAAAACCACGAAAAACTCTCACGGTCAGCCTGACGACAAGGGGACTCTACCCCATGATCCGTTTACCACTGAGGATATTTTACGTCAGCACTGCGTGGTTGGTGCTAGCCGGGAGCGGAATTCGTATCGACCAGCCACCGCTGGGATTCGTTTCTTGGTCACCTAGGTCTTGGAGGCGAGCGCTCTATCCCCTGAGCCACCATTGCTCACTGTAAAGAGTATGTAAAAGTTATTCATAACTGTTAGGTTGAATTTTGATTATATTTTTTAACCAGTGCCTTCATAAAAGTGGAGCAAAATAGTATAAAAAAAGAAGCGGGAAATGAAAAAATTGTAAAAATAAAAAGTGTTTATGGTCAATCTTTTTAATATTTGAGAAGTTTCTTCAAGCTGTTTTATTTGGACTTATGAAAATTTTCATAAATCAAGAACTATCGATTGATATTATAATTTTCATTTAAGTGTAAAAATCTTTCCAAATTAGCAATAAAAAAAAAATTTTCTTAAATAGTAAAAATCCGTTTTCTGAAGCCCTAGTAATTCGTTAAGAATAAATTTTATAGTTTTAATTCAAACTATAGCTTTGCTATGAGTTCAAAGCACATAAACTATTGTTTTTTTTTTCTTTTTTTAAAATCTGAATTAATGAATTGTATTGGCTTAAATGATGTTAATTTGCATAGTGTAAAATGACAAGAAAATCATGCAAGAAATACTGCGACGAAGTCATCTACCCAACTTCCCAATCCATTAGCACATATTGCGTGCCTGCGCTTTAAATAGTTGAAGTGAAGATGCGAAACTTTATTGAATAAATAAGAGTAGAAAAACGTTACGTGAAAAATATCAAATGTGAAAACAACTCTTGAATTTGAAATTATACAATAAATTAGTATTTAAATGAGTGACTAAAGAAGGAATTAATTGTTTTAAATATATTATGCACATTTAAATTTTGGTACTTACAAAATGTTTGTTGCATTCGTAATTAAGAGTATGTTATGCTATATATAATTTTTAGAAAAAAAAATATTTGATACATAAAATCATTTATAAATAAATACATTAATGATGCTAAATGGTAATAATACATTCCATATTCCACCCACGCACGAAATTTTTCATCTGTCATTAAATGCACGCAACAGATGTTCTACATAAAGAACATGTTTCTTATTAGTAATCAATTATTCAATATTAAACTAAGGGAATTTGCTCTTACTGAAAATAATAGTGAATTTAGAGTAATGATGACCTGGATATATGGTATGCCATTTAAAATGTTTTCTTTTTCTTCTATCTGCATTCTTGTAGTAGCTGTCCGGTGCAAATATTGATTTGCATTCAGCTGACATAAAATTAAGCAACTGAATTAGCGATTTGATGAGAAAAAATATACATTAATATCTTTAGTTAACCTATTTTTGCTCCTGTTCTATTTTCATTATTTGTTTCTTGTAAATTGTCACTGTCAACGCAAGTATTTATAATGATGCTACTATAATTTTTGTGATGGTGCTTTGAAGCTGTCTTTTTGGGGTTAAACAAGTAATCTAGAAACAACCATGGTGTCCCCAAGTTCTGTAAGGATCTCCATAACTGTCTTTTCGGAAGTTCTCGAAGTCAACCGCACGAATGGCATTTCTATTAGTGGTGGAGCGGAAGCCGGATTTCTCAAACTGCTTATTGAAAAACTGAATTTTAAACCAGAGTTCGTTCAAATAAATTTTTCGGAAATACCCGTCAATCTATTCAATTCCAACGCCGATATTGCCATCGGAAGATTGGCAATGATTGAATCTTATTCTAAGTCCGGCTTTGCGTTTCCGTATGATTTTGGGAGTTTGCATTTTCTCACTAGATTACCAGCGGAGGTTCCCAAATTTCAAGTTCTCTCCAAACCTTTTGAAATTACAACTTGGCTACTTTTACTGCTGTTCCTGCTTCTTTATCCTATGTGTTTGTACTACTTATACGGGAAGAAATATAAATATGCTGAGTTACTTTTTAATGTTGTGTCCCAATTATTGCAGCAGCCTGGCAGCATACCTGTTAGTGCTAGATTCAAAGAGAGAATTATAGACGCCTCCTGGCGCATCTGTGCATTTTGGTTGGCATTATATTATACATCATTACTGCTTTCTTTTTTGATGGTGCCTGTTCAAGAACAACCAATCAATTCCATTCCCAGATTATATAAAGCTGTTACGAAAAGAGCGTGCAAGTGCATGGTATTCAAGGGATCGGGACACGGAAAAATATTGTCATTAAGTGGTGACCGAGAAATTAAAGCTATTGGCGAACAAATCCAATCCAACAACTGGGAGATAGACTATTCATTATCAAGTTTGAAAAAATCTATTCTAATGAACGGAGATGTAGTTGTTGTTCCAAGTATTATTTTCAAACATCACCTATTAGGTCAAGTATTGGTATCAGATGAGCCACTTTTTTCTTCTTATGTAGCCATATATTCTAATAAAAACTTCTGTTGTCGGAAAATCCTGGAAAAGTTTGTTCTCCGTGTTACAGCAGGTGGTATTTACCATAAGTTGGTAAATGACTATTACTATAAGCAGTCCATTTTGCGCAGATCTTCGACAAAGATTGAATTTGAGCATGAAGAAATAAAAAAATTGACTTTGTATGATTTGTGTGGCGCTTTTGCTCTTCTAGTCTCTGGTTATTTTCTCGCATTTCTAATATTTAACTATGAGAAATCTATTCAACATAAAGGATGTTGTAGACGAAATACAAGAATAAATGACAAAACTGTAATAAGACATAAAGAAAATAATTTGCCCATTTATAGTATTTGTAGTAATAAATTCGCCCCAAGGAAAAAAATATCATCAGTTTATCTTCGAAAAATTGAAAATATTGTTTGAATTCATTATAAAAATGCATGTTATGATCATTACATTATACTAGTGAGATTGTAAATATCATAATGACTTTGTGACGTAACTGGGCTATTGGATGTTGATGATTAATGCATTTTTTGTATTTTTAATGTTTTGATTTTAATGTTTAAATTCAGCTTTGTCACATTTTTATGTCTTACTGTAGAAATTTGTATTGAAACTGACTATAGTTGGTCTAAAAACTAAAGTATTATTCTTTTAGTCTATTAAATAGTAAAGACCTGAGTGCATGATCAAAATTATTTTATAGAACAAGATATTAAATTTCTAAGCTTTAGAAATTTTCTAGCGTAAATTTGATAGTTGAAAGTGGTTAATGTAGTCGCCTTGATGTATGTTATTTATCGAACCAGGATATTGTTTTTAATGCATTTTTCGCTTAAGTGTTATTTTAAAAGGCAATTTTACCTATTTATACATATTGAAAAAAAGCTGCATTGTAACCAATTCTTCTGCTACTTATCAATTTTCCTTTTATAAAAAAAAGCATTGTTGTGAGAGTTTTAAGCATTGCTTTAAATTGGTCAAGAAATTTTTAACCTTTACCGATATAGAAAATTTATTGAAATTTTTTGTCAGATATCACATTAACAAGTGCGACCATAGACATTGCTTTTTTAAATGACGTATGACATACTTTAGCTCTTTGCTGTCTGAAGAATGGTGGTTGCTAAACGTTAAAAAGCCATTATTTTTACTTTTCTAATGGTTTGTAACATTTGTTTAATTAGTGTTGACAGACTGGCTAAACTTCACCGGAAAGGTTAAGAGTTAATATTTACGGTATTTTGGGCACCTACAATCTAACGAACTAGAGTGAACATTCATATTGGATCCAGACCATAAGAGTCGTTATACCGAGAGAAATATTGAAAGAAGAGTTGTAACACTTTTCAAATAAAATGCACAAAAAATTTATATCCTTTTAAATTTTATATAAATTATAATTTTATAATTAATAATAATTTTATTAATTAATTATTAATTAATTAATTTTTTTAATAAATTAATTAATAATAATTTTATAATAATTTTATAATATAATTTATAATTATTAAATTATAATTAATATTTAAATAAAAAAAAGTCAGAAAACTAGGAAACTATTTTATTATATAAATAACTTTATGCGAAAAATACGCATCTCCATGTAAACTCAATATGGTACACCTTAAAACAAAGTTTGGCAAAATGGTACCTTTTAAAAAATATTAACAATGTTATGAACAATGTTAATCTTCAAAACTTAAACCAAGCAAAACATAGCTCACTCCTCGAACAGAAAACTGTACAATAAAAAATGGTTTCATTTTCAATCTTTTGGTTCTTGACACTGATTGCAGTTTACCATGTCCTCTCGATATTCTTCCACCTGCAAGGTCAAATCGAACACTCCTAAATCTTTTCTTATAATACTTGATGTTTTCTTTAAGATAGATATGGGATCTTCATCTTTAGCTAGAAGGAAAAAGATATCGAATGTAAAGAAACTTTGGTCGGGATTGGCCGTTTACTCATTTTTCTTTAAAAAAAAAAAAAAAAAAAAAAAGTCTTATAGTAGCACAGAAGTTTCACTATTGGCAATTATCCAGTAGATTACTTATTGATTTTATAGTTGAAAATATCGGAAACAAAAGGCGATAAAGGAATGAAACAATCGGTATGTTTTTTGTGAAAGCTGTTAAAATTTCATACTGAAATTTTGGGATATAGCTACAAACATTACTGATAGATGGCACTGCAAGCAGGTGATGACTAGCACAATTAGCACTAGCGTTAAAACTTGATAGGAAGTTGTACGGAATTAAGTGGTTTGAACCAGATATTCTATTGAAAAACGTGAGTTTCTGGTACTGGAATATCACTGGTTAGTTTACAGACGACAATTGATTTTCCACGACCTGTAACATACTGATCTCAGAGGTCTTTACAATATCTTTGTAGTACATAGTAAAACGTCATCTGTTGGTAACTTTTACCTGTGTTGACTTTCATGGCAACTTGTGACTTTTTTTTTATTAGATTCCTAAATTTTTGTATTAAATTTTTACAGCTATCACAATAGACATATCGTTTGTTTCATTCCTATATTGCCTTTTGTTTCAGAAATTTTTAGTTTAAAATCAGTGAGTTATCCACTGTATTTTTACTTTATATCTTCCTTTCCTTTAATTTTCTCAGAAAAAAAAACGATTCACTGTTTTACCATGATATCAATTCTTTGAATCTTAATGCAATTTAAACTTGTTTCATTCGAACAAGGTATAAAACTGAATCATGTTTCCATTAAGCTGGACCACGGTATCGTGTAGTCAAGTTCAAGAAGTTGTACATTAATATAGTTGTGCATAATTAATATAACTAAGCATCTTTTTAAGGATGCAGCAAATTCGAATGATAGAATGATTCACCACGTTCCAAAATTTCTATCAGGGTAGAGTATAATCTAAGCAAAAAATATCTCAAAAAATTCTCCTATATTTTATTTTCCATGCGTTTTTTTTTTTTCCTCTTCTGAAGTCAAATTGAAATGCTGTCCTTATTTTAAATGTCTGTTAAATTAATTTCCTCGAATGATAAAAGTTGTTCTCAATAAATATTTCTTGTAAGAAATTATATTTAGGGCTTTGATTGGTAGCACTAGTAAAAAAGCATAAATTTCGGTATAGATTTATTTAATCCTAGATGCTTTGATTAAAAATTCTGGACAGACAGTATGTTAGCAGCTGTAATCGTAGGTCGTGAAGTCTAAATGAAGAGTTAGAAAGAGCTCTATGTTGTTTGAAAAACAATAATATTCCACCGTTAGCGGCTATAAAACGGTGGACGTTTAAGAGCAAATATGCAGATGTTAAAAAACTTGGAAAAAAGGAAAATAATTGCGCATGACATAATTATATCAATACGACATAATTATTCATATTTGGATCTTAAGTCAAAGCGCAATCTCATCTTAAGACTTACGGGTAGTTAACATTAAGAATAACACTCCTAATTTAAATGCAAATATGCTACTCATTATAACTTTTCGAATCGCTACAACAACTCTAATTTTTGGGGCCATATTTTTTAGATTTACGGAATAACCCCTCATTTTGAAAGTCAAGAATCTCAATTCAACGTGAAATTTTAGTAACTTAAAAACTCACTTTCATTTATTAATTAGCAAATTTAAGGTTGGACTCTAGAATCATTAATAGTGAGACTTAGTAGGTAAAAATCTCATCGTTAAACCATGAGTTCTTGAAGGCGTTATAAAAGTTACTTTTCTACCAATTGGTGCCTCATATCTAATCTATTATGCATTTTTCCAATATTAGTTTAACTCTGTGTTTTCCAAACTTATGACTTTTCTGTACCCTTTCTAAATTTTTCGTAACGCTGTTTACCATTAATAAAAAAATTTATGTATTTTTTACTATAAAAAAATGCACAAAGTTAAAAATCACATCTGGCTGTTGACACCACTAATTATTAACTGTTAGCTCTGCACAAAATAGCCAATAGAAAAATACGTAATCGTAAATTTTCATGGCTAGATTTGTTTTGAAATAAAAGTTTTTTGAAATTTCCATTTGATGCAAGATATTTCGCATAAGAACGCGTACCCCTGATAAACTGTTCCCATACCACTGGGGGTACGCGTACCACACTTTGGGAAACACTGGTTTAACTGATTCCGGACCGGGGAAGGGAGAAAGAAACGCTAACACAGCCCCCGCTCACTCTGGGAGTATATGTACGCACAGGACAGCGCAATTTTTTCCGTTAAGCCTACTATTATTTAAAAATTCGTATAAAATCATTACTGCAATGAAATTAAAATTAGCAGATAATAATTATTGTTAATATGTGAATATACTGCAATAAAATGTTCACGATATTTAACCCACTGACGGTTATGCACGTAAAAAGTCGTATTTTAACCTGCAGTCTCCTCTGCATAGCAAAACCGGTTTTCCCATGTTAATGGATAGGGGAACTGTGTGTAGGGGAGAAACATTCTCCCAATTTCGCCCATTTCCTTAACCACCAGTGGGTTAAAAAACGTGGTCATATATATATGTGATCATGGTTCTGAACGGAATAAATACATAGTTTTGATAAACGGCATAACAGTTTAAACGAATTAAAAGTCCTACCGATGACAATGTGTGCTGAAAGAGCGGTTTTATCCATACTCAAAGACCATATCCTCAAATTGTGGACTTTAACTACTCCCGGTATTGTATAGATAAGTTTCATCACTTCCTGAAAATTCATTCCACGGGGTATTCCTGAAACATTTAAAATTGTTTAATGTCATACATTGAAAGGCCAATTAATGTTCAGAAGAATATCGTGAACTGTACCTTCCATCAAAACATTAAGCGTATCTTTCAGAATTGCAAAAGTAGTGATAAGTACCAGAACAGAGAAGAAAAACGTGCAGATAGGATCGACGATAGCATATTCTGGCTGGAAAGGGAAGAGAATTAAAAAGTCATCAAATTATGATATTGTAATTACTGAACTCAAAAATATTTAATCTATGTTTTAGAACAATAAAGATTTAAATTCAATTGATAGAAACTTAGACGTGATAGATGCAACACACATGACTCTCAAGGCATAGAGTGTTTGCCTCCAAATGAGGTGAATAAAGTTTGAATCCCAGAGAATGCTGTTAATGCTAATTCTGCTCCTCGTTCCGACCATAGAGTTTCTTCAGTAATTTACGAGTTATGGGTTAAAGTCCCTTAGCCACCAGACTAACCATTGGAGTTTTTTGTGGTGGTTTTACTCCTCATATAGCTCAAATGCGGGTTACTCCCATAAAAAAAGTCTACCCCGAAGGCAAATTTCTCTCACTATTTGATCTAAGAGTTCCCTTTTCTTCTGGATTGGGTTCAAAATTACAAGGCTACGGAGTAAAACATTGGTTGGCGTACACTCAAAATTGGGTCGGCTGTTCAATGATGGTAATAAAAAGAATAAATAAAACACAAACTGTTAAAAATTCGTTGTCTAAAATATTCAAACAAAATACTGCAAAGATAGACTATTTACCTTATAAAAAATAACAAAGGCTGCTACTAAAACACCAAGACTCTGAATAAAATCTCCAATAACATGGATGAAGGCTGCTCTAACATTTATGTTCTCTTTTCCTGATCCTTCATGAGAATGACCATGCTTCGGTGAATCTCCATGGCTATGACCATGAGAAACGCCTCCCACTTGCAAAGAAATAGCCATTCTAAAATATAAAAATAATAAGATATCATGGGTAGAATAAAGGTTTCATTACAATACTTTATCTCAAAGCATTACAGTACTTTTTTGGGGAAATGGTGTGAACTATAATAAATGATTTACAAAAGTTAGTTTATTTAATCTTCTTAAAAGGAATTCCGAGTCATAATATTCGATGTAATCCATTTTTAACCCGTTTTTACCCTGAAGATCAGGCCTCTTTTTCTCTTGGCCTAACTCAAATGTCGAAGGGCTTGAGACGCAATGCCAAAATTCTAAATATGATTTTAATTATCTTTCTTTAAAAAGTAAAGCATTCCCGCAACAGCCCATTGTGGGTCCAAAGAGCTGGACCAATTTCATGATTGTGGCAATATTGTCTGCACTGCTCACAATACAGCCTTTATTTTCCCTACAATCTGGTATCCATCGATCTGAATCTGGGCCTCTTTATTCAGTTTTCACAAATAAACTGATGACTGATATTTAGCACGTTGAATGCCACACTAATTTTACATGGCTTGCCCGCCTGATCAAAAAGATTTTCTCAGTATGTATTGCATTAATTTCTTCAAACCATTTTAGTAACGATAATAATATTAAAACAAATTGAAAGCATTAAAAATTTACTCGAATTATGTGTTTCTAATTATATTGGCTTCGCCAGTCATCGGTGACCCCCGTTGAGCTACGAACAAACTCAGTGCCGGTCACCGGTGACCCCCATGGCATTCAACGTGTTAATCTATTTGGCAGTATCTTTCCATGCATGTAAAACACCGCGGCCGTCACTTAAACAGAATAAGAGAAATAAAGAGGTTTTTGAAGGCGTAGTTAACCTTTTCTTACGGCAGGTATAACGTATGAATCAAATGTAAGGCTGCAAATAGTACACCGTTTGCAAAGTGTTAAATGTTTTTTTGGTTTTTGGTAAGCGTATTTGCTTTTGTGCAATTAACGTCAAAAGAATTTTTTTAACAGTAACCAAATCGGTTTTAATCTGTTGAAACTGTAATAAAACTAAATTTTAAAAAACTAAAAGCTGACAAGTGTATTGTTTTATATGACTTACTCAAAATCACAAATAAAATGAATTTATTGCTTTAAAGGCTTGAGGAAACATCTATAGGAATTTTAAAACTTATCAAGCGCTATTTCTCCCTAATCTACTATAGCTACACCTTTATTTTCAACATTTTAAAAAAGATATCGTGCAGTTGAATAATACTAAATAAACAAAATGTTTATCTCAAAAATTTAGCCTTATTTCCAAAGATGACCAGGATAAGAGGCCTCTTAAACCCTCACAATTAATAATTCTTGACATAGTTCTAAAAATGCAACATTTAGCTAACAGGAATTATTTTTAAGCTTAAATTATTTTAAGTAATTTTATTTTTAAATATCCTGTATGTAACAATATGTAAAAATTAATTTAGCTATATTCAATAAGCAGCATTCATAAAGCGTTTGACTGATACATTACCAATATATAGCAAATATTATTCATAGCAAATTTAGTAAAAATGAAAGTTTACCACATATACAATCAAAAATATTTTTTAAATATTGATCACAGTGCAATGACAAATTTACTGTTGCCTTCGAATTTGCTAATGTTACATTTAATATGACATCTTTAAATTTTTGATATGGATATGCAATTTCTTTTAGTTCTGAAAGCACTTAGAAACACTATAGAATGATTTAATGTCTTTAATATATTCGTTAAACTAATTTAGATATCAGAGGGTGGCAAAATTATTTCAAATCGCTTTTATTAAAATAAGAGTAAAAATAGAAAGTCGAAGATAAAGTTTGCTATGACCGTAAAAGAAACCTCCACAAAAACCATAAAAGTTGGCAGCTATGCTTTTCCTTACAAAACTAGAAAATGACTAATATATTTCGAAAATTGATATTGATTAAATCTATAGTATTAAATTCAACAAGTATTAAAATTAGGATCACTTATTTAAGCCAGTAGGTTGGATTTCTCTTCAAAATTAACCAGGCTGGAGTGATGACAAATTTTTTTTATATTGTTTTTATTACTAAAGGAGTATATCAGTTCTAATAGTAATATATCAATTCGAATGTCTTTTATGCATCAATGCACTCAAGGAAATAAAATGTAATGCTATGCTTAAGAAAAAATCTATCCTTTTCGTCAGGGAAAACATAACATATCGTTCAGAGAAAGGCGAATTTCCATTCATTGTAGAAATCATAGACATAATTTTATTACGCTGTATTAGTTCACAAATAACATCAGCAGATTTATGTGTTCTCGTGCCATAAAAATCAACTGAAGTTGTTACGTAAGTAATGTAGATATATAAATTTACAATTTAATGTAGAAATATTTGACGCTGATATAATATTTTGCGCTGTTTCAGTTTGCGAAAATTTACTAGTTTTTTGTGATGGTAGAAAGCATTTTAAAAGTAGTATCAAATTATTTCATTTTCCCCATTTGTTTTTAGAAGAAATGACGCATTTCTTATTACACTAATATAAATAATTCGGAAGATATTTTTTGAGTTCCACAAAAACTTAGCGAGAAGAAAAACAACTTGAATTGAAGTTGCAGCAATAACGTGAATTTTGTGCTAGCTTTGATAAAATTTTGACAACTATTTCTTTAAATTTTAATCTATGGCATCCAAATTATGTTTTTTAGGACGTTATTGCAGAAGTTACCCATACTATGTGGTATGTGGAAATTACTACAAATGTTAAAGTGCTATACAACAACTGATTCTTAGTATCATCTATTTTTTAAAATTTATAAATATTAAATTTTTTATTTATTTACTAAATATATCTCTACACTACATTTTAATATTGATCTAGATTTTGATCACTAATTAAGAATAGATATCTCATATCAAAAACAAGTTTCAAAGTTTTGCTTCTATTAATACGAGGGCTGCTTTTTAAGCAAGGGCCGTTTGAAAATTAAAACCAAGCGAAAGAAAATTTTCACGAAGAAATTTTTTTTTTTTTTTTTGATTTTATATACGCTTCTCTTTGTTTCAAAATAGTTGCCAAGTTTGCTTAAACCACTTATCATACATTACAACTAAATTTAGAATACCTTTTTCAGAGTAACTTGCCACCTGCTCCGATAACCAAAACGTCACGACCGTTTTCTCGTTTTCGTCATCGTTGTACTGGTTGATACCAAAAAGTTGTTTGAAACAACGGAAAAGATGAAAATTACTTAGCGCAAGGTCAGGGATGTATTGAGAGGTGGTCCAAAACTTCCCAGCCAAAACAGTCCAATCAAGCTCGGGACTGAGAGAGTCGACATGGAGTAGCAAAGTTTCCTGTCAGCATGCCAGTTGGACGCTTTGGAAACTTCACAAATCTGCCGATGAATGTATGCAGAAGACATGTTTTTTGCAGATTAAAAATTCATCCCTAACCGTAACTCATACGCGGCAGCCAATTTGTTAAACTTGAACATTTTAAAGGCACAGAACTGACCGTACACGTTACCTACATTGCTGTAACTGAGCACAGTTGTTCTGAAGGAATGCCAGGACACGACGCAAGCACTCGTTGTGACGCACACGTCACCTATTATTGAGAATAACAAAACAGCCGCCGACCAGCCTGTGTAGGGGGCAGGGAACTGTCCTTGTATCAGAAAGGTTCTTGGTTCGAATCCCGGGCAAGGCATCGATGTTTCTTGCTCTCTGTATTCTATGTCCTTTCTCCTTTGTGTGAATGTGGCCCACCCTATGAACGGGTTAGTGGCAGTGTGGTGTGGCAGAAGTCGAATTCTTGGCCATAGATGGCACCCCCTCTGCCTAGAAACAGGCACACGACCAATAAAAACAGCCTTTAGTTAAAAAACAGCCCTCATAATAATATGAATCAGAAAAGACAGAGTTATCAAAAATAATTTTAATCGGATATAGTATTGCCTGTTTTCAACCCATGTTAACAATAAATAATGTAAATCAAACAATATTTCAATTGAAATCATACTACTATTAAAAGAAAGCAAAACCATATTATATGCTGTTTAATAAAATAAATTAACCCCTTGCCAAAACATGCAATTTCAAGCATAGATTCTGGCTTCGAATCAAAGCTTTAAATTGCAAAAATATGTTATTATAAAAGTAATATTACACAAAATTACATAAAAAAAAAGTTTAAAAGCTTTATTATTAAATTTTGTAAATATACAACTTCAAAAAAATATACAACAGTATTATTTATAAGAAAAAAGTAATAATGTGCACCATCAACTAACCAAAAAGAATCTAATGTAATAAAAACAAGAGAAAGTTTCCTTTAAAGAGAAAGTCAGCTACACACACACACACACAAAAAAAAAAAAAAAAAAAAAAAAAAGAAAACACGATGTTCAATTATAAATTCTACGCAACATAAAATTGACTTACACTATGTTCACAGCAACGCCTACAGCAGCTGTAATCAGCATAACTTTGGCATCGATTTCATATTCTTCATAAATAATTCTCTGAGCGGCCATATATACAAGAATACCAGTTACAACCCATATGAGTAATACAGATGTTAAAGCTCCAATAACCTCTGTGAATAATAAATCAATTTTCTGAATGTAAATATCGTTAGATATTTTTTAAAACAGTCATTCATTTTGAAACACTGTGATCTATTAAAAACATGCCTGTATACATGCAAAGTATGCATTAACAGTACTCAAAATAAATAAGAGAACTCAATAGTAATTTATTTTTTTTATCAGATGTGTGAAAAAGCAGCCTCAATTGCTCAAACAGTTAACCTTAAATATGGTAATCAGTTTGTGATAACGGTATTGAGTTGTAAAATAAGACTCCAAATCGTACTTTTTCTGAATAATCATGTAATTTTTTTTTACACATTACGATTCTTAAATATGAAGGAGTAGGCGCAATCCAGAAAATACGTTCCCAATAGTTTGGTCAGGAAAACAGTTGAAAGATAATAAATATGCCAGCCCTTAATATCAATTTCATATTCGCCATTTCAAAGAGGTATATTTTTACATTTATGTTTCTCTAATATTTCGGAGATTAAAATAATACAAAACCTTGAAACAAACGATATCTACAATTGTGGGCATATTTTTTAAAAAAACTCAAGAGTTCAAGAGCTATGAAATGCCTAAAAAAACTGTAAGTAAGTCAACCGAAGTTTAATACTAAATAATTGGGACCATATTTTCCAATTCGGCTACTCATCATATTTTAAACGATAAGAATCCCAAAATGTTTTGAAAAAAATACATGTTAATTCAGATAAAGTAAGTTGTTGTGTCTAACTTCCTAACTTAAAATAACGTCTGCATTAAATTAGCCTATTTAATATTTGATCCTTGAACAATTAATATTTAGTACTAGCACATAAACTGATCACAAGATCGAAACTTATTTTAGTGTACGTCTTTTTTTTATTTTGCACATTTTGCATGATTGTCTTAGTTTGTATTTAAAAGTAAGAGAACAAAATTGAACTCTACAATTTTCGAAGGCTTTATTTCTTTACCATAAAACAATGTTTGAAGTTCTAAAAATGAAATCAAATGCAGCGTAAAATTTTGATGTCAAACAAAACTTTTGAAGCGAGGTCACTCGATAAAATTCTAAATTATTCATCGAAAGTTTTTATCTTACATTAAAAAATATTTCTTTGAATGCGGAACTTTAGTAGCGCAACGCGCAGATATGCATCTTCTTAATATGAGGTTTTAGGTCAGAAACGGCGAACCTTTTCCGATCAGAGCGCCAGTTAAATTTTGATTTATTAAATCCAGGTATCCATTAAGCCATTCATTATATTTCTTTTTAAGCTACTTTCTTGATTTCAAACCATAGAAATACATTTTGTAACTATATTTGCAGTTCAGTTATTACCTTGCCTTAAATCAAAAACACAGTTAATTTTTATAATTTGTTGTGAAGATTTAATTAATAAAAATAGCTGCTTTCAGAACTATGCAAATTTTTCAATAATTTCAATGTATAGGTTAGTTTAAGCTCCCTTTTCACAACTTCGCGTTCTTCTAATGAAAAGTTAATCTCCTCTACAACATGGTCTTCCATATTAGAGGATACACTAATCAACGCTTAGCCCTGGAAAATATTTTTTTATGAAATGTTCAGTAAATGCATTTAAAAAGTAATTTGACATTGTTCTTGTGAACCACCTAAATACACATTTAGAATATTCTCGAGGAAGAAAAGTTTAACGGAGAATTTTAACATTATAAATAAAACACACAAAATATTTTTCTATCTGACTTGTTTCCGAAACGGTGTCATTATACATGGAAGGATCTCATGACAAAGAATTTTAACATTTTAAATAAATACACAACAATTTTCTTGTTCCACTTGTGCTCAAACGGATGTTCGCAAAAATGGGTGGATTTTATAGATGCTTCCTCTGCGTTTTTTAAACTTGAATTAGGAATTTTTTATATCTGCAAAAAATGCTTCATTTCTCAAGGATTTAATTTTTCTAATTTGTTGCCAGTGCATCTAAAAAATAATTTCAGGTTTAAAAAAAAAATGCACCAGAACAAGTTTGAATTAGATTACCTGCTCTGTACCAGCCAAAGCTCATTCGTTTAGTTGCAGGTCTCGAAGCAACCCATATGGCCATCAAACTTATCATGAAACTAGCAAAATCAGTAAGTAGATGAGCAGCATCTGTGGCAATAGCTAAACTGTTTGCTAAAACACCACCTGGAAAAGAAAACTTTTTTTTTTCAAGTCAAGATGGACAAAAATAAATTTTTAATGGAACTCATTGATTAAATAAACAAAAGTTTTGAAACGAATATTGTCACATTCCTTTAAATCAACTAGTGGTAATTTTATTTAGCATTTATATAAAGTCTATTATACAGTGCGAAAAAAATAGACCACCCAGAATAACTTATGATCTAATGATCTGAACTTCACGTTCAAGGACTCAATCTTAATGGCCAGAGTGGGTGATGTAATGTTTCGTATGAATAGTAAAAATACATATTAAGGAGGGTAATTAAAATATTCAATAAAATTCCACCTAAATGTCAATGTAAATGTAGAGTGCAAAAAATAATAAAATCGGACCACCTTGAATAACTGTTGATCTAATGAAAGGATCGTCACGTTCTAGGACTCATTCTCAATGGCTCGAAGGGGGGGATTTCAAATATGCTAATTAATAATTACGGACGATAATTTAAGTTACGAAATCAGGCACAAAAACTTACTTACAAATAATAAAAAAATAATAAATAATTACATTTTTGTGTTAACATTTTTCGATTCGTTTAAAAAGTTATCGAGATACGACCACTTGGACGTGGGCTCAACGCCCAACCAACCAAGCTATCCTAGACTTAATAAAATATTGCCATGAAAAAGATCCAATTTTCACTGTTACTGGAAATGTCTTTCATGAATAAAATGTCTGATACAAGCATTTTAGTGATCATGCACACCGTCAGTTCGGAAATCTATAAACTGGTCGAAAAAGTATAAAACAATTAAAAACTACAGAAAAGTAGTGTATCATCATCAACGTATAAACGTCAGTTATTCTATAAAAAAACTTAATCAATGTAATAATTTTTAATCGTTTTATACTCAGTCGGAAAGTTTTCGGTATTCAGTGAAATGCCTGGGTATTCCATAAATGTCAAATCTTTAGCTTATTTTAGGCACCAGGCATACATATTTTAATGTACGACATACTAAAAGTTTCATCAATCGTAAAGTTATTATACCAATCAAAGTTATCATCATTAGTTAGCAATATAATAATGCCAATCATAAAGTTATTCTAATAATCAAAATACTTATAATCGTATGTTGTATCATTGTATGAAACGCCGACATTCTATAGAATTATAGGATCCATCAGTGCAGTAAATACTTTGACGATGATGATGTAATTCGACATTCTATAAAATGCCTAGATATCCCATAGAATGCCCGATTTTAAACTTATTATTCCACAAATATCATGTATAGTAAACTGCACCACATACCTACAGCTTCTCCAATCATAAAGAATAAACAAAGAATACTGGCAAATACTAATTTTCGTCTCGCAATCTTATCAATGCCAAGTTGTTTATCTTCGTGGCAATGAGAATCTACCTGTAAATGGTTATTATTTGAATAACAAAAATAAAGAATGACAGAGAGAGACTTGTCAATAAAACTCTCATTACTTACTAATATGCTTTCTTTTCTTGGTATTTTTTCGGTTGATTTAGATATTCCATTTTGGCAACATTCATCTGCTGCATTACCGTGGCAACAATAAATGATTGAATTATCTCTTGATACTAAAGATTCATACGTCCCTCCATGGTGATCACTAATTGTTCTATGGAGAAACCCATAATTTAAACAAAATAAGCTTGTAATAATGAAACAGTTTTAAATAGTATTTTCAATTTAATTAAATTATAAAATTTATCAATTTTTTAATATAATACAATATGTTATTAATATCAATTTACGGGTATTCTAGTTAGGAAGTATTACAAACTAAACTTTTAGTACCAAAATCACAAATTATTATACGACTGTCACATATGTGTATTAATTTTAAGATCAGAGGATATTATTTTAAATAAAGCAACTGTATTATCTACTTAAATACCGCCAAATTAAATTGACAAAAAAAGATTAAGAATTATTTAATAAAAATGCTTATCGGAAAAAATTTATTTAAGAAATTGAGTAGGCATTATCTTGTATGTATAATCACGATATTACTAATGTAATACCGTTGTGTACAAGGGCTCCGAAGCAATGCCAATTCGTAAGTTACAGCTTCCCACAACATTAAAAAGTTGTATTCAAATTACGTGTAAATTATGTATGTTTATAAATTTCACCGAATGATTACAGGATTTTATATATGTGTTTGAATTATTTATGTTTATATAGTGGTGGTCAAAATTATTACTAAAAACAAATTTATGTAATTATAAATAGAATAGTAAAATATGCGATACAATATCACTTTAAATATTTAACAATAATCAACCTTTTATACTAGATTGCCAATCTTTCGACATTAGTTGGGAGTTTCTTCTCATGGTAGCAAAGCTTAAATTTTAGCGTTTAATTCTTTATTCTGTAAATTTCGTTTGAAGTTATTTTCCACGCCACTTTATATAAATGATTCAAAAGCCCACTCGTATTGAGACTTTTAAAATGTTTAAAAAATCATCAAAAATTTTGAAAGCTTCAGTTTTTAATTGGCTACCACTCTATAAATATTTTGAAAAAAGCTAAGTAGTTTGCAGACATGTGTATATATCTAAGAAACAATATAATAAGTATACTTAAGATGCAGCTTGTGCATTAAGTAAAGGTGATTGGGTCGTAAAGCCAGAGATGCCAACTTGCTCTGGACTGTGGTAGTCTTTTAATGTATGATTCTCGGTTTAATATATTAAACATTTTTTTATACGATCACTACTGCTTCTAAATAATTCATAGGCGTCAATGTGATACGCTAATTTGATACAGATAAGCCATGTTGAGCCTTTTAAAACGTTTGAAAAATTTAACGAAAATTTGGAAATTTTAGTTTGTAATTTTCTACCGTTTAAAACCAATATTTTGTCAAATCTGGAGCAGTTGGCATCTCTGTAAAGCTATCACCTTCTACATCAGAAAGCCTCCACACGGTTCCTTATAAGTACTCTGCGCAGCGAACCACTTCTGCGCAAGAACCCAAATTCTATTTTAAAAAGTACTTGAGAGAAATTTATCATATATATTTGAGAATTGAATCTGTAGTGGTTGACAAGTAAATAAAACAAACCAATTTTATTCATAAATTAAACAAATTTTTGACATATATTTGATACCACTTTCTAATTTTTAATAGATTTAATATTGAACGGTTTTTTCAATAGTTGGTATACCTTCATAGTGGTCTGATCGGACTACCTACAAAATTCCGTGTGGAAGCTTTCAGTTATAGGAGGCGTTGGTAAAACTGACAGTGTCCAAATTATCATCATCACGCCGTTGATCTCATAATTGATGAGATATGACTTTTTTTATTTACATCAAAACAAATTTTTCTAACTTTGATAAAAAAAATTTTACTTACAATGGTATTTTTTCATTTTTTTCACCCATCTTTTCTTCAGGGGGTTTAGATTTTGGTGCAGTTACCTAAAGGAACGCAAAAAATGAAAAATATAAAAACGACTCAAAAAGGCAATTTTTGATATTAATAATTTTAGATTTTTTTTATTTAAAATAAAATTGAAAATTACTAAGGATTGATTAAAACATAGAAATTTCTTTCTTCAAGCTATACTACATTTATATGTATACGAAATGTGTTATGGTTATATACATATGAATATTATAGTTATAAGTATAAGAAATGTATTATGGTTATAAGCATACAAAATGAATTACGGTTATACGTATACAAAATGTGGAATGGTTATATGCATACGAAATGTGTTATGGTTATGTGCATACGAAATGTATTATAGTTATAAATAGAAGAAATGTATTATGCTTCTAAGCATACAAAATGAATTATGCTTATAATGGTTATATGTAAACGAAATGTGTTATGATTAGCACACTGTTATATGGTTTTGTCACTAATACGTTTTCAGCTGCATGTCGCTGATGAACTCAAATTAACTCAACCGAGTCCCAAATTGTTTCGCTCATGAGCTAAAATTAATTTGTGACTTGTTCAAAACAGTACTATCTGCCTAAAATAGGAACCTTTGTACAAGACTGAATTTTTTTCGTCATGAACCGTAAGAATGATTCAGAATTTTGTTAACTAACCTTGACTTTTTACGTACTCACCGACTACTACGGTATTTCCGTAGTTTTAGAGAGTAAAAATATTTTTTAGTAGTAGCAAAGGCAATGAATGCATTATTTTTTTAAATCAGAGGTAAGCGAATTTTATCCACCACTTATAATTTTAAATAGGTACATAAAAAATCAAATCCTGATAATACTCATACTTTTATTAAAAAAAAAAAAGCAAAAATATTCTATTCTATTTTCTGCTTAATTTCACTACCAGTTAAATACATTTCCATGAAGTTTCAAATGTCAAATTTGGGCCAGTATGTTTCGATACAGAATTTGCTCTTGAAAAAAACTTGTAAATATTTGTTTTCGTTTCTATTTTTTACGCCCTATAGCAACTATAATAGTCAAAGAACATTGCGTGAATGTTGTATAGAGCTAAAACTTCGGGTTTGCATGTAAACTACCTTTACATAGATAATTTGTAGAGAAAGATTTTGAACGCGCTTATTGGACTTCTCGGCAACGTCTTCTGTGACGTATGGCTAATTTATATACATAATTACAACACAAATCTAAATGAATATGAAAATAAAATAGAATGGATCTGTACAATAAGGGACAATATTCAGTGAAAATATTTAAAGTTAAGATCTCTGTTACAGTCGTGACCCAGGCATCCTGGTTGAGAACCACTCGTCTTCTGGGTTGCTCACCACACTAATTTTTTATCATGATGCAGGTTCTTTGGAGACGACTCCTAGGGGTTGCTCGCCATTCTCGATTCCTGTATAATGTTATGTAATGCTATGTTGTTGGGCTAGCACAGAGTGTGTTAAGATAATGCCACATCCTTGAGAAAAAAGGCACCAATAGGGTTAATTCTAGTATTGTCCTCTATTAGGTTTATGTCTAGGAGTGAGTTAAAGTTACTTGTAGTGCAATTTTATACATCTTCATAGAAATTTAAGTTTGAATTATTTTTATAGCCTTTGATATCATCGATTGTATTTTGAATACTGTTACTGCTTATGCATTTCTTGGCTCACAAATGTATTCAAATTACCCATTATATATTGATGATAATATATACTGGTAGTGAAATAATTTTAATTCCTTCTATTCAAAAAGAATAAACTATCCTTGATTACCATTTTTTTTTCTGACTTTTAACGTAGATATTTAAAAGTGAAACTGTCATAACTATTAATAAATTTGATTACTAATAGTTTATTACTTTTGAATGAAAAGAAGAAATGAAATGTTTTTATTGCCATCATTTTTGACGGATAAATGATACACCTGTTGTAGCAAAACTCTTTAACAAACGATGCAATGATACAAAACGGATGTACCTTAAGCTGCATTAAGTGGGGTTTTTTTTTCGGAGCAGGGTATAACCTAGAAATCAACCACGTGGTCTAAAAATTAATATCAAATTGAAATTTTTCGTCTAGACATTTGTAATTAAATAAAGTATTTTAAATTTTTGTTTGATAGCAAGATTTGATGTTGCGCTTGAAGCCGTTTTCTTGTTTAGCAATGAAAAAACCCAGTAATTTTAAACACAGCGTGGTGTTAAAAAGGTAACAATGTTTACTAAAACAGTAATGTCTACATAACGCATAAAAATGTCTTATTTTAGAAAATATATCGGATAATAAATCTAGAAATCAACGATTATTTCAAAAAGCAGGTGTACCAATTCGTTATTTCCGGCCGAAAAAGTTATTGATAGCGTATTTACTTTGCTAATGGAGTACACCTAAAATCAATCATTATTCCATGAAAACATTGATGATTTTGCATAAAAGATATAAAACATTTCTTTCGTAAAAAAATTAATGTTTTAAATGAATTAAAAATTTTATGAATAGCATCACAAATTTGTGGTACAAATTCTAGAAATAATAATCATGATAAAGAAATAAATATTGATAACAATTCTGCGGTAATTTTATTATCGTTGCACTTTTTTATTGGATAATAATTTCTTATCATTAACCCTCTCGTTTTCGCCAGTCTGGAACATTCTGATACATGAAGTTCAAAATGTAAATGAGCTTGTTATCGCTTAATCTCAATGAAAGAGGTTTTATTTTTTTATACTTGTTTTAATTACTTAACAAATTAGAATGTGTTTTTTTTTTCCTTCTATTAACCACGGAATTTTAAAAATGTGTTGAATAATTTACAACAGAAAAATTAATATTAAACAAAATAAAAATATTACTTAGTTTGAGCATTTCAATGCTCTCGTTACATATACTCTCGTTATTTTTATTTTTATTTATTTAATTTAAAACAAGCAAATTTTTAAAATATAATCACCTTGCTTTAATTAATTTAATTTTTTTTCTTTAATTTTTTTTAAAAAACTAGAAATGCAAACTTGACTAGAAAACTTGAGCTTTCAAATATTATTTTTCTCAACTAAACACACAAAAAAATGAATATTGTTTAAAAGCACAATTAATAAGAAAATGTTGGCATCATAAATCAACCACCAGCTTAATTGAGATATATTATAGAGAGTCATTATTTTGAAACAAATTGTACTCAAACAAAATCGTTCTTTTTTGATAGCGCAATTATAAAAATAGAAAAAAAAAACTTTGTTTGATCTGTACGTTTTATATTAATTGGAAAATAGAGGGAAAACACTGATACTTTCTGGTGTAATATAGTTGTAAATACATAATTACCTAAGCGTTCGTAAAAGTTTTGAATACATATCATTGTACCAGTAAAAATTTATTCCTCGAGAAATCATTATTTTCTCATGTTATTATTTCATGTGGTATGGTACAAACATCAGTATAACTTTAAAATTTACAATATACTAAAAATACTAAAACCTTGCAATAACACAATTATTTTCTCTTGTAGTACTAAAATAGTTAAAGTACCAATAAAATCTTTGCATACAAAACACATATTAAAATTACTAATGCCTTGAAAAAATATGATTATTCTCTCGATTTGTTAAATAACCTAAGCATCGATAAAAGTTTTGACTGCGAAGTATTATACTGAAATTACTAATACCTTGAAATAACACAATATTTTCTCATGTAGTACTAAAGATAGTTTAAATTCCATTCCAGTACTACAGATAGTTCGATAGTTTAAACTCCTATAAAATCTTTGCATACAAAGCACATATTAAAATTACTAATGCCTTGAAAAAATATGATTATTCTCTCGATTTGTTAAATAACCTAAGCATCGATAAAAGTTTTGACTGCAAAGTATTAAACTGAAATTACTAATACCTTGAGATAGCCCAATTATTTTCTCATGTAGTACTAAAGATAGTTTAAATTCCATTCCTGTACTACATATAGTTCGATAGTTTAAACTCCAATAAAATCTTTGCATACAAAGCGCATATTAAAATTACTAATGCCTTGAAAAAATATGATTATTCTCTCGATTTGTTAAATAACCTAAGCATCGATAAAAGTTTTGACTGCAAAGTATTAAACTGAAATTACTAATACCTTGAGGTAACCCAATTATTTTCTCATGTAGTACTAAAGATAGTTTAAATTCCATTCCAGTACTACAGATAGTTCGATAGTTTAAACTCCAATAAAATCTTTGCATACAAAGCGCATATTAAAATTACTAATGCCTTGAAAAAATATGATTATTCTCTCGATTTGTTAAATAACCTAAGCATCGATAAAAGTTTTGACTGTAAAGTATTATACTGAAATTACTAATACCTTGAGATAATACAATTATTTTCTCATGTAGTACTAAAGATAGTTTAAATTCCATTCCTGTACTACAGATAGTTCGATAGTTTAAACTCCAATAAAATCTTTGCATACAAAGCACATATTAAAATTACTAATGCCTTGAAAAAATAGGATTATTCTCTCGATTTGTTAAATAACCTAAGCATCGATAAAAGTTTTGACTGTAAAGTATTATACTGAAATTACTAATACCTTGAGATAATACAATTATTTTCTCATGTAGTACTAAAGATAGTTTAAATTCCATTCATGTACTACAGATAGTTCGATAGTTTAAACTCCAATAAAATCTTTGCATACAAAGCGCATATTAAAATTACTAATGCCTTGAAAAAATATGATTATTCTCTCGATTTGTTAAATAACCTAAGCATCGATAAAAGTTTTGACTGCAAAGTATTAAACTGAAATTACTAATACCTTGAGATAACCCAATTATTTTCTCATGTAGTACTAAAGATAGTTTAAATTCCATTCCAGTACTACAGATAGTTCGATAGTTTAAACTCCAATAAAATCTTTGCATACAAAGCACATATTAAAATTACTAATGCCTTGAAAAAATAGGATTATTCTCTCGATTTGTTAAATAACCTAAGCATCGATAAAAATTTTGACTGTAAAGTATTATACTGAAATTACTAATACCTTGAGATAATACAATTATTTTCTCATGTAGTACTAAAGATAGTTTAAATTCCATTCCTGTACTACAGATAGTTCGATAGTTTAAACTCCAATAAAATCTTTGCATACAAAGCGCATATTAAAATTACTAATGCCTTGAAAAAATATGATTATTCTCTCGATTTGTTAAATAACCTAAGCATCGATAAAAGTTTTGACTGTAAAGTATTATACTGAAATTACTAATACCTTGAGATAATACAATTATTTTCTCATGTAGTACTAAAGATAGTTTAAATTCCATTCCTGTACTACAGATAGTTCGATAGTTTAAACTCCAATAAAATCTTTGCATACAAAGCGCATATTAAAATTACTAATGCCTTGAAAAAAATATGATTATTCTCTCGATTTGTTAAATAACCTAAGCATCGATAAAAGTTTTGACTGTAAAGTATTATACTGAAATTACTAATACCTTGAGATAATACAATTATTTTCTCATATAGTACTAAAGATAGTTTAAATTCCATTCCTGTACTACAGATAGTTCGATAGTTTAAACTCCAATAAAATCTTTGCATACAAAGCACATATTAAAATTACTAATGCCTTGAAAAAATAGGATTATTCTCTCGATTTGTTAAATAACCTAAGCATCGATAAAAGTTTTGACTGTAAAGTATTATACTGAAATTACTAATACCTTGAGATAATACAATTATTTTCTCATGTAGTACTAAAGATAGTTTAAATTCCATTCCTGTACTACAGATAGTTCGATAGTTTAAACTCCAATAAAATCTTTGCATACAAAGCGCATATTAAAATTACTAATGCCTTGAAAAAATATGATTATTCTCTCGATTTGTTAAATAACCTAAGCATCGATAAAAGTTTTGACTGTAAAGTATTATACTGAAATTACTAATACCTTGAGATAATACAATTATTTTCTCATGTAGTACTAAAGATAGTTTAAATTCCATTCCTGTACTACAGATAGTTCGATAGTTTTAAACTCCAATAAAATCTTTGCATACAAAGCGCATATTAAAATTACTAATGCCTTGAAAAAATATGATTATTCTCTCGATTTGTTAAATAACCTAAGCATCGATAAAAGTTTTGACTGTAAAGTATTATACTGAAATTACTAATACCTTGAGATAATACAATTATTTTCTCATGTAGTACTAAAGATAGTTTAAATTCCATTCCTGTACTACAGATAGTTCGATAGTTTAAACTCCAATAAAATCTTTGCATACAAAGCACATATTAAAATTACTAATGCCTTGAAAAAATAGGATTATTCTCTCGATTTGTTAAATAACCTAAGCATCGATAAAAGTTTTGACTGCAAAGTATTATACTGAAATTACTAATACCTTGAGATAACACAATTATTTTCTCATGTAGTACTAAAGATAGTTTAAATTCCATTGCAGTACTACATATAGTTCGATAGTTTTAACTCCAATAAAATCTTTGCATACAAAGCACATACTAAAATTTTAATACCCCGAGAAAGCATTGTTTGTCTCTGGAATAGTTAAAACCTAAACGTCAGTAAAAGTTTTGAATTACGCTGCACATCACAGTATATAATATCTTAAAAGAGCATTAACTTACCTTCAAAAACTCCCCCACTTTCTTAAGTATACAGAATAATATTTATTTATATTTTTATGTCGTTGTTCACTCTTAAAAAATTTATCAAAGTATCTGTAATCATTGTTTTCAGAGATAAGTTTGCTTTTTACCCCAGCTCAAACACTTAAGTTTTTATTTGACAGTGATATCTCTTCACGTTATCATTTTTACTTGGTCAAAAAATCACTTTATTTCGTAACTTAGGTAATGTTTAAATACTTATTGAGAAATAAAAGAAGTCGAGAAGAAATCCGGAACGTAAAAATAAAAGCAGGCCGCACCTGTTAATGTCATTTTTAATGAGAGAAGGTCATAGTTGTGACCGGAATATGCTTTTTTGCACATTTTTCAAGCTTGATTATTTAAGGTTGCTAATTTCATTGTTACTGTCATCTTATCACTTATTAGATGAATCGAAACACACAATATACATGTACATAAATCATGATGCAAGAACACAACTACTAGACTCGTATCGTATATTGTGAAATTTTTTATGAATTGTTACAGATGACCATAATTATGAAACATACAAATTTTAAAAGTATTTTACTCCTAAAAAATTGACATTGTTTGATTAATTCTTCCAAACTAAAGGGTCACCCAAAATTAACACGACTTACATTTTGAGAAGTTTCATGAAATTATACCAACAAAAGTGACAGCTGATAGTTCAGGGTCGTTAAAGGGGAACCCTCGACGACTGTATTTTTTTATTATTGAACAAGAACTTAAGCATTGTTGTGTCATTTCTAGGTTTTTTTTTTAAATTTCTGTTTTGGTCGGTTTGGAATATTGGTTCCTCTGATTATGAGACTTAACCCTGTTGGACTTACTTGAAATTTGCACGATCATCCAGGCTTTAAAGAATAAATTTGTTTGTCATACTAACAAAATTTATGTGTTATGGTCATTGAAAATTTCGAATAAAGAGTGCGTAGCATTTCTTTATTATCTGATATGCATTCCCATGTTTAACTCAATCCGGTATACTTTATGAATAAAGAAAAATATTTAAATGTTTTTTTTTCAAGAAAAATTTCCTTAAGCGTGATTTTTGGGGCATCTTGTATTTCATTCTTTCATAATAATATAAAAAATCTCGCTTTATGTTTTAAGTAGTAGCGCAACGTAAATTTTGTAGCAATTCGTAACTCTCCTAGCAAAATTACTTCCAGCATGAATTTTGGAACCTCTGGTATTTCATTCTTGCATGAAAATAATAAAAACAAAAACTTCCCTTTATGTTTTAAGTAGTAATTTAATACTAAGCGTAACATTTTTCTAGCAAAATAATTTCTCGTATGAATTTGGGAGCGTCTTGTATTTCATTCTTGCATGATAATAATCATAAAAAAAACTTGCTTTTATGTTTTAAGTAATAATGTAATACTAATTGCAACGTTTTTCAAGCAAAATTACTTCTAGCATGAATTTTGGCACCTCTTGTATTTCCTTCTTGTATGATAATAGTAAAAAAAAACTTACCTTTGTGTTTTAAGTAATAATGTAATTCTCATTGTAACGTTTTTCAAGCAAAATTACTTCTAGCATGAATTTTGGCACCTCTTGTATTTCCTTCTTGTATGATAATAGTAAAAAAAAACTTGCCTTTGTGTTTTAAGTAATAATGTAATTCTCATTGTAACGTTTTTCTAGCAAAACTACTTCGAGCATGAATTTTGGGACCTCTTCTAACCGGGGACCGATTCTTGCATAATAATAAGAAAATAAACTTGCCTAATAATAATCGTAACGTTTTTCTTGCAAAATTATTTCTTGCTTGAATTTTGGGGTACCTTGTAATTCATTCTTGTTTGATAATATAAAACATACCATTGAACTTGAAGCAATAATGAAATATTAACCCATTGAGAGTTTCGAAAATTAAAAAAAATTAATAAAATATTTCTCTTTCATGTGCCATGTTTTTCCTATCAAATAAGATAGAAAAACTGTGTTTACTAAACAAAATTTTAGCTGAATATGAAGTTCAATAGCACAATCGAAATCTGCTAAATTGAATTATTAGGTAATCTGGGTAAGTTTGTGAAACGGTGTTCTAAACTAAAACTGATGCCACAGGAATAATCTCGCATCTATATACAACAATGCAATCATTCTAAAGGTTTTAAGAAGATAGGTGGTGAAAGATTATCTCAGGGTTGTGCAAATTGCATTTATATGAAAGTAAATAAGCGTTCCTGATTTACTACTTATCGTAAATATATTCCACAATTAACTCATTTCATCGTTTGAAACTCAGAACAGCCGAGGGTTTTCAATGCATCAAAAATATAGAAACGACAACGTGAGTGATTAAATATATTCTATGATTTTAAAAACATCGATATCATCTTCAGCTTTGTAACAACCTTATTCCAAAACTTACTGAGCTTTAGTGTTTTTCTAATCAATTAAATACTCTAATTATCCCCAAATCCTTTTTTTTTTTAACGGCAGGCACTGAACTGTTCGTTCTTCGCCATACTATGCCGGAATTGTTGCTCATTTCGCGTTACCCAGTGGGCACCTGTGAACCAAAGTTGCCGAGCAACATTGCCCACGCCACACTGCCACAAACCAGTTTATAGGGTGGGCCACATTCACACATTACACACAACAGAGGACAGCACAAAGAGAGAGAGAAACATCCATGCCCAGAACGGGATTCGAACCCGCAGCCTATGGCTTCTCAGTCAGGCACGCTAACCGCTCGGCCATCTGGCCGGCTCCCCAAATCCTTACTTATCATACACAGATTTGAAAAGAAAACGTGGAACATAAATGTTTTATCTATAATTTATTAATTTAAAAATGAATTAATTATTTTGTTCTCCTAAAAGTCAAATGCTTTTGAAAATATTGAAGCCAGACAATTTTCTAATTCATTTTACATTGGTTTTTATTTCTTTTAATTCAAAACGGATTTTTACCGAGACATTATATGAATTAAAAAAATTAACGATCATGTTGGCATGTTAAACACACGTGTAAATTAAACATTTGATCGTGTTGGTCATATTATTCTTTTTTATATGAATCATATTCGGGGAGATTTAAAGGATATAGTTCAATTTCTTTTTAAATCATACTTATAAAATTGTCAAAACCGAAAATTAATTAGCCTTTCTGAAAAAAAGTTGCATTTTTACTCAAGATTTGTTCAGATAATTAATAACAGTTATACTATAACAGTGATATTTGTTATCATAATAAGTTAGAATATAACATGATAAATATTTTTATCAAATTGTTTTGTAAGTTAAGTTTTAAAGGTTTTTTCATGACACGCATACTCTTCTAAAGCACCATAAAATTTAAACTTTATTATTGATGACGATCTTTTTTGCCAAAATTTAAAACAGCTTTTTATTTGCTACAGTTTAAGCTCTTATATATAATAAAATTTAAACAAAGCAGTTTAAGCATTAGTTTAACAAAGATAAAAGATTAGAATATGATTTTTAATCGAAAGAAGAATACAATCGAAAACTTTGAACTAATACTACGTCTCTACAGCATATCTTAATATTAATCGACTGACTTTCAACATATTGAGTTTGTTTCCGCGCTTAAATATCACGATCTGTTTATTTGATGACTGGATATATATATTCGAGCAACAATCTATAATCTTAACCTAATTAAATTTCGAATAAATCAAAATTTATAACTTTTACGAATTAAAACGTTAAACTTGCTAAAACGTTCTTCAGTGATTATTCCGGTAGAAATTAATTATGGTCTAATAATATCTGAGTCCATAAAAATACTATCAAAAACAGAAAATATTTTACTCGGTAATTGCGAAATAGATAATAACAATAAATAACCAGCTTCGTTCATCACTTTTATTTTGAATTTTTCTTTACCAACCTTTCGTTTCATATTTCATATCACTATTGTTATTCCTCATTCACGTCTGGCAAGTCTTTAAAACGGACGCCTGTTTTTTAACGCTTGAAACATGTTGACTGTAGTTTATATTTTGCATAATTTCCAAGTGAATGAAGTATTTAAATCAAGTAAAAAAACACCAAATTCAAAACTTTTCGTTTACTTCCATAATAAGATACAATCTTATAAGCAGCAATGAGCAATTCTTTAAATTTTAATTCTGTTAAACGAATATCCATTTCGTTGTGTATATTTTTATGCTTAGAGAAATGCAATAGGCTACATGACAATAAATATTAGACATAGAAAACAACGTGGTGATAGCCTTAATTAAAGCAATTTTTTTAAACAAAAAATTACAAAATTAATGAAGTAAAACTTACAGTACAGTGTAGTGTTTTAAACTTAAAGAATCCAGCAAAAGTTTATTCTATAGAATCATAATCGTTGCTTAATTAGGCCAGAATATTTTTCGAAGAAAAAAATGAATTATAAATTCGTTGATGCGTTCATATCGAGCACAAGCCAGGAAAGAAATTAAAACTAGAAAATCTAATGACGCAAAATCAAACTTTATCTTCTTTTCTAACATCTGAAACCCAGATGATCTATAGGCGTCAAAAATAGTATTTTTCTCACACTTATTGATAACCAAAGAGTTCAATTTCGATATGAATATTGATGTATCAAATATATCTGACGGTTAAAGATCTTAACGATATGCCTAATTTTAACAAAAATTTTAAAATAGTATTTACTTCTGAATAAAAAAAATAGAAATGTGAATTTCTAAATAATTTTTAAAGTAATTGCAGTATAAAAATATTCGTAATATTCTTTAACTTTCATGCCTGTTTAGTTTCTGTTTGCTAAAAAAATTAGCATAAAGTATTAAGTATCAAAACGATAAAATAAAAAAACACACGAATTTCTGCTTATGAATTTTACCAGATATAAATAAATATTTGATCAATTAAATATTTTTATTAATATTTTTGAAAAATTGTAGTTTTAAATAAAGTAAGGAGAATTAGTTTTTAAAATTCTAACTAATAATTTGTTCACCAATCGCCTCTTTGAAACTAAACCGTAGTAACTCAAAGAAAACTAAAAATGAGATATTTGGGTCATTTTGTGTAAAAAATATCACCCGTTTAGAGAAACAACGTGTTATCTTCATAGTTCCATGGAATTAATTTAGAGAGCAGATAAATCGTTATCGCATTGGCGCGATTCGCCCTCTTGGTTTTAGGGAATAGTGTAGCAGTGTGCCAGTTGCAACAAAACCTTGGGAGGAGATAACGTCGTTTTGAAGCTAAACCGTGGCAACTCAAAAAGGCAAGTTTTTCAGGAGAGCGATTTTTTTTTTCCCTACACTGTTGTATGTCAAAATTTGAATTATTATTTTTTTTTTTTTAATTTCCTATGAGCTGCACAATCAGTCTTCCCGATGAGCAGATCTAGTGCGTTCTCTAGAAGTGGTATCCACTCTTTCAGTGGCCACCACAATGGGTGAGATACCGTTGGCCATGTTAATTTGGACGTCTAGTTTCTACCGGACGAGATGGCAGCACCGAGACTCGATTTGGATGATAAAGTGCACTAGGAATTTGCCGGAAATGCCAAGAGCCAATAAAGCACTCCAGGGATCTTTTACATGCCGTATAATCACACGACATGGCCGCTGAGGATTTTCTGCATCCCGAAAATCCGGTGTTTGGGCCGGGGATCGAACACTCAGACTTGGGCTCAGAAGGCCGACGACAAACCAACTGCGCCACCCAAAATTTGATTGTCAAAATTTGAAATAAAATATGAAATATTCGGGAGGATATTTTGAAGAGCATAGTTGTATTTTGAAATAACTCTCCACTTTTAATAAAAGTTTTACAGAAAAGTGTTGCAACTCAAAGTACCTTATCTTGTTTCGAAATTACCACAAAATTAGAAATGCTACAAGAATCAGGCCTGGTTCATTGAAAAATGTAGAAAGGTTCTTTTTAATGTAAACTATTTTGCAATAGTCGCCATAGTTTCGAGTCAACCTGCGGTGGAAGTTCCTGAAAAGTTAGAAATCGCGTTCCTGAGAAATTTGTTTTTTTTGAGTTACCACGGTTTAGTTTCAAAGCAACGAAATATCGATGTTGGCTTGGTACACAAATATCAGGGTTTTCAAAAAATAATTTTGCATACATTTCCAAAGCAAAGTAATTTTCTTTTAACTAAGATTAATATTTCATAGAATGTCAATACAGCAATAAAATAAATTGTGGCCAAATTTTAGAATGTATTAGAAACTAACAATTAGAAATGAAACTAATGTTCAAAACTAGAAACTAATGTAAAGGACTTCTATTGATAAAGTATTTAAAAATATTAATCTACAAGATAATGTAAATACCAGTGCTACTGACATCGAAATGATTAGCAAAATAATAACGGCAAATTAACGAACAACTTTCTACAAAATTCTAAACAAAAGAAATTGTGGTAAAATTTTGTAATATTGATAAAACTCTATGCATTTTTCTTACATATTTCAATAAACGTCTTGCGGCATAAAATTTTGACGTAGAAGTTTTATTAAATATGCTATTCATATTTTCTTCATTATTTTGTATTAATTCAAGTTAAAATAAATGTAAAACATTATATTTAACATTTTCATATTTATGGTTATAAAATATAAAATGAAACGCCGGTGTATTTTCCAGCGTTCAAAGTAAAATCTTCCAAACACGGTTTACTGCCAAAGCAATATTCTTTTTTTCAAATTTGCACTTATTTGCAGTAGCTTATATCTAAGAGAAACAGTTATTCATCCTTGATATTTCTTTAATTAGCAAAATCAAATGTTGATGATTTTTTTAATATAATGAAAATAAAATGTAAAGCTACATTTTTGGGGGATTTTATATTTTAATTCAAATATAATTTCGATAATCTGAAAGATTTTTATTGTGACCATTACTGTTTTTTTTTATAATTAAATTTAAATAAATATATTTTTGCTTATAATTAGAGCATCAGAAAAAGACATGTATAGTAAACACTGGTGACTCATCTGTGTTATTTGATTTAAAAAAAGGAAAATAAATCTCGTAGAAAATTTTGAAATTATTATAACAAAGTTAAAATGTTTAAGCTTACATACCATGTTTTTATAATACTCACAAATGAGTACAAAAGTTTAAAAATCTTTCGTTAGGTAATTTCGAGATTAGTTTTAAAAATTAGAAATAAAATTTTACAATTTAAATAAATTTTGAAGTTTAGTGCAAAATAAAAAATGCTTACAGTTTTGAGTAATATATGTCATAGAGAATAATATTTATTAACAATCTCATAATTTCATCAAGAATAAAACAATAATAATTACACATCTCCATGTTTCAGATATATGTACAATCCGAGACGTCTTCCCTACGAAAGGAAGTGACAAAAAAGAACCATTCATAAATTCTGACATCTCATTTCCCTACCAAAACGCAGTTTGCAATTCGTGGACTTGCGCAATTTTTGCCGATCGTACGTATTTGAAGAAACTGAATTTTCACTTCTTTTTGTGTATAATAATTTTTGATTCTGTTTCAACGCTTGCTTAAAAGGAATATACGTTTAGTGGACTTAAATATAATTTTTTTTTCTTTCAAAACTTTAAAAAGATTCGCATAGAACGGAACAATTTTGTATATTCTAAATATCAGCAAACGCTATGCAGGGCAATTTCTTTCAAGTAATGTTATGTTAATATATTTTTAGGATTGCGATAAAGTTCTAAAATGAAATTCATTCAGCTGATTATCAAAAATTAATCTTAGACTTAACGGGATAGGGTTCTCGCATTCGAATGAAGTGACCCGGGTTCGAACCCCTCTCGATGGCTGGTCGATTCGAATTCCGCACCTGGCACGCACCGACCACACTGCTAACGTTGAGTATCCTCAGTATTAGACAGATTGGAGTTAAAGACCCCTTGCCGTTAGACTAATCGTGGGAGGTTTCCATGTTTTTCCTCTCCTTGTAACGAAGTGCGGGTTAGTTTCATCAAAAAGTCCTCTTCGAAGGCAAATTTCTCCCAATACTTGATCCAGGAGTTCGTATTCTGGAAAAGGTTCAAAATTAAAAGGCTACGAAGTTGAACAATGGTAATCGTAAACCAAAAAAATTCGATCGCCTGTTC
Organism: Parasteatoda lunata; assembly: GCA_949128135.1. Classification (NCBI taxonomy): domain Eukaryota; kingdom Metazoa; phylum Arthropoda; class Arachnida; order Araneae; family Theridiidae; genus Parasteatoda; species Parasteatoda lunata. Next base: position 49,460,912 of record OX421978.1, on the reverse strand, counting down.
AACGACGATTATAAAATAAAATTAATTTTATTCTTTCATTTCTTATTTTATTATTTTTTGGGGGGAAAAGGTGAATGAATTTTAAAATAATTTCACTTAATGAAAAAAATGGTCATAAATTTGAATTCTGAGCTTATAAATAACCAATGTTTTAAATTATGTGCTTATAAATAAACTCGATGTGTAAAGACTAAGCGAACGAACACAGAAAGCAGCTCTCCAGTGTTCTCCTCGCTTTTTGACCTTACGTAATCTTTACGGTGATCAAGTAAACTATAATCTACGAGATAGTAATCTACGATACTAATCTATGATAATTTTAGGACCCCAAATTTTTATTCATTTATTTCGGAAAGGTGGATGGTGAGATTTTCAAAATGTTACGATAATTTTTACTTCGATCCTTCGATAATCTTATATCAAAATGTTACGATAATTTTTACTTCGATAATCTTATTTGAAAATGTTACGATTATTTTGACTGCGGTAATTTTTACAGCGATCTACAATACAAAAACGTATGATTTACTAATCTACGATAATTATTTTAAAGATCAATTTTTCATGGAAAGGTGCGATAATCGGGGCGGTGTTTTCACAACTTTACGATCCTACTATAATCTTTACTGCGATCTACGATATATATTAATCAACGATATATTAATCTACGATATATTAACCGACGATATATTAATCTACGATACATTTTTCTATGATACATTAATCTACGAAATATTAATCTGCGATATATTAATCTAAGATAATTATTTTTAAGACTTTTTGTAGAAAGGTGGTTGGGTTTTTTAAAATTTTACCTAATGTAAAGAATGACCATAAATTTGAATTCAGATCTTATAAATAACCAAATTTTTAAATTATGTGCTTATAACTATAAATAAGTTCGATGAGAAGATATCAAGTGAAAGAATACATAACTTATTAAAGAAAGTAACACTCCACGTTTGGCCTCGCCTTTTGACCGCCTGATAATCAATATTGTGATCTACGATAATCTCATTTCAAATTTTTATAATAATCGGGTGGGATTTTCCAATTTTTACGATAATCTTTAATACGATTCTACTATGATCTTTACTGTGTTCTCCAATAATTATTTTTAGGAAGAAAAAAAAATTTTTGGCGGAAAAGTGGATGGCGGAATTTTTACAATTTCACGTACTGTAAAGAATGACCACAAATTTCAACTTCTTGAATTATAAATAACCAAATTTGTAAATGCCGTGTTTATAACTAGATGAGAAATAATTAAATGAACGGACATTTAGCTTATAACAGGAAATAGCTCCCTTTAGTGTTGGCCTCGCTTTTTAACCCTACGATAATCCTTACTTTTACCCAAATTTATGTAAACAAAACTCTTTTTTTTTTTTTTCCAACACCGTATATTGGTACTTTTTTGTATTTTCTGAAGTTATCAGCAGATGGCAGCACAAATTATAGGTGGAAAATAGCTTTCCATCGACTTTTAAAAATTATTCTTCCAAAGTCCTTATAAAAGGTTAAAAACACAGTAATTTCATTTGTTCAACCTGAAATATTTATTTTCAAACATAAAATTCAAGGTGTTGATTTTTTTCATTTGTAACTTCTCTTATTTAAAAAGGAGATTTCTTTATTTTAAGTTTTAGAAAATTTTACGATTTACTATTTTATTTTTTGTTGAAAAGATTTTGAGTTACAAGGATTCTGATCACCATTATAAATGATCAATCAAATATTTAAGACCTGCTACGCGAAACTTTTAAGAATTGACAAAATTTGAGATTAAAAATAGTTGACAATTGTGTTTAAAGAAGATAATTTCTATTATTATCTTGCATTTAGTTTATCAAAAATTACAAAAGAAATTAGTTGAGAAATTTATATTAAGAGATTTTTACCAATAATGGAATTTTATTTGCTGCGCAAGGGATAATTGAGTAACATTTCTTTATTTTTTACAAAAAGGCTCGTTCCTACTGTGGAATTGATTTTTTTCAGATAATGATGAAACTATTGCTATATATTTTAAATCAAATGTGATAGATAATAAAAAATATTATTCACTTTGTTTAAGAACAAATGTCTACCACTTTTCTGGTGTAAAAATTTTTTTCTTTACACTCGATTTAAGTGCTTTTTGCTGTTCTCTACAAAATATTGTATCTATGCTCCTTCTTAATAAGGAATGCACTAATAGCATATTCCTTGCCATTAATTTTTTCACTATTTTCTAAAGGAGCTTCTGCCATCGCTTCAAAATGGGTCGTGTTCTTTCGACAGAAATTTCCGGTACACCCTCGGCAAAAGAAACCCTCCAACACTGCTGCAAAGTCTGCAAATCATCACAGTTTCTGCAGATAATTTTTCATCTGAGATTTCAGAAGGAAAAAAAACAGAAAAGAAAAGAGAAAGGGTTAACGAGACGATGTGTGCAATATATGTACAGATGTGTGCAATATATGTACGATGTGTGCAATATATGTAGTCGCAGGGTCTCAACGCTCCACGAGATGAGGGATACCCTGGATGAAGAAGTTCCGGGGTTGATTGGGGAACCAATTCTCAATGGCAGTTTTGACATCATTATCGTCTGAAAATCGCTGTCCCTTCAGAGTTTTCTTGAATGGACTGAAAATGAGTAGAGGATGTTCGAAAACCTCTCTGCAGAATTGTCTACAATTTGGAATCTGATATCTCATAAAAACGACCATTATCATGCAAGAGGATAACCCTGTGTGACATCATGTCACGTTGGTGGTTCTTGATATTCTTTCTCAGTTCGTGCAATGTGGCACTCTACTTGGCTGCAGTAACAGTTGCGTCTGTAGGTAGCCATTCCAGGAGTAGTGGGCTATCATTGACGTGACGTGGATGAAGCAAGTTAATATGACTTTAGCAGCTTTAATCCCTTTGGCTACTAACGGAGCTCATTTGTCCCAACAAATGTTTAAAAATTACTAATGGCGTGAAAAGCACTTAAACACATTTTAATATGTCCCAGTCGTACAGTCGAACCAAGCATACGTGTTTCATGCGTCAAATATTCCCTAGATGGAGCTAAAAGTGTTTCTTGCATGAAATAGCATTGTGATTTTGCGCTGAGACAGATATATCCCACTAGTATTCTTCATTGGGACAGACATATCCCACTCGTATTCTTCATTGGGACAGATATATCCCACTCGTATTCTTCATTGGGATTGTTATGTCCATTCATATTTTATTCATTTTTTTCTCAAATGAACATAGAAAAAAGAACAAATATGAGTTGCCAAATGTGTAATGTCGGGTTATGCAAAGATTGCTTCACCCTGTATCATACCATGTAAAAAAAAGTCCATATAATAATTTTCTCCTTAATGATAGATGTACTTGTAGTATGTCGATCACTACAGGTGGGACATATATATCCCACCATTAAGTACTTACGGGACATATACATGTCCAAGCCTCTAAATTGATAACAGCTTGTCAGAAAGATCCCAAATACTAAATTTGCCTTATTTGTGACCTATTTTGTCCTTTTGAATAATAAACGGGCCAAAAAAATTTATTTTTAAAATTCGTAGTCAAAGAGTTAAGTTGACGAGCAAGCCTTCTTTGGCCGTAAGAATTACGAGTGCCGCTATTCTATGCTCATACTTTTAGAAGCTGGATCAAAGTGATAGCATCCTGTTTCATCAGCGTTAGTGATCATTGAAAGGAATTGGTTCACCATTTCGTGACACCAAATAAGATGTTGCATGGAAAAACACATGCGATGAATCTTTCGCTCATCTCTCAAATGCTTCGGCACCCATTCCTCGCAAACAATTCATACAGCATTGTGTATATACTTTCTTTGGTCATAGACAATTTCTCTGCTATTTCTCGTGTGGGGAATCGATGATTATTCCTCACTTGACGGTCCATATCTGCAACTGCTTCCTCGATGATAGCCAAATGCGTTCGAACAGGTCGTGACATGTTGTCAAAACTTTTTTTTTACCACTACGAAAATACCTACACCATCGAAATACCGATCTGCGAGACATACATTCCGTGCCATACATATTCCACGATAGATTTCACTCACATTTTGCGCAGTTAAAAAATTTGACGATCGCGCGTTGACGCCATTTGGAGACAACCATGATGCAAACGATACCGCATGCATTCTCAGCACTTCGCACCCTCTGTAGAAGCATGCGCAGACATCTTTCTCTTCAAGTCGCGGAGTTATAACCGCAATGCCACTTTCATTTGGGTGACCCTTATACTTGTAAATGTAAGTTATTGCGCATACCCTCTAACCTTTGAGGTTTGAGCTAATTTGTTTTTTAGTATGGTCGGGAAATGAAGTAGAATTGTTTAAAACTAGGTAAATTTTTTGAAATGTTCCTTAGAACAAAAGAGCAAATAACTAGACTGTCTGATCATTTATTTATCTGCTTAAAGCATTTATATCTAGTGGTATACAAAATTCTGTTAATTCTACTTTATTAAAACACTAGCCGCTTAAGGCGGCCAGCTGTCCGCCACGCTAAAGGTTTTCACAAATAAAGTTTTTTAAAACATAGCAGGAAATCTGAAGATTAGTGGACAATTCTTCTTCCGCGTTCTTCAGATGTTTCTTGGGCCCTAGCACTGCTAGTGAAGACACGATGCTCTTCCAATCTTCTTTAACCTTTCTCAGGTGTTTCTCGGGCCCTAACACTGCTAGTTGAGACACGATCCTCTTCCAATCTTCTTTGACGTTCCTCAGGTGTTTCTCGGGCCCTAGCACTGCTAGTTGAGACACGATCCTCTTCTAATCTTCTTTGACGTTTCTCTGATACTTCTTGGGCTCTAGAATTGCTTGTCGAAATTCGGTCATGTTCCATCCTTCTTGGACGTTCCACAGACGTTTCTTGGGCCCTTCTTCTTTGAGAATCTCTTAATATCTTTTTCTTTGACAAAATACAAAGTTTTTTGAAAGGTGGTTCTGCCATGTCAGTAATCGGGTTTTTAAGAAGTCAACGAATACTTTAGAACAACAATTACTATAAAAGCAAATCATGAAACTTCAATATTAAAATCTAAGTGCTTACCTGCAAACTGAAACTTTCTGAAAATAACTAATTGCATTTAATAAAAACTGTTAAAATAAATAATAGAAAAACCAAAGAGATCCAAGGTAAGTGTGATCGTTCCTTCACAAACAATTAAATTCCTATTTTATATATTATATAGCTACAACGCTTAAGAAAAAAAAAACTAAAATGCTAAATACATGAAAAGAACACGAAAACGAATTAATTTTGGTAAAAATATACTTGAGGGTGCCCCTTGGCGAAATTGGCGGCTTATGTTTGGCGCCATTCCTGTTAGCGCGGAACACTGTGGTAACAGGAATGGTGGCCAAAACTGTATAAAATTGTAATGAACCCAATATAAGCAAAATTAATTAAAGCAATAAAGTGAATTTCGAATCGAAACAAAAAATAATTGAGTAAGTACAGAAAGAAAAGGAAAAAAAAACTCACTTCTTCATTAAGCTTGAATATTCTCAGATTTAGGTGCACAGAATTCTCTAATAGCACTTAGATACTGTCTAAATTTATTAGGAATGGAATTTGTGTACCTCTATCGCCAAATAAGTTCAGGGAAATACGAATCGAAAATGGCGTCCGTGGTACCGTACTGGCGGTGAAATTTTTTTTTTTTATAGTCCCTTTTTATGATTGCCCACAAACCTTCGATCTTATGAACCATAAGCAAAAGTAACCTTACCAGCCGGTATCCAACGCAGAACTAACAGACCTCTAAAATTACATAAACAGTTGAACATTTAAAAATAAAGCTTAAATCTAAATCTATCAGAATCACGATTGGGTTTCAACATCGCCCAGCTTGGCGATCAACCGCGAACACAACTTGGCGAGAATCAAGGGGCACCCTCAAATATAGTCTACCCCAAAAATTATCGTCTTAGCTTAAGAAAAAAAAATAGAGCGTGGAAAGAAGAAGAAAAACTTATTATAACAATTATGAACAGCGACAAATATATCAAAGCGAAGCGTTCTATTTTCGTATCGAATATGTTGCCACATTTTTAATACAAAAGTTAAACTTTTCTCCACTTTAATAAATGTAAACTAATGCGAACCTTACAATTAAATTATTAATTCCTTCGTATATTATTGGTTTTAGTTGTCGAAAATTAATATTTCAATTGTAAGGTTCACATTAGCATACATTTACTTCGTAAAAGTATTCATTAAGTCTCTATTTACTTCAAGATAAACCCTTTGGGGGTAAGTATTAATTAAATTGAATCATAAATTTGGCGTAAAATAACACTAAATTCATAATTTGTAGCCGTAAAAATGTTTTTCGCACGCATTATTTTTTAATTAAATAATTAATATTGGGAAATAACATAAAAATCCTTTTTTTTTTATGTTTTTTTTTTAAAGACTCATTTTCAGAAGGCAAAAAATATTACTTTATGTGGTACATTTTCAGTATTGGAATTTTATAGTTTATTTTTCGTTTTCATTAAAATAGGAGCCTCAAATTTCAACGGGGAACAACGGAGGTGTAATTATGGGGCAATTAGCCTAATTATTAGTAATATTAAATAACATGCTTTAGTTTGGTCACTAGGGTAGAGGCCTCAATCTTCTAGAAATTAAAAAATGTCGTTAATCATATTTTGTAGTTATCGGGGTAATTCGAGTGTAATTAGTTTAATTGACACTAATGCTAAATAACACGTTCCTACCAAGAAAGAAGTCTCAAATTTGGATAATGTGCTCTGCATAAGATAAATTAAAAAACTAAAAAGTTTCATTTCGATATTTTGTAATAATAGAAGTAATTACTCTAACTAAAGGTCATGCTAAATAAAAGTTGTCCCAAAAAGAGAAGTCTCAAATTTCAACCAAATGTTCTATATCAGGTATTGAGGAAGACTAAAAAAATGTTTAATATTAATATTTTGTAGTTCTTAGGTGTAATTTACTTAATTGACAGGGATGTGAAGTAACTGTTGGTTCAGTGTATGACTATGTGGAGGCCGGAACCGACTTCATGCAGACAGAAGATTATTTGAAATCGCTAATGCAGTTGAAATCGTTGATGAAGAGTATGATCGGATCAAATTTTGAATTAATACATTAAATTAAGTTAATACATAAAATTAAACGTATATCAATTCTCGAGCGTCTGTGATTTACTTTTTCTGCGTTTACATACATCGTTGAGAAAATAAGAGATAATATGACTTGAAAAAATAATAATATCAACCAAAAGTTACGATAAGTAACGAAAATGGTAACCCTATTAGGAGAAGCCGTTTGGGCAATTAAGCAACCCTATCGACAACTCCGAACTGCGAAATTGTCTTAATTGTTGATAGGGTGGAGGTTCCGCTTACGGTTGCTCATCCTCTAGTGTGATATCCGTAGTATGATCCGTCTTCTGTAGGGCCATACAAGCGAAAAAACGTGATTATTAGAGACAGTTCCAAGTTTCTAGGAACAATCAAATTTGTTCTTGATAAAGATTCGAACAAAACATATTCATGTATATTTCTCTATAGATCCAAAGCACACAAATAGTAATCAATACCAAAATTATCTAAGAATTTGAAATTACATATGTTATCCGTAAATTGCTTTGCAAGCTATTCTTTTTGGAATCATTAAAAAATATTAATTTTTGTCATTCTATACTTAAATATATTTGAGCCTACTTATATATTTTTGAAGTTGCAATCCAATTTAATTGCGAGTCATGTAGTTATTGTAAAAATTACTCTGAAAATCAGAAGTGGTTATGAACTAATTAAGTAGATGCTATTCAAATTTTTATTGAGATTTTAAAAATTACAAACAAGAACATGAAAACAAGTTTTTTGATGAAGAAGTAAATCGCTTTTTATAGCATGAATGAAATCAAGTTTTTAATATAACAAAAATCAGCAAAATATCATTTTTTTCTTCTTACAAATTTCTAAGTTCTGAACTTTTCTTGTGTTAAATATTGCATTTTACAATGTTACTTTACGTTATAACTTTTTTTCTTAACTTTTAACTACAAGTCTTGTTACGGGAAAAAAAACTACTCTAATGTTTGTTTTATTTTGCCTGTTTTGAAAATCTCGTAACATTCTTTTCATATCAGTCTAGTTGCTGCATCAATAGCAGCAGTTCTGTTGAAGGGTTAAGAACAGGTAAACATTAATAACTCCCACATTTCCTATCATTTTAAAACATTATTTCGAAAGAACTTCACCTGTCTTTAATCCTAATCTTTAAACCTGTAACTTATCAATTTTGTATTGAAATCGTGCAGCCTTAAGCTGCATAAACATTTTGCCCACAACTGATTATTGCTGGAATGCTTTGCTTTTTTCTTAAATATTAGTGTTTAGCGTGTATTGTCTAGCTTAGGAGAAACTTTATTCGAAGACAAGTTTTCCGATTATTGTTTCCTATTCCTTTTTAAAAAACATTTTATAATCAAAAAATCAATCAATCACAAACGATGCAATATTACACAACAGTACTTTTATTTTAAATTTTTAAAATTAAAAATAAAATAAGGCAAACTTGCAATTAAAATAAATTATCTAGACAAATATAAATGACTCTAAATAATTATTTAAAAACAAAAGCATATAAACATGCAAACGCACTACATACGACAAAAATGATAACCATGAAACGTGTGATTACAGTTATATCAGCTACAGAATTATCTTTTTATTATTTGATATATTTTTATGAATTATTTTAGGAACTGAATTGTTATTACATTCTTGCAGCCCACATCAAAAGTTGCTACATCAAAATATTATTAATTTAATAAAACTAACAATAGAAGGAGGAATTTCATCAATATTTACCAACGTAAAAAAACATATTAAATAATTGTTTAATAAGTTTGAAATAATTGTCAATAACTATTTCAGTAACTGAGTTATAATTATATTTTTAATAAGTCATATAAATTACTGAATTGTTATTGGATTATTGAGACATATATTATATCGTACTAAACTGAAGAATTATCAATTATATAGAACTAACAACAAAAAATTAGTTTTTTTAAAAAAATTAAGTTAAATAATTGTTTACAAACAAGACCTCTAAACATGCAGACACTTTAAACGCAACCATGTTGATAAGTTGATGATTAGGAAATACATCAGGTACAGATTTTTCATTTGATTACTGTGACATTCAAAACCCCTTGCAAAGCTAATAGCTAGTTATTAATTTTGGCCAACAACAAAAATATGAATTACATCAACATTATGTATTGTAAAAACGCATTTTTAAGAATATAGTGCTTGCGATTGAAAATATAAGCCTTAATTTTTGTTATATACCTCTTATGAAACAAAAACTAATATTTATAACTAAGCTAATTGTTTAGTTATTAATTTTGACCAATAACAAAAATATAATATATATTACCTCTAACTACCATGTATCAATCTCCAAACAGATAGGTTGTCGATAATTCGAAATCAGTGCACATTAGGCATAACAAATCCCAAGTTTGCGCACGGCACATTTTCCACTCGGTCATTTGCAAAGGTCGTAATCGCCAACTGAAACACAAAAGAAATCTACTAAATATCTAAAATCTTATCTACACAATGAAGTAGATTCTTCTCTTCCAAAAAACTGCTAATATTTAACACTCGATGAAGAAATTTTCGAGAGCAATCACACTACTGATAAAGATGCAAAATCATACCGACCGAAAACAAACTATCGGCAAAATCAAAAGAGTTTATACCTATGAGATAATTCGTGACTGAGATTAGTGATTTTGAGAAAGTAAAGTGTTAGTGTATTTTGATTACTTAAAAATCAAAATACACTGAATGTTTACGTGTGAAACAAAGGAGTTATATTTTAAAAGGCTAAAAGTGTTTTTTTTTTTTTTTTTTCAGAATTCAACGTTCCTCTAAGCTGACAAAGTGGATATTATACATAATAAAAAGAGGAAAAATTAATGTTTGCTTTTGACTGAGAATTTACAATTTTTTGTTTTTATCTAAATACTTTTTGGTGGATAGAGAATGTGGTGCATATTTCAGGGTCTAAGAGGTGTATAATACCACCATTTACCGTCCGATCTAAATCATGTTAGAGTGTATTTGATCGTCATTAACTTCAAACCACCGCCACTAGTGCTGATAGATCAAAGCGGCGAGAACAACCAAACCATATTAATAGTATTTTTGCCATCAGCCATTGGCTCTAGTTCGGTACTTTATTTACGTCGCACTTGATTTGCAAAATGGGCTATTTTTGTGCTGTAACCGTCGTTGAATAGTCGACCCAATTTTGTTTACGATTACCAATGTTCTACTCCTTAGCCTTGTAATTTTGAACCCAATTCAGTAAACAAGGGAACTCCTAGATTAAGTATTGGGAAAAATTTGCCGTGATAAAACTAACCCACATTTAAGATACATGGAACACCACGAAAACCTCCCACTGTTAGCCCGACTGCAAGGGACTCTAGCCCATGATCGGTCTACTACTGAGGTTATTTTACGTCAGCACTGTGGTTGGTGCGAGTCGGATGCTGAATTCGAATAGACCAGCCATTGCTGGGAATCGAACCCGGTTCACCTCATTGGAAGGCGAGCTCTTTATCCTCAGAACCTACACAGCTCTCACAATGGGCTATTAGAGACGGTTTAGGAAACATCCCTGAGGGTGATACAGAGGCAGGAAGATGATCCATCACAATTTTGATCCTCCGCAGAGGGGAGGGCACCTCCGTTCTGATAGCCCGATGCCCTGCAAGCGAAGCCAGGTACTTTACAGTACAACAGTTTAACAAGGACCGATGATGCGCACTCTCGACCCCTACACAGGCTGATCAAATTGGTCTCTCACCACACCTTTCTGAATGCAGCTAGTGATGCTTGACTTTTTTACTGGAATTATATTTTTTATTACTATTTTTTATTTATATAGATATTATATATCATATATTTATTTTTATTATATTATTATTATTATTATTATTTGTCAAGGCTCACAAATTCGTAACATTTTATGTTGGCAATGCCGACAGCATTGTGCACAGACAGCCTTCACGTTCCCCAACCTTCACGTCAGGGAAGCTGGTACCCCATCGATCGAGCTAGATGAGTTCAAAGCCGTCATCGAATACAGAACCGCAATAACTCAAGAGTGACATCTAAGTGCCTTAACCACTTTGCCGTCCTAGCTTCACATCAAGATTGCAAAAATTTCAGAGATATTATATTTCACTGCTCCCTTAAACTTTTCAAAGTGTTATGGATTTGATTCCTATCGTAATCTAGGAATAATCATTTCTTTTCTTTGTGTGATGTATTTCTGTAGTTTTTGCTGCTTCTGTGTATTACAATTAGCTCACTATAGTAACGTTAACGATCAATTCAAATCACTTTTACAAAAACAAGTACTTTTAAGCAGCTAGTTTTTTTCGCTTTTCTTAATCAGCATTCCTCAAAAATCTCTTCTCAGCGTGACCAGAATTTCTAATCTTTGTATACAACCTCCAAGTACATTGGAATGATCTCTCAAAATAAAAATAAAAAACACTTCATTCTCAAAGAAATATATTCTTTATAAAATACTTTTTTTGTTCTTTTTTTTAATTTTTTACGATTCCGATACTAATGACGATCCCAATAAAAAAAAAGTTTTATTTAAATCAAAATATTTTAAACAGTAGATCCTGATCCCATTTAAGACCTGCAGCAGAGATCGATAGAAATTTTAACAATTTTGATATTTCTTAAACTTCTCACAATAATTACCAAATCATTTTATTTAATGTATTTGAAAATAGATAAAGATAATAAAATATAGACAAAGAAAAAACGAAAACATTCCGATGTATTTTTATAACTGTATTATATTTTCTAGTAATGTTCTCCATGGCATCGTCCCTGTCTTTGTGTTAAGTAGGAAATATAGTGAAAGAATTGAAATTTTTGAGAAAAATCTTAATGAAAGAATATAGAATGTATCACTTAAGAGAATTGATATTTGATGGATTTGGCTTATACGGTTTCTCTGAATCACAGGTAACCCATTCTTGTTACTGGTAACATTCCATCATATCAAGGCCGCTGAACCATCTTCCTAAGATGGTAACGATTAGGAAGAGCAACTTCAAAATCTGTGGGATCTTTCAGTTTTCAGATATTTTCGTCAACAAACCCCTGCTCCTAAAAATATTTTCTACAAAAGGGCCGGCGAAAGATGTGGGCGATCACCCGAAACGCCACGTTAGACCCAGATTAAATGCTCTCTTATTTCAAAATATTGTTTGCTTGAAAAATATGTTTCTAAGATTTTATTATTATTATATTCTTGGACTAATTTTCTTTATAGTTGAAGTTCTCTATGAAAAGCTTTACCGAAGATGGAAATAAAAATGTGCAGCAGAAAAACCACTTGTTTGAAATGGAATTTCCAGGAAAAGAAATTGAATTTTGAATAGAATTTCCAGGAAGGATTTCTTCTCAGAAATGCTTCGGAATCCATTCAATAAACAAGGGGTGAAGCGTCAATATTCCTGAAGAGTATATGCAAGACAAAAGCAGGGGGAAATGTTCATGTGGAATCTTCAGTCTAGTGTGTTATGCCTTGTTAATTTTATGAAAACAGGCACAATTCTTTCTAATAAAACATCACTATGAAATTTAGGTTCGTAATCAAAACATTGTTTTGTCTTATTTTAATTTAGTTAAGAAAAAAAATCTAAAAAAAAAAATTTTTTTTTTGATTATTTTTTTTTTTTATTTATTTATTTTTTTTTTTTTTGAGGGGGGGTCGTTAGGGCTCAATGGTTCATCAAGATTTTTTCTTTCTAACAAAAAGATAAAACAGCGCATTAACTGCAACGCATTCTTAAAAAAATTAGAACAATCTTTAATATTTCCAAAAAAAATTGAAGAATTAAATAATAGTTATAATAATCAATGAAATAATCTTTATATTTTGTCCCTTACTACACGTATTTAGCTGGAACCTTGCTTTTTAGCTCGAAAATTGATACTTTTATGAAAAGATTTCTTTTCTACTAAAATAGTTTTGGAATTAAAAAGTTTTAAATTATTATTGTTATAAAATATATTTACAATTACAAAAAAATTACTAAAATTAAAAAATTGAACAAGGATTCGATTAATTCGATAGATATTTAAACATAGAAACATTCACAATGTGCTTAAGCTTGGTAGTTGAAATTCTACAATACCTTTCTCGATTCATTACTTTTAAAAAATTTTCGACACATTTGATAACCAGCACATTTGCTAAATTGGTCACTTTGTAAATTCGAATGGTGTTTGATCACATTTTGTTTATTTGAAATGAATATTCCAAAAAATATTCTAGTAAAGTAAGTAAAACCATTAGGGGCTTTGGAATTTTGGTTTGATGAGGGTCTTAGGTCTAACTTGAGGAGTAAACAATAATAACCTATACTCCTTGAAAACAACAGCTTTCAGCAGGTTGATAAGAAGTGCATTTAAATCAGCTTCAAAACAACTTAAGGTGCAAAATAATTACCTGTATGCCTTCGAAACAGCAGGTTGCTATTAAACAGATTTAAATCAACCACACAAAAAAAATGAATAACCTTTACACTTTCCAAACAGCCTCTTTCAGCAGGTTGATATGAAGCATTATTTAACTCTTTCGCGCCGACTGTCACAAATACGTGCCAGCATAAAACCGTATCAATCAGAGTAAAAAGATAAAACTGGTAACCAAAGTAGTTTTTTTAGCAATTTATTTGTGGGCGAGGTTATAATTGTTTGGTATATTTAATTCAGCATTACTTAATTAAAAATATTTATTTAGTTATACTTTGAACTAACATTGATTATACCTATGATTAAACTAACAATAATTAAAGTAAAGGCAACGTAAGTCTGTCAAATTAGCAACGTCTAGATTTAAGTTACCGCTTTTTATTTATTTACATTCTGATTTTGTATGAATGCTTTTATGAATCACCCGTCCCCAAGGGGTTAAATCTACTTCAAAACAACTTGAAGTGTAAAAAAAGAATAATCTTCACACCTTGAAAGCAATCTACCTCAGTGGGATCTAACAAAGTTGCAGGCTGCTAAATCAACCTCAAAACAACCTTAAGTGTGAAGAAAACAACTTCATATACCTTGATTATACACCTTGTTAGGTTAATTTCTTGAGATTATTTTTGTTGTCAACTTCAATAAACCTCAAATCAACCTTAACCCCACCAAAAAACCTCAAATAAACCTCAAAAACACCTTAATTGTTGGTAAGGTTATACATTCCTCATTACAAATTCGTCGTGGTAAACCTTTTTGTTATTCGTGAATAACAATAATAGGTAGAATTCACTTACAAAATCTGAAAATCGGCGTTGTTGTGTTTGAAAATAAATGTTTTTCAAACAATGCACAATCTTTTGAAAAGAAGAATGATTGCTGTGATCTTTTGAAAACATGTGGAAACGTACGAAACTTTCATTTCATAAATTCTTCCTGTGATTGAACATAAATTACTCCTGCTGAAAATAATTTTCTGTGCATAAGTAGTTGTTAAATAATTTCAAAATATCCAAATTAATCAGAATCGCCTTGTTTTCCGGGAAAATATAATTTGTTATATAGTGTTTAGAATGTTTAAATATTTCATGGTTGAAATATATATATATATATATATTTTTTTTTTTTTTTTTGTGATTTAGTCGCGTATTTTTAATTTTGAGAAGAAGTTCTATTTTTATTATTTTTCTTTGGTTTATTTAAAGATAGGTTTTGTACACCATGGACTTTCCTTCCTGGAGAATCACTGTTGAGAACATTTTACATGCAAAAAACATAAAAAATGAAATCGAAATAATTGATTTTTAAACCATTTTACTATATTTGATATTTAAAATATTTTTAAAGTTAGTGATTTTTTATTCGATGCTCCTAAAGCATCGCATTAAAAAATTTCGCATACATATTTTTCAAAGTTTTAATGAATTTTTGATTTTAGTTGCTTTCAATAGTAATTTATGTAGAGATAAGTGATTCGTTCGTTACTGTTATAAATATCACTAATTTTTAAAAAGCTAAGGAAGAATTAGGTATTTGAAAACTACATAAGGAAAAAAATTTTATAAAGTAAATTGCAAAGCACCGTTGAGGTATATTTTATATACAAAAAAAGGAAACAGCAACGCCATTAAGAATGTATTTTAATAAAAAAAATGTCATATTCTAATGTATAAAAAATAATGTATAATGTATAATGAAAAAATGTATAAAAAACTTTTTAATAAAACTATCCAAAAATACAATAGAATCGAAATTTTTTGTCATTCCTAATATAAGCATGAAACTTGCTCACTTTCAATAATTCCCAATATTTACCACACCTTTTCTGGGTAGAGTGGTATATATATATATATATATATATATATATATATATATATATATATATATATATATATATATATATATATATATATATATATATATATATATATATATATATATATATATATATATATGTATATATATATATATATATATATATATATATATATATATATATATATATATATATATATATATATATATATATATATATATATATATATATATATATATATATATATATATATATATATATATAATAAAGATATAAAATTTTAAAATAAAATAACAGCTTAAAAAAAGTGCGCCTCCCTCACACTTGGTAAACGTTGAGAATTTTATAAATTAATATTAAGAACAAAAAAAATTAAATATTGAGATGTAAATTAACATTGTTCATCTTCATAATATTTTTATATCATTTATTTCTATAATATTTATATAAAGACCTTCTTGAAACTTATGAAACATTTCTATTAAGATTAATAAATTTAAAAATAAAAATATTTTCCTCGTTTGTGACGGGAGAAGAAAAAATATTTAGTGGCGCCATCTTTTGATCTCCGCTTTATTGTTGTTGATACGTACCTTGGCGAACAAAAATAATACTCGCCACAGGCGAGGATTAAATATAAACGTGAAATTCAGGAAATGTAGAAATTCAGCAATGTTTCGCTTGAATAACAGTGAAAATATTAAACAAATTTAAAAGATTTTTACTCTAATGCTTCCCCTGCTTTTGCTAAGCGCAAAAAATTCTGTGGTTTGACTTAATTTTATATTTGAGATTAAAAGTTTTCTTCTGTTTCCTTAATTCCAAGAATAAATATTCAAAGAATTTCAAAATCAAATACTGATTGTTTAAACTATATAATAATTTATTACTTTTTTTCACAATGAATATTAATTATGTTGATTAATTTATTATGAAATTAATTATGAAATTAGTTATGTTGATTAATTTATTAATCACACATAATTAATCTCAATCATTAACATGATTGATGTGAAAACAATAAATTGATTATATCCATTAATTTATGAAGAGTTAATATCATCCATTAATTTCAACAAAACACTGAGGTTTCCGCGTTCGGTTGACCATTCAACCGGAACTATCGCTCTTCTCCCCCAGAACCCAAAGCCAAAAAAACCGAGATGGACCAATGCCTCCTACACTGAAAGCCTCCACACGGTATTTTTTATAGGTAGTCCGATCAGACCACTATGTAGGTATACCAGTTTACGAAAGAGCCCTTTAATAGAAAATCTTGCAAAAATAAGAAAGTGGTTTTTGTGATATATTTGAACATTGTTTTAGACATTATAATATTTGAAGAAAAGGAAATTTTATTCCACGCTCGCTATTTTCGTTGGAAAACTATTTTTGATCAAAGCTGGTATTTCGTAAAGAAAATGTTTAGTTACTGTGATCATCAAATAAATCTGCCACCATTAAATAATCATGATCATTAAATAAATCTCTATGTTATTATCATCATCATCAAAATTTATCTGGGTGCTTGATGCTATTTTCGCATCCATCATGAGGCTTTAACTTTTGGTGGTTCTTTCTGGTAACTAAAATGCAAATTGGAGTGGAGAAAAAAATATTTTTTATTTTAGATAAATATGCGTCGCTACAGAAATAAGATGATTACCTGAGGTTTATGTCTTCTGTCAAGTTTTCAAAAGTAAAACTTTCAGCAATTCCTGCAGTATCACTATGTATGTCTCTTTGAAAAAAAATTGCACATTCAGTTTGGCAATATTGATTGGTCTTAAATAATCAATGTTGAGGATCTTATTTCGGATAAACTATTGAATTTGAATTATTTTCGGAGTTTTTTATTCTGGCATCTGATGAGTTTATGTGGGAGTAGGGAGATATTTCGCCAGACTGGAAATGCGTAAGTTAAGATGGGACGGATCATTGAAATGTAGAGTAAACTCTGTGCTATTTGGCTATGAGAATGCATCAGAATCCAAACCTCTGTTGTGATTAAATTAATCCAATAAAATTATAAATTAAATTAAGATAATTAACAATCAACATATTTAATACGATCAAAATTAAAATAAAAAGAGATTAAGTTACATGCTGCAAAATTAAGTTATAAGACAAGCAAAGTTATTCAAGGTAAAGCAGTAAAAAATCACGACTTCGCAAGACTAGCGCACTAAATGCAATGCTTGTTTTGATTATTCGAATATGAAATATGATTAATTTATAATATTATATTTTGCACACAAAAATTCATTTATTTAGTTAGCTTATGATTTTATTCTTTATTGATTATACTTGTTTCTATTTCATCACTTTGATTTTTGCTGTTATTATGTGCTTAAAATTTATAAGGCGTCTAAATTTTTAATTAAAAAGGCTTTTATATTTTTAATTTATGAGGCTCTTAAATTTTTAAATCAAAGTCGAAATTCTTTTTTGAAATTATAAATCAAAACTTTAAACAGTTTATTACATTTTGACGGCATTGTTATCATTTTAAATGTGTGCATTTAATTAATAAAATAAAATAAATAAAAAAATTTAAATAAATAAATTAAAAAATTTAAATAAATAAATAACTGAATAAAATAAAATAAAAACTTTGATATCATTTAAACAATTTGAGTATTAATAAATCCTTCAAAAATAAAATTTTTTTTAAGTTATTTGGTTTTTTGATTTATTCCATCATTTGATTATGGAACTATTTAATATCTGTTCCTTAAGGTAAAAATTCCTTTTTATTTTATTTGAAAATTGTACAAATGATATATTTAATGTTTTCATTACATAAATGCGATAAGCTAAAGTTTTATATATCACTTTAAAACATCTAAAAAATGACTGAAACTGCCAATTCAACAATCAGCTAACTTCTGAAAATGAATTTAATTGACTCCACGCTTTTTATTTTGCTATCTCATTTTATACTATATATTGCATTACGTAGTTATTATATATTATATATATAATAACTACGTATATTATATATATATACTACGTAAGTTATATATATTATATTACATTATGTAGAGCAGACAGTTGCGTGTGGGTATGTGGATGATGCAAGTAAAAGAGCCATCCAAAAAAGGCAATTTAATTTCAGTCATAGCCCTCAATATACATTTTTAAACACCTTGCAAAAATGTACTAAGAAAATTATGCAACTTAATTGTTGCAAATTAATATTTAAGTAAGAAAGAAACAAAAATGATATGGAATATGTTAAATCACTAATGAAACAGGCGGGATGAAAGACATCAAAACAAATTTGATTGAATAGTGAAACTGAGAGAAGTTTCAAATAACCGGAAATCAATCATGCTTTCAATTTTTTTTTTTTTTTTTTTTTTTTTTTTTTTTTTTTTGTCAAAATTTCTCATTGGTGATTTGCGAGATTTTAATATGGGTTATGTTTTTTCATTGATTTAATATTAAAATAACAGATTTCTGTCATTTAAAACATTTCATTCCATAATGAAAGTAATTATGTACTTATAATTATTTAGGTGTCCCTTACGGAACCCTAAAAATGCAACCTTCTTTCGGCGGAACTCCGACTTACAAATTAAAGTTTATTGAAGCAATTGCGAACGTTATAACCTAAAAAAAGAGGCTATTTTTAAACTATTAATTAGAGGAATAAAGATTTTTCATCAATTTATCATTAAATAATCCTGAATTAGGTTTTATATCCGACAGTTAAATTTGTAGTCCTTGATCTATATCTAGTCTAGTTATGAATTTATTTTTGGTATATATAAAATAAGCTAATTTATGATTTACTTCGAAATGAACTTTTAAGAACTTTTATGAGCGTTAAAAATGGTAATTTGAAAATCGTTTTTTTTTTTTTTTTCATAAAAGAATTAAGTTATTTTAAATTGATTTGAAAGGGATAGGAAATAATAATGCACTATTCTATAAATGCTTGTTCTTTTCATAACTTGTTCAACATATAGTTATTAGAAATATATTTTAATATATTTTAAGATTAAATGAGATATGACTTATAGGTGGATCTAATTATAATCAGAGATTATAAAAAGTGCTAACTAGTTAGAAGTCATAAAAGTACTTGTCCCTGGTTATAAAAAGTACAAGTTCGCGCAACCTCTTTAACTCTTCTACGCTAAAGTACCACGGAACACCATTTAGAACCACTGCTCTAAGGTATATCATGATAAAATTACCAAATTTTAGAACAATTACTTCCAAACAGCATGGACAAAAATTAAAAAAAATTTATATTAATTTTCTGAGAAGTCTTAACTAAAGTGCACAGTAAAGAAATTATCGTGTTTTTTGGTGTTCCCATAAATACCGTAAATTTTACCATATTCTGATAGTTTTGAGCATAATTAGTTTTCATGATGCGGTCTGTGGTTCTACTTCTTTGAAGTTTTATGTCCTGGGTATGAATTTAATTTAAGTATTGTAAAGTAACAAATAATTTCTAAGATCGTTCATTTTACATGCAATCATGTTTGACGACTTAGATTGATTTGATTAGCATAGGAGTTGAAACCAAAACTAATTAAGGCATAAGAATGAGGACGAATAACGATCCAGATCCAACGAGTAAGAAAGAAGCGTGTTTTAGTTGCATAAGGGTACATGTTATGTGTCAGAATACATTTGCCATCGGGATAGCTCAAGTGGAGTAATTTCTTGTGATGTAAAAGGCAATGTTTGTTCGTAAGATCGACCAAGGAATCCGGTGTAATACTAGGGGGATAAGCATCAAAAGGAGGACATAACATACTAACTACAGTGTTGGTCGTAAAATTAAATAAATATTCTAATTGCTACAATAGATGAAATTTTGTTAAAAGTTTTTTTTTTTTTCGGAAAGATTTTTATAAGAAATGCTTTTATAATCACCTCGAACCCTCTTATTTTTGCTGTCAAGGACAATTGAAAGATCCATATAAGATGGTGGTTCATGGATCTTACTGATCCTTAACTTGAATTGGACTATCTTTATACCGTCAAATCCTTTCCTTTGCAGGATAGCACCCAATTCTTCAGAGCTGAAGTCTGATTTTAAACCCTTGAAAATAAGTTTCAAATTTTTTTTAGTTTGGAAGCTATCTGCTCAGGAGCAGACTCGGCTGTCGCCTCCACCCGTCCCGGGGTAGTCTCAATTATGGGAGATTGGCCTAGGATTTCTTTTTCATCCTCTTAATTTTAGTAGCTGATGAAAAGCTCAGTCTCAGAAAGGGTCTACCAGCTATCCATTGGCTCCGGTAGATCCGAGGGATTTTTGAGCTTTCTTTCTCCTCAGCAAGGATTTTACGTTGATATTCAAGCAGTGTTTGGGCACACTGTCTCTCTCCTGGTCATTGTAGGAATTTCATCGTTGAAAGATTAGTAATTCTGTCCTCGAGTATTTCATTGTACGTAGCATACACTGGGACGGGGTAGTCATCGAGCGTTTTGAGGGGAGGCGCCGTGACTTTCCCCGGTTGAACATAACTTTTTCACCGCGTCCGAAGCATCTAGTCGTCATAGCTTGGTCACAACACAACCATACTCGGTGGTGTCCGAAGATGGAATGCGCGGGCAAACCAACGTATTTTGAAATTCTATGTTGAATCCCTTCTATGTTATATCTACTGGTTAAATGTAACTATATATAATCGTTTTGAAAATGTATGACCTCCACACAATGCGATTAAATGGTATCTATGTACATCAAACCAATCTGATAAAATTAAACAAGAATCCTTTCACCGTAATATCTAATTTGACGAAGTTGTTCTGAAACTAGTCGCCATTTTTGACAGGAAGACAAACTAATCTAATTATATAAAAATTAGAAATTATCACCGATGTTATCTTAGGATAACATCAGTGATAATTTATAACTTACAGCTCTATTTGATCCAAAAAATAGTTTATTGCGTACATTTAAATATTTGATTATTATATAGTTGCTGTGACGGATAAATTCAATAAAGAACTTTACGTGGTAGCACATGTGGTCCACGTCACCAAATTTACACTTTTTTAGTTGTTTGATAGCGCGTGCCTTTTTTATTTATATTAATTCTTTTAAAACTAGGAGGCTTCGCCCCCTGCTCGCTGGCGCTCGCCAACCCTCGAAACTGCTTTCGCAGTTCATTTCGGATTGCTTCGCAATCCAATGCTCGCTTTGCTTGATCATTGGATACGTTCTTAACGTCTAGCTTTTTTATACTTTTTAGAATACTGAAGTTCCGAAAACCTTTCACTGTAGAAAATTCTAAACCTGTACATTTCAATATTAATTTGAAATTGCAAACAGTTCACATATTTTTCTTAATCACACTATTCTAAATTTCAGTTGTTGAGAAAAGTAACTGTTGCAAGTTTTGTTTTAAAATCTTTCCCACCAGAGTGTTAAAGCCATGTGTTGTAAAACAATATGAAATAGAAATAGTAGTCTGAATAGTAGAGAGAGAGAGAGAGAGAATTTCTTTAAAAACACAATTGTTAATTTGGGCATTTGGCGATACAACACTTATAGAATTGAAGGATTTGTTACGTCAAGCGCTCAGGTATCTTAATTTTGATCTAGTTGCGCTTCTATGTCATTTTGATTTATGTTGCTAAGTTAACTTTCAAAAAATTCTATGGCTGGCAACAGCATTTTTATTTTTTAAGTTGTTTATTTTTATTTCTTTTAGAATTCATTCTTTCTTTAGCGAAATGTTTTTTAACCTAACAGAATTCTTTGCCGACTGTTTTCTCTATAATTGAAGAAAATAAAGTAAATATTTAAGTGTTGTGAAAAGAATCTTATTTAGCTGTACAAAGTACTTCAGCCAAAATTTGGGAGCCACGTAAGAGAATTATATATATTAGATCAGACACACATCATTAAAAGGCAGAATGCTTTGGTGTTTTCAAAACGTAAGCAAAACAAAGCAAACGTTGCCACCGGCGGAAAAGAAATGTAACCAAAACTTGGGAGCCACGTAAGAGAATTATATATATTAGATGTGTTTATAAAAAAAATAATTTTTTAAAGTAAACTGTAATTTAGAAAAAAATAATGATATATTCAAAGGCAAAATTAATGGGAAAGTGGTACAAATTCATTTAAAAGAAATCGTCATCTTGACGACAATGAATTAATTTAGGATATATATTCATATTGAAATAAAATAAATTAGCTATGTTTATGAATGCAAAAGTAATAAAGTAAAGATATTAATTTATCTTAAAAAACTGTTTGAAATTGTTATGCCATCATTGACGACAATGATGCATAATTAATGTTTGTAATATGTCAATTGATAAAAAATAAAAAAAACATATGTACTAAAAAGTAAAAGTAATGGAGAAAATATACTTATTTATTTTGGAGAGCTGTTAAAAAAAGCCATGTAATTATTGACACTAATGCTTCATTAACATTGATAATATGAATTAATTGAAACTAAAATATGGATTGATTAGATATAAATATCATTACTGATTAAAAGAATCATAACTTTTGCAACCACTGTTATCCTTCCACGGAGCACCTTTTGGTAACCGCTTATTTACGTGATTGTTTACCTTTCGCTACAATTGTTTACACTCACTTCAAACTTTAGTGTTTATCGAGAATAGTTTATTGGTGAACTTGTAAATAACTCTACCATATAAAAATATAGTAAGATACCATAAATACCGTAAGAAGCACAATAAAAGGATGAAAAAAAAAGCATATTTGTTCGATATGTTGCCAACTTAAATGCCGTTACGTAATTTAAATTTGACAGGCTGGAAAAAAAAAAGTTTTTGTGAGATTAACAAGTTTTGCTTTTTTTTCAAAATTACAAATTTCTTTGAAAGTTATTGCAGGTATTTTTATCGTCTTTATTTTTCTTAATTCTTTTTCTGCTTTAAGTTTTGATATTGCATCCATTATTGCAGAAAAAGCTTTTTTGACTAGAGATTTTTATTTCATAAACTCGCGTTTTAGTTGATGTCAGCGCAAAGTAAAAAAAAAAAACAAATAATATGTTGTCATATATAAATCTCAATATTTTTATTAAAATTTTTAAAAATAAACAACAACAAAAAATTACTAAAAGAGATATAAAACTGCTCCATATTTCTTATTGATTTACCCAATCTGTAGTCATGAGGTTAATTTTTTTTTCCAGTACAGATGATTAATCTATTAATCCAGGTAATTATCATTTTCGTCATGATTAACATATTGACGAAATCCTTTAAGACAACTAAGACTAAATAAAGCTACTAAGATCCTTTCTTGATTTTAACTTTTAGGAATTTAAAACGATAATTCACGAAATATTTTTCATTTGTCTGAAATATAGAAGAGAACTTTCAGAAATTTCCAATGGTTGGGGTTGGGGCATATATTCAACGACACCCAAGGGTTACTATTATTGCAATATGTAAAACGCTGCGTCGCACTGTTCAATTTTTACTATAGCCAATTATCTGCAATTCCTTAGATTTTAAATGTTTAATCTATTAATGTTCGACTTCAAATATTGAAATGATATAATAAGAGCATTTACTAAAAAAAAATTGCTGAGAGTTTTGTTTGAACCAAATGGATATTTCTTCCTGTTTGAATTTCTAGAGAGAATCGCCAATTATACTCTAAATGCCATTGTTGGTGTAAAAAAGCTTTCTCTGCATTTTGTCAGAGTGCGTTCACCAGTGGTTTATGATCAGTGAATTACGTAAATTCATGTCCTACCAATAAATATCGGAAATGCATATTCAACGAATATGCAGTTTACAGCTCCCGATCATTCGTGCTATTATTCTTTTGTGTTGGTTTCAATCTAGCAGGAAAAAAAGAAAACAATCAACAAAAAAATGGTTGCCAATTATGATTCTCAAGTTGTTGCACCACTCCATTTACCGCTATATCCGAAGTATCTACCATATGGACAAGTTTAGCAGATGATGAAAATTGCTGCAAATTTTAACAATTCTTTAGAGGTCGTAAATTCATTTGACGTTTCGTCTGTCCACTTCTTGTTTCGATTATCATTCTTTATGTTGTCTTTTACTCTTGCTTTAAGTTGAGCTTCTTAAAGAATAAACTTTCAGTAGAAATTTATAGTTCCCAAAAAATTCTAAGTTGTTTGGCTGTTGTAGGTCTATCAAAATCTTTGAATACCTTTGTTTCCCATTGGATGAATTCATTTTAAAGACACAATGTCTATGCAGACCGCTATGTTCCGAAGACCAAAAATCAATCATCCTGGGAAATTCGAGCAGTCTGAATGGTGTACTAATAGTTATTTTTCTTACGTCTGATGATACCATGAAAATTTAATCAAAAAAGCTTAAAGTGGAATATACAGTACGACTTTCTAAGGTTTATATAAAATCATGCAGGTTTGGTGTGGAATATCTATCATGAAAGGTAGCTGCGTTCAAATCATGGTCATCTCAGTATGGTCTCCATCCCCCATTTTTCGTCACCCATCACCCATTTTTCATGAAGAAAAAAAAAATAAATAAAAATATTAAAAAAACTTTATCCTTATTCCGTACCTCCCTCTCTTCATCATACAATCTTGGAATTTTATTTATTTATTCATTTTTCGTGATCGAAACGCAAGCAGATGAACGCGGAGTTTCCTTTAGGTTTCCTTCCTTATGATTTTTCTCGTACTGCTAAAAATTAACAACTTGTAAGGGAAATTGTTAGCAGTTTCTAACTATTACTTTCAATTACCACTGTTTATTTAGCTATTAAGCATTAAGTAGCCCATCTCTAGTTGAAAAGTCCTTGCAAAATGGGGCTTGGCTGAAGAATGTACCAGCGAATGCTGGATTAATTAAACAAATCCGGTTCTGATATAAAATAGGAATTCTTGGTAAGTAATTGTTAACATATTTTTTCGAAGCCCTGCTACCAGGGAAAATGAAAAAACCACACTTTAAGTGCCTAACACTTGAGGCATAACGACGGTATTGAACAGGCATCTTAGGGCAGATTTTTAGGGCAAGATGGGCAAACGTTGCTCCCACTGTAAGGACGATAGTACAATGAAAGAAGGGACATCCATGCGTTGTCCGAGATACGAATCCAGAATTTTTCTGATGCAAGGCCAGTTCCCTGACCCCTACTCTGTCCGGTTGGCAGGTTTTAACCATATTAACCATATATACCATATATATTACAGCGAAGGATTATCTGAGATTTAGAATGAGCATATGACTTCAGTACTTTAAAAGTTACTAAACTTTTTTAAAAATCGCCAATATTGCGACATTTTTCTACTTAGATGAAAATTATAAAGATTACTGCCTTATTCTCAGTTTTTGCAAATTTTTATGAGCCCAGATAATACAGCAGAGTCACTTTTTAGGCATAAAATTAGACCACAAATGCTTTTCCTTTCCATAAGACTGTGGCTTTTTTCCATATTGACGTTTTGCGTCATTTTCAGAATAAGTATAGACAGTTCTAGGTTTAGATAGACGAAACTTGTCTGAATAGTCATGAGTAACTGTTTTAAACTCACAGCAGTTATGAAAATAGCTTTTTATTTCCAATAAAGAATCATTTCATATGACGACGAAGCCTTCGAAAAACAACGTTAATCGATAATATAGTACTTTGGAATCTCTGAAAGCTGTTTAACACGTTCACGCCGACGTGAACTCATCGGGCGGGGCACCGGAGTAAAAACTGGTAACAAATAAATTTCATTTTTTAGTTTTTTTTCCGGGAATAATAAAAATCCATAACTACCAATTGTTTTTAACGGATGCAATTTTTATATTGAATTGCTTCCTCGCCGTGATAAATTTCCTTACAGTGAATTGTTATTGTTGAGAATAGATTAACTCCTCCCGAATATTATCTAATATTGAAATAGTTCTTCTACCAGTATTTTCTCTTTTCCGTCCCGCTTTCAGGCCTGAACACCCGGCGTGAACGTGTTAAACAAATTCATGAAATCTTCAATATTAATAATCAGCACAAAATTATTCAATTGTAATAACTAATTTGGGACAGGTAGAGAATAAAAAAAATGTACTTTGTTACGATCATCATTTGCTCTCCAATGTATTTAATATTAATTCTACTAGTGGCTTTACCAGTGCTCGCTGTCGCTTGCCAAGCATACTCCAGAAACTGCTTACGAAGTTGATTTCAAGTTGCTTCTCTATCTGGGGCGAATGGTCTTCCTAGAATGCAGCAAAAAAAAATCAAGATAATGGTAAACTAATATTTGTCCGTAAAAATAAGGAGCTTAGCGACATCATATCTACTAGCTGCCCTTTATTTATTTATTTTCTGATTTAAATGCAGATCGCTCACATTGTTCATTAAAGATCAGAGATAGATTTTTATCACCTGTAACTGGCCCTTTTTACCTTCATATTTTCATATGACGTAGATGTTTTGAACTCAGAATTTCAAGCGTTTGTATTTCCCTAGCGAAATATGTTTTCTCTCAATATTATAAACAGTTACTGTTGACATCACCATTACAGAAAACTTTCACCGAGCGAGTTTTTCGCGGTTTATTTATTGTTTGTTTATTGAAATTACATACATTTTCTGACTTGTGTGCTCAATATAGGCTTATAAGTCATTGTCAAGTAGAAAATACAGATAGAACAATTCAGAGAAAGACATCACAAAGAATACATCCAGGGTTACGGCGGGATTCGAACCCGCTACCTCCACGCTTAACAGAGCGTTTTGACCGGCGATACTACTCGGCCAGGGAGGCCCCTTTTTTCGCGGTCAACACTCACAAAAATATTATATAAAATAATATGAAATTTGACACACTTACAAAAAAAAAATGTTTTAGAAAATTCTCTTATCAAAATATTGTGGTAGACATTAGTTATTGAGTTATTTTGAGTCAAAGTTCAAAATTACTGTTTTCACAGAAAAAAGTGGCATTTTAGAAATGCGAATGAAAAAAGTTAGATCGAACTGCATACAGCTTAACCCGTTTTGTCCCGATATTATATATTGAAATGATACAAAAAGGGTTTTATGGAAAAAGTGGTATAATATACAATTGAAATTAATTGATTTTTCTACTGTTAGGACATTCAAAAAGTCTTTGATAGATCAAGTCATTATAATTCTAATTCTAATCAGAAATAACTAAATCATTGTGGTATCAGAGAATCTTTTAATTCACCCAGATAAATGAAAACGCTGAAAAAATTTTCCCACCACAATGAATGTCTTTGAAAAAATGAACTGTCCTAAATATATGACACTGGGCGTTAACCGGCTAATACATTTGGGGTCAACCATAAGAGAACTCTGGAAGTGGATAATTCCCGATGGAAAAACTATTGGAGATTGGTATACAACAGGCTGTTGAGATAAATAAGAATGAGAGCCTTTTAGAACTACCTAAACAGGACACACCTGTGAATATAGCTTTTTCTAAGTTGTGTCATAGTATATATACATGATAGAATTCGCAATAAATAAACGTGAGAAGAAAATGAAACCGCAATAAATATTCGGTGACTTAAGGAAGACATGTCGTGAAACGCTTCCCATGAGATTTTCAAATGTTCAAAATGACAACATATTTAAGTTTCTTATTAAATCTGCAGTCGGTTTCTCTCTACAAGCTACAAATTTTTTACAATTTAATAATATATTCCGAATCAGAATATATTAAAATTGACTCGTGTGAATGCTAAATGTCCCGTTCCCCATTCCGCAACGCAGGGAGTGATAAGAAAATATTTAAAATCTGATTTTTTCTCCAAATTTGTAATTTGTCATGTAAAATTATATCCTTTAAAATGATGCAAAAAATTGCATACTTTACAATTCAAACTTTTTTCGACTGGTGTTGAATAAAATAATAGAAAATTATAAATATTTAAATACGTAATTATCTTTGAACAAATGAATTTTATAATTACATGCGAACATTTTTCAATTCGCTTAAAATGTTCTCGCGATATAGCGAAATATGCAAAATGTGAAATCAACATTAACGGGTTCAAACTTTGGAGCGCTCTCCTGACCAAACTATTGGGACCATATTTCCCAGATTGCGGTAACCCCATGTATTTCGAGGAAGGCAATCCGAATCCCCTGTATCTCAGAAATCCGAATCCGTGGGAAAAAGGTTATGTTTTATTTAGAGAAATTAAGTTTTTATGTCTGATTTCGTAACATAAAATATCGTCTGCACTAATTAATCAGCATATTTGAGATCACCCCCTCGAGCTATCCTAGAACGTGAAGATACGATCATTAGAATCCATACGTTTTTTTTTTTTTTTTTTTTTTTCCCTTTTCTTTTCAATGTACTGAACATTTAGAAAAAAAATATAAATAAATTGATAAACAAATGAATAAGGACTACTCTAAAAATACCAGTTTGAAAATGATGTGTAGCTTTTCAATCATTTTCAGATCTGGAATCTCCGCATCCGCCCCAGAATTAGAAAAGCACTACTTGTTAAAAGCATCAAAAATTTGTTTCTCTGCTGAGCTATCTTTATATAACTTTTCAAGTTAATGAGGGCTGTTTTGGAGAAGAATGTAGGCGTTACTTCTGAGAGTATAAAAGTATAAACTTTAATAAAATTCTAATGACGTTCTAACTATTGTAAACCGTGCACCTGAAGAATGTTCAATTCTTTCATTGATATTCATTGTTAAATTATTGAAATAGAGCGTATATAGATATATTAAAGATTTAACCATTATAAAAAATTAGCTGTTAGAAAATTAAAATTTCTAATTTTAAATCTACCACTGAAATAAAATTTTAAAAAATTTCTTTGTTTCTTCTGACTTCTTATCCATAGATCGAAAGTCAATACATAAACATTCTTAACGCTACGTACGCTGAGCAATAGCGCAAATGGCGTATGTAGCAATAATTAACCTCAGAAAAAAAATAGCAGTACCTTTGATGTTGTGACTCCTTTTAAAGAATATGGGTGTAGTTATCTTTATGCTACAAGTTTTTCAGAAATTATAGCAGTTGACCTTCTTGCACTTATTTTTGACAATCCGATTGCAGAAAAATTAATCTTCTTCAAGGAAGTTAACAATTAATATAGGGATAAACTTATTAATTCGAACTATAACGCAATATCCTTATAAATATAATATATAAATGATTTTGAATTATCAATTAGGATTGTCATTGATGCTGAGTCCAAAGTAAGCAGCATTGTTGGAATGTTAGGGTTAAAAAGGAATACATTTTCTTTAATGATCTTACAACTCTTATTTTTTTCTTTCGATTTGTCAGTATTTATGGCTACTTTGTTGGTTGCACACCAGTTTTCAATTGGAATCATATCAGAGTACATGTAAATCCTGGGAGAATGCAAATTTCTTTTCAGAATGATCTGGATTAATGCAATTGCTGTATCATCAGCTTTAAGTGCAATTTAGTAGTTAGTGCAATAATCTGCATCGGAAGTAGCTTACATGAGATAAAGTATTGGTCCCTATATGATTCCCTGTGGAACGCCTGCAATTATGTTTCTTTTAGTTGAGAGTTGTCCATTAAGTCTTACTTATGTCTTACTCTTTTTCAGGTGTGAATTGATGATTTTTAATGATATGAAAAGAAAGCTTCTGATGAATCATTTGTCTAATGAGACTGCGGTGACCCATAATTACTTTCAATTTTCTTTATGTGTCAATCACAATTTCCACGAAGTGAAACTTTTAAATTGAAAGTGAAACTTTTAATTTGAAACTGAAACCCAGAATTGGGAACTGAAACTAAAATCTGTCTATCAAAATTCTAATCCAATAATCTAATTTCTCAAATTAAATCTAGCCAATCATTGCACATTAAAGGTGTGGCTAATTCATTTCTCTGGTGAGATCCGAACCGAACACATGATCTTTCTCTGCTAAAACTCATGGAAAACGGACGTGTGGTCCCATCTCTCTATAATCTTTTTATTTTGCATGTAGCGTATATATGTTTGTGATGTGGTTAATAAAATCTTAATGTTTAACCTTCTGATACTTAAAGTGTACCTAAACACAACAACTAATCCCATAATGGTGACTCTGGATAAAAAGAACTATAAACAATTACAAAACCACTCACGCTCGCTACTTTACAAAACGAGAGACGAAATCATTTTCTGATCAACAGATGCCTGCGTTTCAAGGACTATACCGTAAATCTATCACCACTTAAAGAAGAGAAAAAAAAATCTCTTTTTGCTAAGGACTTAATCCATTCCTCCTCGCAATCCAGTCGAAACGAAAGATGACCTACTTTTCTTTTTCCGTACGTAAATTTCTCTCTCGATTCCTCTCCTCAAATCAAATGCAATAATAAACTTTTTGTGACTGCTACCTGGATTAACTTTCGGATTACATTTTCGGATTAGTTTTCAAAATGACGGATCCTTCTCCCATCGTCAGTGCTATAAAAGTGCCAATTTACAATCATGCGGATCCCGCGCTATGGTTCACAATGTGTGAATCGACTTTCAAATTGGGTTGTCCAAAACCCATCACGGAGAGTAAAACAAAATATAACTATTGTGTTTCGTACTTACCTCCCGAAACGGCATCGCTGGTGCGAGATGTCTTGATGAATCCAGAAGAGAATGATCCATACAAACAGCTAAAAACTGAACTTATCAAAAGGAGTGGCGAGTCCTCGAACCAAGAAATACGAAAACTATTACAGGGAGAACAGATCGGCGACAGGAAACTTACGGAACTCTTGCGTGTTTTGAAGCGCCGTGCGGATACACATCAAGTACCAGAAACACTGATGCTTGATCTTTTCCTGCAATATCTGCCAGCCCACGTACAAACAGTCCTGGCGGCCATTACACCCCTCACACTGGAGAAAGCCGCTGAGGTTGCTGACAGAATCATGGAAGTATCACCTGTATCGGTAAGTGCTTGTTCCTCTAATACTACCTCTATTAACTCCAATGAAGGAAAATTATTTCTAGAAATTCAAAAATTAAACGCCAAAATTGACCAAATTTCGCGAGGCAGAAGTCAAACACGCGATAAAAATTTTCAAAATCGTCAACGCAGCAAATCTAAAAATAAAACTTTCGATTTTTGTTGGTATCATTTCAAATTTGGCCCTAAAGCTAAAAAATGCGTCCAGCCTTGTAAATTTGAGCAAAAAAACGAGAACAGGCAAGGGTAGTAGCGACGGTTACCTTGCCAATATCTTCTCGTCTCCTTTATGTATATGACAAACGTACAAAGGTACCATTTTTAATAGATACAGGCTCCGATATCAGCATTTATCCTGCAACACGTCTACAAAGACGCAATCCAGTACAAATGACCCTTGCTGCAGCTAATGGTTCTGCAATTCAGGTTTATTCATCTCAAACTCTAAATTTAGATTTAGGTCTTAGGAGAATTTTTAA
This sequence comes from Parasteatoda lunata, assembly GCA_949128135.1. NCBI lineage: Eukaryota > Metazoa > Arthropoda > Arachnida > Araneae > Theridiidae > Parasteatoda > Parasteatoda lunata. Next base: position 49,429,125 of record OX421978.1, on the reverse strand, counting down.
ATGGAAATTTTTAGTAGGAAACGTTTCTACTCCCATTATAGGTGCTGATTTCTTGTACAATTTTAATCTTTTACCCGATTTAACAAGAAGGAAACTCATTGATTCCGAAACAAAACTTGTTACACAATGTAAATTAAGTAAAAGCGATATCCACTCAATTAAAACTGTTGCAGGAGATACTGTTTATCACAATCTTTTACGAGAATTCCCGGAAATTACTAAGCCTCCTAAGCCAGACCAAGAAGTGAAACATTCGGTTGTACATTATATACAAACGACCGGTCCTCCAGTAACGGCAAAAGCTCGCCGTCTAGCGTCGGATAGGTTGCGTATTGCTAAACAGGAATTTCAAAACATGATTGACCTCGGTCATATGCGTCCTTCAAAAAGCAACTACTCTTCACCTTTACACATGGTCCCTAAAAAAGATTCCACGGAATGGCGCCCATGCGGAGATTTTAGGAACCTTAACGCTCAAACCATTAAGGATAATTACGGAGTTCCTAATATTCTAGATTTCACTTCACAATTAAGTGGAACAAAAATATACTCACGTGTAGACCTCGTAAAAGCGTACCACAGTATCCCAATTAATGCTGATGATATACATAAAACGGCGATCATAACCCCTTTTGGATTGTTCGAAAGCACCAGAATGCAATTCGGTCTTTGTAATGCAGCTGCGACATTCCAAAGATTTATCGATGAGGTAACTCGTGATCTCCCGTTCGTCTATGCCTTCGTTGATGATATTTTAATAGCATCACATTCACCCGAAGAGCATTTAGAACACCTTAAAATTTTATTTCAACGATTAGATCACTACGGCTTAACTTTAAAAACTTCAAAATGTATTTTTGGCGTTAATGAAATCGAATTTTTAGGCTTTCATGTCTCGGAATTAAACCTCTATCACAACGCGTGGATTGCATTTTAAATTTTCCAAAACCAACAACAATCACGCAATTGAGGCGTTTCCTGGGATTAATTAATTTCTACAGACGTTTTTTACCGAAGGCCGCTGACATTTTAGCCCCCTTAAACAAATTTTTGAAGGATATTAAAAACAAAAAGAAATCTAAACGTCCCACACAAACAAAACCTAATGAAATCCTTCAATGGAGTGAGGTAGCGGAATATGCATTTTCAGAAGCAAAGAAAGCTCTTGCTACTTTAATACGACACCCAATTCGAGGTGCAAAAATATGTGTTCACGTAGATGCTAGTGACCTTTCTGTAGGTGGTTCAGTCATGCAGTTCAACAATGACGCATGGGAACCCATTGCCTTCATGTCAGTGAAACTCAACAAGAGTCAAAAAAATTGGTCTACCTACGATCGTGAACTAATGGCCATTTACACATCTGTAAAAAAATTTCGGCACTTACTGGAAGGCCGTAATTTTACAATATTTACAGATCAAAAGCCACTCATCTATGCCTTTAAACAGAAGCCCGAAAAACACTCACCACGTCAAATGCGATATTTGGACTATATTTCCCAATTTTCTACAGACATTCGCCACAAAAAGGGCACCGAGAACCAAGTGGCGGACGCACTGTCCCGCATCGAGATAGACAGCATCTCTACCAATTCCTTGAATTTTGAGGAATTTGCACTCGCACAAGGAGATGATCCAGAATTAAAATCACTGCTTGAAAAGCCATCTTCACTACAATTGGAACAAACATTCATTCCAATATTAAATGTGCAACTATATTGTGATGTTTCAACTGGTAAACCTCGTCCTTTTGTACCCAAACATTATCGTAAAATCATTTTCAATCAACTTCACGGACTTTCTCACCCAGGAATCTCTGCGACAAAAAAGTTGATCTGTGATAAATATGTTTTTCCAAATATGCACAAGTACATCACAGAGCAAGTTAGATGTTGCGAACCATGCCAACGATCTAAGAACACACATAACATAACACACGAAAACACCACTGGGTAACTTCACTCTACCAGATGCTAGATTTTCACACATCCACTTAGACCTGGTAGGACCTCTACTTCCATGTGACGGTAACACATACTGTCTCACAATCATCGATCGTTTCACTAGATGGCCTGAAGCTATACCAATTCCAGACGCTAAAGTTTCCACTGTGGGTAGAGCCCTTTTCAACGTGTGGATTTCCCGTTTTCGGTTGTCCCTCCACAATTACAACTGATCAAGGTAGACAACTAGAATCTTCTCTTTTTCATGAACTAAATATTCTGACTGGTACAAACCGCATCCGTACAACAGCCTATCACCCAATGTCAAATGGTATTATTGAACGATTTCATCGCCACATGAAAAGCTCATTAAAGGCCCACGAAAATCCTAGATGGACCAGCAGATATGTTCAACGAATTTGATAACAAACAGTGCATAGACAAAACATTTGTCACAAATCTAAAAGAACAAATGAATAAGCTCAACCCTGTCAGTGTTTCCCGACATGGGAAAAGCCCCATTTTTATGCATCCTGATATAAAACACTGCACTCATGTTTTCTTACGCACTGACCATCAACAACCTCCTTTAAGCCAACCGTACAACGGACCTCATAAAGTACTCCAACGATCCCAAAAAACAATAACCATCCAACTGAAGGACTGTTCGTCTACAGTTTCACTGGATCGTGTGAAACCGGCATATCTTTTAAAGGAATCAGAAAAATCTACAGGTGAATCGAGTGCGTGTGATAAAACAAACGGCAATAACGAACAGCCGATTGTAACGAAGAGTGGCAGAAAAGTTCATTTTCCTGACAGACTTACATATACTTAAGTTTTCATTTATATTGCATTGAAATAATTTTGCTTATATCATTTTATTTCTTAGCAGAATTTATATACATATTTTTTTTATGAATGAAACAAATATTTCTTCATTTTATCTATATAAATTTTGTGTCGTTCGGTTCCCTCACTGGGGGGATACTCTGTGGTGACCCATAATTACTTTCCCTTTTCTTTATGTGTCAATCACAATTTCCGCGAAGTGAAACTTTTAAATTGAAAGTGAAACTTTTAATTTGAAACTGAGACCCAGAATTGGGAACTGAAACTAAAATCTGTCTATCAAAATTCTAATCCAATAATCTAATTTCTCAAATTAAATCTAGCCAATCATTGCACATTAAAGGTGTGGCTAATTCATTTCTCTGGTGAGATCCGAACCGAACACATTATCCTTCTCTGCTAAAACTAATGGAAAACGGACGTGTGGTCCCATCTCTCTATAATCTTTTTATTTTGCATGTAGCGTATATATGTTTGTGATGTGGTTAATAAAATCTTAATGTTTAACCTGTAAACCTTCTGATACTTAAAGTGTACCTAAACACAACAACGAATCCCATAAGACCTTTATGCTTGACGTGGTTAAATGCCTTGGCCACTTCGAGCATTCGCAGAGCTGTAACTCTTTTTTGTAAATCCCACTATTTATGAAGCCAATAAGTCTAGTTAATTGTTTGTTAGTTGAAAAATACTTCCACGTCCATATTGTTCGTTTCGTAAAGAGTTTATAAATGGTTCAAGTCTGCTTAAGATTATTTGTTCGAAAATTTTTCCTGTAGTTGGAAATGGACTGATTGGTGTAAGGTTTTCGGGGAGTTTCGGGTCCTTTCCTACCGTAAGAAATAAAACAAACTTTGTATTCTTCCATGAATCAGGGTAGAAATTATTCCGTTGTAAATAGAAATTATCTGAATAATTTTATTCTCTTGGTGATTCTTAGCCCTTCTGCTATGGATGCCGCCAGTGAGATTTCTTGATGTTACATTTTCAGTTTAACTCAGCAATTTCTTTCTTGGTTAAATCTTCGAAAATATTTAAGCTACTATCGCTTATTTATCGTAAATGCTTTCGGTGTTGAGGTCTTCAAGCTCATTTCCTTGAAATGCGTTTGAAGGAAAGGGTTTTTCTGAAGTATCCTCAAAGATATTGAGTTTATCTTGGATTAAATATTTTTAAAAATTGCAACTGTTTCCATGCCGAAATTAAGATTATAGTTTCACGTTGTGTTTCCAAAACAATTCAGGGTTTGTGTCTGAAAGGCCTTGAACACCACATTAAGTCTAAGCCTAACGGCAAATAATGTTTAAAAAGGTATGCAGAGACTAATTTGTAATCTTTAATTTATAAGAAGAATTAAGGTTTTTCCGGGGTACACACTTTTTTTCGCAAAGTGGACAATTTTTTTTAAAAATTTACTGTTTATCTATAACTCCATTTCAAAAACAAAATAATTCTTACTCATTTTGGTTTAAACAAAGAGTTCCATGCAATTAAAGTCAAATACCTATTTATCTATAAATGTTACATAATTTGGCTAAAAACTAATTTGATTAAAGGTAACTATCGTTGGGCAATTTATTATATGGCAAGCGGGACTGCCAACTTTCCCCGCTTTTTCGGAACTTTTCTTAAAGTGGTTGTTAAGTTTATGTTTTAATGTGAATTTGATTTAAAGTTATTTACCACTCCACTACACTGTAAATGATTAAAAAATTTAGATGAAATGTCTCTACCATTTATCTCTTAATGAGAGTGTCAAGAGTTTGGCAAAATTAGTAAAATATTAGTTTAAAGAAGCGACCAATTTGTAATATATAATATATGTAAAATTTTAAGCAATGGATTTTGGAATTAAATATGAAAATTTCACAGTTTTGCTGAAGTTAATGTAATTAACACCTTCCAGACCACATAGACGTTACAATCATAAACTGTTAAATAAATATATGTAAAAAAAAAAGTGCTATCGGCCTTATACAGGAAACCGGTGCAATAATGTACAAAAGGATTAATTTCCTTACATATCGTAAAAAAATATAAATGATTAAACTACTTCCCACTGTTGATGGCACCATATTATTTACGAATAAATCGCGCGGTATAATTTCTGAATAAATAATGAATGTAACACAAAATATAAGAAACAAAATATCTATATATATAAAAATGAATGAATGTCTGTCTGTGTGTGAGTCCTTTACAAATTCCTAAACCAACCGACCAAAAGCTATGAAACTTGGCATACAGATAGTTCAAAGCACGAGGAAGGTCACTGTCGACATTAGAACATTCTGCGACAAACCCTTACAGTGGTATGAGCGGAAATCAAAGTGGAATTTTTTGATTGGTTAGCCATTGTTTTGAATTTTGCTATAAACGGACCAGTTTTCAATTATCTTGAAGATAACAACAGTGATATTTTCTATCGTATAGATCTATTTATTTAGAAAAGTAAATTAAAGCATTTGTGTATATTTATTTGACAGTTTATGATTGAAATGTCTTTGTGGTATGGAAGGCATTAATTACATTAGCTTGTGCAAAACTATAAAATTTTCAAATTTAACGACAAAATCCGAAGTATCATACTTCAACGCTTTTTATAAAATATTTATAGATATGTGGAATCTTTAAATTCTATCAAAATGAAAAAAGAATAATGGTAGAGGCTTTTCATATACTTTTTTTAATCACTAACGTGTTGTAGTGAGGTAAATATTTTTAAATCGAATTCACATTAAAACATAAACTTAGCGACCACTATGAGAAAATTTCCAAAAAAAGCGTGGAAAGTTGGCAGTCCCGTTTACCATATAATAAATGGCTAAACGATGGCCACCTTCCCCTATTAAACAAGTTAATTTTTAGCAAATTATGTAACATTTATAGATAAATTGGTATTTGATTTTAATTGTATGGAACTCTTCGTTCAAACCAAAATAAGTAACAATTACTTTGCTTTTGAAATTGAATTATTGGAAGAAAAAGTACATTTTGAAAAAATTGCCCACTTTGCAAAAAAAAGTATGCACCCCGGAAAAACCATAATTCTTCTCATCAATTAAAGATTACAAATTATTCTCTGTATACCTTTTTAAACATTGTCTGCCGTAAGGCTTAGACTTAATGTGGTGTTCAAGGCCCTTCAGGCACATTCCCAGAATTGTTTTGAAAACACAACGTGAAACTATGAACTTCATTTCTGCATGGAATCAGTTTCACATTTTAAAATATTAAATATAAGATAAACTAAATATCTTTGCAGACACTATAGGAAAGCACTTTTCTTTGAACGAATATCCATAAAATGACCTAGAAGACCTCATCATTAAAGAAGTTTACGATAAATGAACAATTCAATAGTTGTCTAAATATTCTCGAAGATGTGACCAAGACTGAAGTTGTTGAGTTAATATTAAACAACAAAAAAGGCTCACGGAGAACAAGACATCTATAACAGAAGGATTAAGAAACGCCCAGAGAATAAAATTAATGAGAAAATTTCTATTTAAAACGCATGACTAAGAAATAATCACCGCCCTGATTCATGGAAGAATACAAAGATTATTTTATTTTCTACGCTAGGAAAGGTCCCGAGATCCCACAAGGAAGTATACTAGGACCAACCTTATATATTCCTTATAACGCATATCTGTCCGCCAACGCTATATAACGCATATCTGTCGAAAACTGACCGATCCAATCAAGATCAGATCAAAGCTTAACCCCGTCCCGCCCCCGTCAGGGGGCATCCGGAGAATACTGTAGACTCTAAGTGCACGCACGTAAGCTCTCGGTAAAAAAAGAGGATTCAAAAAGGTAGGCTTGGTGGCGATTCATGGCAACACCAGAAGGCCTCAAAGAATTCAGTGAAATCTTGAAATTAACAATGGTAGTTACTCAGGAAATAGGAGTTTGAGTGTTCAAACATAATAGACGATGCATCAAAACAAAAACATTGAAAAAAAAGTAACAAACATATTTTGATGATGAAAAGTACCGGAATTTGTCCAAATCCCATGAAAACAGATACAATTTCAAAAAGAAGAGTTACGGCGCGATCCAATCAAGATGCCTAATTTGAAGCGGGGAACATTTCTCATGCTTTTGAGTAAAAGCATAAATTAAAGTTTTGTGATCGGTCTAAATTGAAAGCTCGCGACCTTCTAACAAGTAAGAAAAATGCCTAACAGAAGCGTAAATAGCCAATAATTCACGATCATATACACTATAACGCTGTTCACGTGGGGAAAGCTTACGCGAAAAAAATGCCAAGGGTTTGAACTCATCACCCTCTTTCTAGCTTAGAACCGAACCAATAGCCCGATCTCAAGAATCGTCAAAGAAAATTCCGCATTTTGAGATGGATACATTAACATATTTGTTTCACTTAAACTAACTTCGCATTTTTCAAAAGCAATCTTTGCTTTCTCTGTGCAAATTATAGGCCATTTGTCATTTTTCTTAGCCCCTTTAAGATAAGACAGCATTGATTGCTCATGTGCAGCGTTTCTCAAAAACATTTAATAAAAATTAATTAGAGCTAAAAATTGCCTTAACTGTTTAACAGTTTTAGATAGTTGATATTCATTTATTTCCTTAACTCTATATGGTAGCGGTTGAATTCCTTTTTCAGAAATCAAATATCCTAAAAAATTAACAGTCGATTGTCCAAAAACGCATTTTCTGCATTCAAAACAAGTCCATATTTTTGAAATATATGAAAAATTTCTTCCAAATGTTTTAAATGCTCATTTTCGTTTTCAGATGCTACAAGTACATCATCGAGGTAAGGAAAACAAAAATCTCCGACAATCTAATACATAAATCTCTGAAATGTTTGCGCGGCATTATACAACCCAAAAGGCATAAAAAGGAATTCAAACAATCCAAACGTAGGTTATTACAACTGATTTCAAAATATCTTCAGCAGCAACTGGAATCTGATGATAAGCCCTAACAAGATCTGTAGTCGAAAATATCTTTTTATTATAAAGACTATGAGCAAAATCATACACATGAGAAGTTAGAAATCTATCAGGAACAGTTTGATAATTTAACCACCTATAATCTCCGCATGGCCTTCAATCATTATTTGGGGGGGGGGGTACCATGTAAAGAGGGCTAGCCCATGCAATTTTCGACGGTCCACACAAACCCTGGGATACCATATACTGAAATTCTCGCTTTGCAACTTGTAATTTGTGAGGAGTTAATCTTCGAGCTTTAAAATAAACAGGTGCACCACGAGTTTCAATATGATGCTCAGTGTTGTGTTTTACCTGAATCGGCGATTTTGGTCGACTTGTTTTGATAATATAACCAAATTTCTTTAGCAACTTTACATAGGGAGAGTTGCCCTGTACAGTCGAAATACTAAAGGACTCGAAGTTTTTCCAAGCCCTACGGTACCGGTGCCATTAAGCAATTTTTTCCGCTTTACCTCCACCGTAATGCCCAAGAAAAACTACCTCTATGATAGGTTTCGAAATTTCTGCTAAGATAAATGGACACTGGAATTTTCGTTTAAATCCCAAATCCAAAGTAACAAATTTAGTACCAAAAGTTTTAATTTTGGTTCCATTTGCGGCATAAAGCAAAAAATTAGAAGGTGGAACTTTCTTACTTTTCACCATAGGTAAGATACTAACTGTCGAACCTGTGTCAACCAAATATTTATGACTTGTAATTTTATCAAATACAAATAAGCGCTCTACCAAACCTTTTTCTACCGTCAGCGCTGAAACGGAAGGTCTATTTAGTTTTCCAACCCAAAAGTGCATAGTTGTTGTCATTTGTTAGCTTTAGTTCCAAATTTAAATTCCACCAGCAAAACTTCCGATTTATATAATTTCTAACTTCTCCTTTTCCGCGAGAAGGAGATCTATGTAGAATTTCTATTTTTGAGAGTCGCCGCTCAATCGCTGTTGAGCACTTTTCAATATTTTAAAAACCTTGTGATTCGACATTAAATGAAACCGAAACGACAGAATCCTCATTAGAAATCTCAAAAATACTATCAGCCATTTTAGCTAAAGATTGCACATTAGCTTTACTGATGGATAAAATTTGCTGAATTTGCAAAGGCAAGCGTTGCAGCCACAAGTTTTTCAAAACCTCAGAGGAAATTTTATCTGCAGCTAAACTTTGCAGCTCATAAAGAAATTTGGAGGGTTCTTTTTTATCGCCTAACTCAATGCTTGAAAGTAATTTTTTTAAGCGCAATGATTCAGAGTCAGCATTGAGCAATTAGCCTAGATTTTATTTGAGCATAAGCTTCACTATCAGGTTTAATAAGTACAATATCTGAAACGAAAGTTAAATCATCACTATCTAAGGACGAAACAACATAATAAAATTTAGTGGAATAAACTGTAATGTTAGCTAATTTAAATTGGGATTCTAGCTGCTGACAAATCATAATTCAGGCTTGTCGTTCCAAAACACTTGAGTCTTAATTGCAACTGCAGAATTTTCACTAAATGAACTCCCCTCAAACACCGAATTTTCATTATTGGTAAGTAAAGTTTCCCCTTCCATTATAGTAGCACTTAACAATTTAGGAGCAAAACCTACCTATGCATAAAATATATTACAAATTTTATACCATAAACCAGTAATAAATAGAGCGTAAATATTTTGAAATGCAACAATTCTAAATATAACAGGGAAAATAATTTGAGTACTTATAACAATGAAAACCTCAGTCTAACAGCATTTAAACAAACTCATTTCATTTTAAATATTTAACCTAAATCTGACATTCAACATCTTGACTAAACGGAAAAGTCACGACAAGATATGCAAAACTCACCGGGTCACCACTTGTAGTTTCATCTAGACATGAACTCTGAAATTATCCTGTGTTCAGGAAATAATATTCTAGTTAACATATAAAAAAAACATTTATTAAATGTAAACAAAACAGATTCTACACGCCCGGCGTGTTTTAGTTCATACAGCTGTTGAAGAAGAATACTTAGAAAAGCAAGTATCAAATTCGTGTCTCAACATTTATACTATGAAGATCGGCACCACTTCAGTTCACTTCACTAGAAATAATGATCGCTACAGCAGCGACGCCACAATGCTCACAAGCCTATATGCATCTCCCGATTACCTGAAGCACTGGCCAAATCAGTGCGTTGGGGAACCAAGAAACCCCTCAACTACCAGATCCTCTTTTCAACTGACAAGGGTCTCCAAGCACTGCGAACACGTTAGTGGTCTCTTTCCATCAGGGTCTGATACAACAGGTTGGTAATCGAACACAGACGAAAATCCCTCACCAGTAAATTTGGCAACCACGTCAGGGGGAAAAGAAAGGAAAAAGTAGGTGTAAAGAGAGAGGAAAATGAACGAAGGATAAATCACCATGTTTCCATTTTCCATGTGTTTACTTAAAGAAGGTAAACCCCCTGAGGGGTTTCAAGTTAATGAGGACTGTTTTGGAGAAAAATGTAGGCGTTACTTCTGATAGAGTATTAAGTATGAGCTTTAATAAAATTCCAAAAGATATGACGTACTAACAATTTTGCAAAACATGCACCAGAAGCACGTTTAATTCTACAATATATTTATCGTTAGATTATTGAAATAGAGCATAAATAGATTTATTAAAAAATTAAATATTACAAAAAATCAACTATCAGAAAATTAAAATAACTAAATTTAAATATACCAGTAAAATAAAAATTATAATATGATAATGTTTTTCCTAATAACTATATCTTACTTATTTTGTTAATAAAAAAACGCTACGTGCGCTGTGCTAATGACGCAAAGCGTAAAGTAGCAATGAACGATAACATAAACAAACAATCACCTAATTATTAATTGTCATGGTGGTAGTGAAGTGACTGTCTCCTGTCTCATTATTCAGCAAGTTTGAGTTGCTACATTATTTGTTACTAACTTATTAAAATTTTTTCAGCAAGTTGAACTTCTAGTAATTATTATATTAATAATTATTTTCAACACCGATAGCAGAAAAATTAACTTTTTTAGGTGGAGTTAGCAATTGATATGGAGATAAACTTGTTAATTTCTAGTTTTATACTGTTGAGCACAATTTCCTTATGAATATAATATAAAAATAATTTGGCATAAGAACTGTATGTAGTTTGCAATTTAAAGTTTTTTAAAAGAAGTTTTTTTTGTTTCAATTTTATTGGGCCACGAAGCTGACCAACCTTTTTCAAAGAATTTCGGTAAAGGGTAAAGCATATTCTAAAAATTTAAAGAAAAAATGGTAGCAAGCCATTTTTATAAGCTTTTTTTTTTTTTTTTTTTTGTTCTCCGAAAACTAATAAAAAGCTGAGACGGAGTACCTAGCCAATGAGGCCGTTTCCGCAAGCTATAAAATGTTTACTGAATCAATGCCTGTGAGATTAAAATGAGTTGATTACTTAAATTAGAATTGAATAGTTAATTGAAATAAAAGTAGTGAAGAACAACACAAACACTTATCATGAAAATTAGTAACTTAAATCATAAAAATTAGTTTGTTAGAAACGTGATCATTTTTTTTTTCCCTTTCATTTCTTCTTTAGTTCCAAAAGTATTTTTTTTTCTTCTTTTATTTAAAAAAAATAATTAGCTATATATCTATTTATATTCAAATAATATTTTTAGTGTGAAAATTACGTACATTATTAGAAATAAATTTATATAAAAGATTACTATCACAACTGTAGTAATTAATATCACTCGAGCACTAATGTAATGATTAATAATACGAATTTATTTTAACTAGAGTATATGAATTAGGAAGCTGAATTAAGAAACGCCTACTTTATATTTGTGTAATATATGAGGAGTGTGTATAAATCCAGGGCTAAACCATCACCTCCTACATCACAAAGCCTCCACACGGTCTTTTATAAGTAGTCCGCGCAGACTATTAAAAAGTGAACCAGTTGTGTGCACGTAACCTAAACGTTTTATAAAAGTACTTGAGAGAAATTTATCACATACATTTAAGAATTGAATCTGTAGTGGTTGACAAGTGAATCAGGCAAACCAATAATATTCATAAATAAAAAATTATTTTAGTCATATATTTGCTACCACTTTCTTATTTCAACTAGATTTTGTATTAACTGCCTCGTTTGGAGAGTGGATGTGCATTGTTGGAAAGTTAGGGTTAAAAAGGTATACATTTTCCTTAATGATCTTACGACTCTTATTTATTTCTTTCGATCTTTAGCTTCGATTTGTCAGTATTTATGGCTACTTTGTTGGTTGCACACCAATTTCCAATTGGAGGCATATCAGAGTACATGTAAATCCTGGGAGAGCGAATTTCCTTTTTCTTACAGAATGATCTGGATTAATCTGTACCATCAGCATTAAATGCAATTGGCTAGTTAGTGCAATAATCTGCATCGGGGAAGACGCAGGTTCAAGTCTGTTGAAGATTCAGCGTTCGAAAAATTTTCCTAGAGTTGGAAATAGGCTGATTGGTGTAAGGTTTTCGTGGAATCTCGGGTTCTTTCTTAGCGTCGGAAATAAAATAAACTTCTTCTAAAAAGTATTCTTCCGTGAGTCAGGGTAGTCATTATTCGGTTGTAAATAGCAATTATATGAATAATTTTATTCTCTTGGTGAATCTTAACCCTTCTGCTACAGATGCGGCCAGTGAGCTTTCTTGATGTTAAATTTTCTGTTTAACTCAGCAATTTCTTTCCTTGGTTAAATCTTCGAGAATGCTACTATTGCTTATTTATCGTAAATTTTTTCAGTGTTGAAGTCTTCAAGCTCATTTCTTAAAAATTCGTTTGAAGGAAAGGGTTTTTCTAAAGTATCTTCAAAGATATTGAGTATATCTTGGATTAAATATTTTGAAAAATTGATACTGATTCCATGCTGGAATGAAGATTATAGTTTCACGTTGTGTTTTCAAAATAATTCAGGGAATATGTCTGAAGGGCCTTGAACACCACATTAAGTCTAAGCCTTACGGTAGATAATGTTTAAAAAGGTATGAAGAGTTTAATTTGCAATCTTTAATTGATGAGATGAATTAAGGTTTTCCGGGGTAACACTTTTTTGCAAAATGGACATTTTTTTCAAAATTTACTTTTTCTCCATAACTCAATTTCAAAAGCAAAATAATTCTTTCTCATTTTGGTTTAAACAAAGAGTTCCATACAATTAAAGTCAAATACCTATTTATCTATAAATATTACATAATTTGTCTAAAAATTAATTTGATTAAAAGGGAAAGGTAACTATCGTTTCGTTGGGCAATTTATTATATGGCAAGCTGGACTGCCAACTTTCCCCGCTTTTTTGGAACTTTTCTTATATTGGTTTGCTTTTGAAATTGAATTATTGATAAAAAGTAAATTTTGAAAAAATTGCCCACTTTGCATAAAAAGTGTGCATCCCGGAAAAACCCTAATCCTTCTCATCAATTAAAGATTACAAATTAGTTTCTGCATACCTTTTTAAACATTGTCTGCCGTAAGGCTTAGACTTAATGAGGTGTTCAAAGCCCTTCAGGCACAATCCCAGAATTATTTTGAAAACACAACGTGAAACTATAATCTACATCTCTGCATTTAATAAGTTTCACATTTTTAAAATATTAAATATAAGATAAACTCAATATCTTTGCAGACACTATAGAAAAACACTTTTATTTGAACGAATATCCATAAAATGACCTAGACGACCTCTTCATTTAAAAAGTTTACGATAACTGAACAATGCAATAGTTGTCTAATTATTCTCGAAGATGTTACCAAGACAGAAATTGCTGAGTTAATTAGAAAATTAAACAACAAAAAAGGCTCGTGGAGAATACAACATCTATAACAGAAGGATAAAGAAACGCCCAGAGAATAAAATTAATGAGATATGTAATTGCTATTTAAAACGCATGCCTAAGAAATAATTACTACCCTGATTCATGGAAGAATACAAAGGTTATTTTATTTCTAATGCTAGGAAAGGACCCGAGATCCCACAATGAAGAATACTAGGGCCAATCTTATATATTCTTTACACGTGTGATTTTCCAATAGACAGACAAGACTACAATAGCATATAACTGCTCTCTATGCTGATGATACCGGGATAATAGTAAAATCCAAACATAGCCCTCAGTAAATTACAAGACAAAGAAAAGTGGTCCCTAGAGTGGAAATTTCAAGTAAATGGCCAAAAATCACAACCTTTAATCATTCGAAATAAAAAGAAGGAAAAAATACTACCCCAAAACAAGTTAATTCTATTTAATGAGACAATACCAATAATTGAACAAACCAGATACCTTGGACTCATCCTAATAGCAAATTCAACTGGAACGATCACATCAAAAGCACAAGCAGCGTGCAGTAAAATCCGGGCACTTCTCTATCAATCCAACATGGCACTAAAACTTAAAAGATTGCTCTACTTATACCATAATCCACCCCATCCTCATATAATGATATGTAAATATGCTTCACCAGTCTTGACAAATATAACACAAACTCAGCTAAATAAATTAATAGTCTGCCAGAATAATATTTTAAGAAGGATAACAAAAGCCAGATGGTTTGTAAGAAATTATACAATGCACAATGACCTCAAAATAGACGCAATAGACAAACATATAGCTAAATTAAATATCAAATTCTACGAAAAAGCCACCTCTTCCTCTGCAGCAAATTTCAATGAAATATTTCTATTTGAAAATTTAACTGAATAGAGGAGCATCAGACCAAAAGCAGCATACTATTGCAGTGATGCATCATATTCATTCCTGATATCAATAGCATATACATAACCTCATTTTCATCATATCAGCTTAGCTAAAGCTCATACTCTTACTATATAGTTTTATCACCCTACTGCAACCTCAAACCTCAATGATCTATCTGCATGAATACTCCTTTACTTCATTTGCATTCCACAACCTCATCGAAGCGCCACAAAGATCAAGCTAAAGATGCAAGGGAAAAGGGCCTCACGCGGCCTCAGGTGCCCAAATGTTTTATACAGTTCAGTTCAGATAGGTTCCGAGGCTACCCGAAAACCTTGTACCAATCAGCATATTCCCAACTCTAAGAGAAGGTTTCGAACGAATATTCTTCAACAGACTTGAACCATTTCTAAACTCCATACCAAACGAACAATATGGCTTTGAAAGTATTTGTCCACTACCAAACAACTAATTAGACTTATTGACTTCTTATACAAATCAGTCTACAAAAAAGAATCACTGCTTTACTAATGCTGGCTGGATCCAAGGCATTTGACCACGTCAAGCATAAAGCTCTCATTAGATAAATGATTCATCAGAAGTTTTCTTATCGTTATTGATATCGTTAAAAATCATCTATTCATACCAGAAAAAGAGTAAGACGTAAGTAAGACCTTATGGACAACTCTCAACTAAACGAAGCATAAATGCTTGCATCCGCCAGGAAAGCATATTGGGACCCATACTACAACTCAAATAAGCGGCTTCTCCAATGCAGATGATTATACTAACTACTTAATTCCATTTTATGCAGACGATACAGCAATTGCCTCAATCCAGATCATTCTGTGAAGAAATTTCCATATTCCATACTCTGATATGCCTCCAATTAAAAACTGGTGTGCATCCAATAAAGTAGCCATAAATACTGAGAAATCGAAATTTATGACCGAAAGAAAAATAAGAGGCATAAGATCGTAAACTTCCCCTTTCCTAGAGATTGGATATAAAACTTAAAATTTAAAGCAAGCTACCGCACTTCTGAAATTCTCTTACTCTGATCTATTCAATTTACTGTGTATGCCATGAAGGCATGAAGTATCCACGGAAACTGCGGAAACTATTAATTGGTGCTCCGGAGTACCTGGTCAAAAAATCCACCTCCGTAAATTATATGATTACAAACTGAAAGCCAATGAAGTTAAAATTATTTGGGTTAGTAAATTTAATGTTAGGTACTTAAATAATATTGTGGAAAAGGAAGATAGAATGGACTGCACAAAACAGGGATAACATGACAGGTAATAACATAAAAAAACAAATCGGTAAGAATTTTCCTTTTAATAATTATTAACACAAAAGTAGTATATGTTAATAGTTGTATTAGTAATTTGATTCAAAATGAGCAGCAGTAATTCCGCGAAAGATGCAGCCAACCCAAGCAGGTGGAAAAGGGTAATGATGAAATGATGATAGAGGAGATGAGGAGCCATCCCGGGGGAAGAAAAATCAGCCATACGACTCAAACGATGTCTTAAAGATATCTATAGTAGTGGAGGATGGCCTCAGGCCACCTCCTGCAACTAGGTTCATCAGGGTCATGGGGCCAGAATACCAGGATCTCTAAGGATATCATTAATAAAATTTAAAAACAGGAGGGATCTTAGTTTGCCCCCCAGGGGAACACCGCTATTAATAGGTCTTAAGGTGTAAGAAAATGGTGTTGCAGTTGACCATGAACTTTCTGAGTGTTACGAAGGATCGGGTAATTAGAATGAGTGGCCTAGGGAAATTGTATTTAATTCATTTATAAATAAGTGCATCTATCCATACCTTGTCGAAGGCCTTAGATTTGTTGCGAAGCCATCCTCCGTGAATGTATTCGATGAGCCTGATGAGTTGTTGTTGCGCGGAATGTTTAGGGCGAAAACCAAATTGCCCATCGATAATAATGTGGTTATCATCGCAGAAGTCTCTCTTTCTGCACAAGATGATGTCCGCAGCAATTTTGTTCAGTGAGGAGAGTTAACTGATAGATCGATATCTGTCCGGTTTTGTTAGGTCTTTTCCTGGCTTTAAGATAGGTTTAATGACTGCTATCTTCAATCAGTGGGGAAGTATGATAAGCGTTGCACTGAGTCAATAATGCATGTTAAATAGTGTATGTAGTTAGGGTGTAGTGCTTTGATAAGTATATTATTAATGTTATCTTTACGCTTTCCCTTATTATACTTAAGTTTCTTAATGGAGTTAATTTCATTTTCAGAACTGCTAGAAAGAAAATCATTAATACCACCTCTAACCTCTTGTTTAGTAGCATCATTTCCGAACAGGTCGTTGGTAAACTGCAATTCTAGACTGTCAGCGATGGTGTTGGCTTTTATATTGTCTTCAAAGATGACATAATTATTATGTTTGGTGCTTGAAGATTTAGTCTTAAATTTGTTCGAGCTTTGTTATTTGGGTCACAATACTGTTACCACAACCTCCTGATTTTTTTCTATCTCTGATAAGATCTTTGATATGACGGGAGGGACATTGCAGTAATTGCTTGTTAATGGAATTAGTGAAGCTGTCAACAAAGTGGTCTAACTGGGTGGGGGTGTCGACTGGGAGCAAACTAGGGGGTAATTAACTAAAGTGCATTTAAATTTATTCCAGTTGATTTTATTTATTTTATTATTAACATTATTGGGGACATTAATATTGATGCTAAACTATAACAGGTAAATGATCCGAATAGAGTTCATTTAAGGTATTAGTATTGATGAGGTAATTTAAACTTCCAGATAAGGTGAAGTAGATAATACTGGCTGAGAAGTTCGAGATCCTGGTATTGGTGTGGGGTAGTGTGTAATTTAAATTAGCTAAATTGATGAAATTGAATAGAGAGAAACCCAGGTTTTTGCTATCATAGTTGTTCAATGTGCTGTGTTTAGCATTGAAGTCACCAGCCAAGAAGATAGTCTAACCTTAGGAAATTAAATTTTCGAGGTCACCGGAGCGTTGGGGGGATTATAGACACTTGAGATGACAACAGATTGGGAAGGGGAGAAAAATTTCTTAATGATCGTTGCTTCAATATAATTGAAATTAAGGTAATCAAGTTATTTATGATTAATATTTTTTTATGATGATGACTGTTCCACCACAGGCTTGTGTATGTTGTATATATGACTTGGTGTGAAAAAAAAAAGATAATTAGGTATTTTTAAAAAGTGAGTAGTGACAAGTTTGGTTTCCTGGATAAGTACTATGTCAGGGAAGTATTGTTTGATAAAATGTTTAAGTTCGTTAATTTTACCACTTCGGCCATTGGCATTTCATGATACAAGGAAGGATTTCTAATTTACCGAAAAAAGAGTTGTCCATTTATTATAATTAGAGGAGACTGATTTTGAGAAAAGAATTTTGATTCGATCTACTGTGATATCAGTGTTTTCTTGTTTATCAACCAGTTTAATGATATTAACAAATTCATTCTTTTAAATTTCGAAGTCGAACAACTTTTTGAAAAGTAATTTCTAGACATTTATCGCTTATTAGGGAATCTATGTCATCAGGAGGTAGATCAACATTGCTGCTTGCCACTAAGTAGGCATAAGTAGGTTGATCCAAAGGACGGGTGTACCTCTGCTGGGTTAAACTGATGGGTTTATCGATTGCAATTATTTCTATAATTTGGTCTATTGTCACTTCTATTATTTATAAATCTGTTGGTTTTGGGCTGTTGGACTTTAGTATATTTTCTATAAGTGGCTGTGTGCTCACCACCGCAAAGCACAGAAGTGGCAGGAATGTCGCGTGGTTTGGTACAATCCCTTGACTGGTGATCTTTAGCGAATTTAACACAGCGGGGTGCACAGCGGCAGCTGGATGCTCCAGCCTCCGGTATTGGCAATTAAAACACTGTAATATTTTTTTTCTAGGTTTAAAGCTCTCTAACTTGACCTCAATATATTGAAATTCATTAAGCTCATAAATAGTTCTGTAATCACTCATTTGCCTGCATAACAAACATAGGTAAAGGATTTCTGTCTCTATTTCTTTTAAGTTGCTTAACATCAATTACGTTGTAGCCAGGAGTTCTTGTTTCACTTCCTCAACAGGGGTGCGGGTGTGAATTCCTGTAATGACAACCTTAGCTGGTTTTTCGTTTTTACTGGGGAGTACCTAATAACCAATTTTAACCTGGTCTAAAATTTTTGTAATATATCTGTGAAAGTCTGAATTTTTGGAGAACGAGAACCTCTGGCGAATTTTAATCTATACAGTCTTTTATCAATTTTAGTACTTAGGGTGCACACTAGATTTCTGGGCTCCCTATTTTGAACGTTAAGGATGGGTGCTATCGTTATTATAAACCAATACATCGTTGTAAAATCAATATCGGGGTCAAAAGTTTCAGTTGATTTAATTCTCCTGACTTTTATACTATTATGAATTACACTACCTTTGCCAGTGTCACTATATTCACGTGTTTTTGTGTGTCAACGACACTTGCCCATTTAATGAATTCCAATTTATTGAGGTTATTTGCCTCATTGAGAATATGATCATCACGGCACAATTTATAGGGGATGCCTTCCCACGCAAATCGGGATGTATACACTTTGGATCTCTAGAGTATAATCACTAACAAGCACAAGAGATCTGTGGTGATGGGTTCGCCGCTCATCGTAAAATCAAGTGTATTTCATTTTATTATCTGTTTGTCTTTAATCAATTGTGTTTTTACTTATTTTGGAAGTGAACTGAATTAAGAGTTCTGACGTCATCATATTCTTAGAATTGTATAAATACCAGCACGCATATGGCAGCCTGCCCATTATCTCTCCCATCACCTGCTGTGGTGATGTTTCTTGTAATTCAACCCAACTTGTATATATTGTAAATATGTTCAATAAAATATTAGTATTAAAAAGGAACTATCTTCGCTTACTTCAATGGTGACCCGAACGTCTGACGATACAAACAACTTTTAGTTTTCATCTTTCCTGTTTTTGCTTCTTGTATTGGTCATGGATTAATAGGAAACTGCAACTATGGCGGAATCGTCTGCAGTAAAAATTCCCACCTTCAATATCTCCGATCCACACCTGTGGTTCCATATGGTCGAAGCAACTTTCCAGCTTGCGACACCGAAGCCGATTACAGAGAGCAAAACAAAGTTTAACTACTGCCTTGCCCATCTTCCTCCCGAAGTAGCCGCAGTTGTAAGGGACGTCATTATAACTCCTGACGTAGACGATCCTTTCAAAAAGCTGAAAGAAGAAATTATTACACGCTGCGGAGAAACAAAGTCCCAGGAAATTCGACGTTTACTCTCCGGAGAGCAACTAGGAGATCGAAAGCCTAGCGAACTCTTGCGCACTATGCAGAGAAGAGCTGAATCTCACGAAATCTCAGATTCCCTACTTTTGGAATTATTTCTAAATCAGCTGCCGCAGCATGTTCAGTCAATATTGGCCGCAATTCCTTCGCTGAATGCAACAAGAGCTGCTGAAATTGCTGATAAAGTAATGGAAGTGTCAACTTCAAGTGAAGTTAGCGAAGTTTCTTCAAATCAACAATGCACCTTTGAGCTTTTAGAAGAAGTTAAAGCACTACGAAAAGAAGTAGCAGCATTGCGGACACGCAGTAGGTCTCGCAACCGGAACTATGCACAATTTCATAATCACCAAAGTCAATCCTCATCTCCACATCGAAACTCCAAAATGTGTTTCTATCATCGAAAATTCAAATCGGAAGCTAGAAAGTGTGTCAAACCCTGCATCTACCAGAAAAACCAAGAAAGGCAAGAGTGAGTGCGACTAACATCTTGCCTCCAACAAATTGTCGCCTTTTTATTAGAGATAGACAATCTAACAAACAATTTTTAGTGGATACCGGAAGTGACTGCTCAATCATTCCAGCAAATAAAGAAGAAAAAACTCTTTCTCCGATACAGACCTTTAAAGCTGCGAACAATACCATTATAAAAGTATACGGTAAGAAATTATTAACTTTAGACTTCGGTCTTAGACGAAAGTTTAATTTTCCATTTTATATTTGTGATGTAACTAATCATATTATAGGTGCAGATTTTTTATACTATTTTAATCTAAAACCTAATATTAGAAAACGTTGTCTAAATGATATTAATACTAATTTAAATTCTCATTGTATTTTTAAAACTGCTGACATTATTTCAATTAAAACTGTTCTTGGTGAAAATGATTATGAAAAATTGTTAAATGAATATCCTGAAATAACGATACCTATTTGCTCAGACCAAATTATTAAGCATAATGTTGTACATCATATAGAAACTTTTGGTTCACCAGTTTTTGCTAAACCTCGGCGTCTAGCGCCCGATAGGTTAAAAATAGCAAAAATGGAATTTCAACATATGTTAGATTTAGGCCACATGCGCCCATCCAAAAGTAATTTTTCATCACCTTTACATTTAGTTCCCAAGAAAAATAATTTGGACTGGCGTCCAGTAGGGGATTATCGAGCTTTAAACGCTCAAACTGTTAAAGATAAATATCCAATTCCTAATATTATGGATTTTACTAGTGAATTACATGGAACTAAAATATTTTCTCACATTGATTTAATTCGAGCTTTTCATCAAATACCTATAGCCAATGAAGATGTACATAAAACTGCAATAATAACTCCTTTCGGGTTGTTTGAAAGTACTCGTATGCAATTCGGTCTTTGCAATGCAGCCAGTACTTTCAACGCTTTATTGACGAAGTAACTAGAGGCTTAGAAGGCGTTTACGCTTTTATAGATGATATTTTAATAGCTTCCGAATCTCCCGAAGAGCATATGACATATTTAAAATCACTTTTTGATAGACTGCAGTATTATGGTTTAACAATAAATCCCTCTAAATGCTTATTTGGTCAAAATAGTTTACAATTTTTAGGTTTCAAAATTTCCGAAAAAGGTATTGAACCTTTAACTGATCGCGTTAATGCAATTCTAAATTTTCCAAAACCAAATACGATTACTCAATTACGTAGATTTCTAGGATTATTTAATTTTTATAGACGTTTTATTCCTAATGCAGCTCATATTTTATCACCTTTAACCAAGTTTTTAGAAGGACAACGAAATATTAAGAAATGTAACAAATCATCAAAAAAATCTGATTTACCGTTAATTTGGACAGATACTTCAAACAAATCTTTTTCTGATGCAAAACAAGCAATAGCCGATGCAACTCTTTTAAAATATCCTAAACCTGGTGCTAATTTAAGTCTGTGGACTGACGCGTCAGATTTTGCAATCGGCAGTTCTTTAATGCAATATCATAATAATGGGTGGGAACCAATTGCATTTTTCTCAACAAAATTAAATAAAAGTCAGCAAAATTGTTCAACATACGATCGCGAATTATTGGCAATATACGCGTCAATAAAAAAATTTCGTCACATGCTAGAAGGTAGAAGTTTTACTATTTTTACTGACCAAAAACCTCTAATTTATGCGTTTAAACAAAAACCTGAGAAATGTTCCCCGCGCCAATTCAGATACCTTGATTATATTTCTCAATTTTCAACAGATATTAAACACGTAAAAGGAAAATCTAATTCAATTGCTGATACTCTATCGCGAATAGAAATAAATGCAATTTCAAAACCTCCATTAATAGACTTTAAAAAACTAGAACAGGAACAAAATGAAGATTCTGAATTGAAAGAAATATTAAATTCCAATAATTCATCTTTAAAATTAAAAAAACATTACTTTTCTTTGGAAGATGTTAATTTAATATGTGATTTTTCAACTAAGTACCCTAGACCTTTTATTCCAAAATCATACAGGCAAATTATTTTTGATAATTTACATTATTTTTCTCATCCTGGAATATATTCAACTACAAATTTAATATCTAAACGATTTGTGTGGCCCAACATGAAAGTGGATATCAAAAATAAAGTTCGTTCTTGTGAGAAATGTCAGCGAGCTAAAGTTTTCCAACACACTAAAGCTCCTTTCAGCACATTTGCTCAACCCGACGCAAGATTTTCCCATATCCATCTGGATTTTATTGGCCCACTTCCTATTTCTGAAGGCAAGCAATACTGCCTTACAATAATAGATAGATTCACGAGATGGCCAGAAGTTATCCCTACTACGGATATGACTGCCGAGACCACCGCAAAAGCACTTATTCACGGTTGGATCTCTAGATTTGGCACTCCCGTTACTATAACTACCGATCAAGGCCGAAATTTTGAATCAACTCTTTTTCGAAATCTCACTAATATCTTAGGCAGTAACCACATCCATTCTACTTCATATCACGCGCAAAGTAATGGAATGATAGAACGCTTTCACAGACAACTTAAAAGTTCTATAATAGCACAAGAAAATAATAAATGGACAGAAATTTTACCAATTGTTTTATTAGGTATTCGCACAGCTTTAAAAGCTGATATTAATGCAACTTGTGCACAACTTGTTTATGGTACTTCCTTACGTCTACCTTCGGATCTTTTAAACGCTAATTCTTTATCTCCAGCAGTAACAGAAAATTATGTCACAAATTTAATGGCCTCAATGAGAAAATTAAGTCCTGTAGCAGCATCAGCACACAGTAAAAATAAGTTCTATATTAATCCTAATTTAAAATCTTGTTCTTATATATTTTTAAGAGTAGATAAAATTCGTCCTCCACTATCACCTGCATACACCGGACCACACCGGGTAATTGAACGTTCTGATAAAACCTTTGTTATTGATTTTCATGGTAAGAAAATAACTGTCTCAATAGATAGAATTAAACCAGCTTTTCAAATTTCTGAGAAATTAAAAATAAATAAAATTCCAATGGTCGAAAAGAAATTATCTCAAACAAAGGAAGAAAAATCAATTGTTACAAAATCTGGTCGCCGTGTGCATTTCCCAAAATATTTAGTTAAAGAGTATGTAATATAAAAGCATCTAAATATTTTGTATCTATTAATTGTATTCCAATTTCAAAGTTAGAAAATTTTTCCCAATTAAGACATATAGTTCAATTTACTACTTTGTATTTTATGATTGTTTTTAAACAATCATTATTGGTATCGTGACTTTGTCACTGGGGGGATACTGTGTGGTGATGGGTTCGCCGCTCATCGTAAAATCAAGTGTATTTCATTTTATTATCTGTTTGTCTTTAATCAATTGTGTTTTTACTTATTTTTGAAGTGAACTGAATTAAGAGTTCTGACGTCATCATATTCTTAGAATTGTATAAATACCAGCACGCATATGGCAGCCTGCCAGTATCTCTCCCATCACCTGCTGTGGTGATGTTTCTTGTAATTCAACCCAACTTGTATATATTGTAAATATGTTCAATAAAATATTAGTATTAAAAAGGAACTATCTTCGCTTACTTCAGATCTTTCGTAATTTCCCAATTCAATTCACTCATATTGAAGTGAAACTAATTAAATAATATTATTAAAAAATAAAATAATGAGTGATCAATAACCGATTCCAAGGCGGGAAAACACGCCGATCACTATGCGTTAAAGCGGGGGAGGGTACCTCCTTAAGCAAAACTGCTATCCGCTTATGCCCTAACCTTAGTAGAAGATTGAGTCATCTTACGTCACGTACACTTATCAGAGAACATCAACCACACATCCTTCACGCTCTAATATTCAACCTTATCTGACGATTGAATTAGTGTTGCTGATGTACCCGGCCGGAGCATTAAATAACTGCAGAAACTAGTAATTGGTGCACCGGAGTACCTGGACAAAAAGGCCACCTCCGTAAATGATTACAATTTGAATGATATGATTACAAATACTGATATGATCATAAACGTGAATCAAAGGCCATTGATGTTAAAATCATTTGGGTTAGTAAACTTAATGTTAAGTAGTTAAATAATATTGTGAAAAAGAAGATAGAAAGGACAGCACAAAACAAGGAGAACACAGACAGGTAATAACATAAACAAACAAATAAAGTCATTAGTCTTTAGGAAAATATTTTATCTTATATTATTCATTTATTATTTATTTTTTGTTTAAAATTATAAACAAATAAGCAGTTAGTAATTAGCATTGTTAGTAGTTGTATTAGTAAATTGTTTCAAAATGAGCCGTAGTTATTCCGCGAAGGATGGGGCCAACCCAAGCTGATAGAAAAGAGTGATGATGAAAATGACGATAGAGGGTCAGCGGGAGGAGCTAGTTAGGGGGAAAGAAAAATCAGCAATACGACTTAAACGATGTCTTGAAAATTTTTATAGTAATGGAGAATAGCCTTGGGCCGTCTTCTGCAATTAGGATCATCTGGGTTGTAGTTAGAGGAAGACCATATAAGGGGGCTGGAGAGTCCAGTGTTCTTAGGGAAATACTTAAGAGATATATTTTTGTATAAGCCAAGAAGGCTAGGCGTACATTACGGATATTTTTGTTACTGAAATACCAGGGTGGATTTGTGATATTGCGGAGGGTTATACTATAAGCCCTTTGTAAGAGTTTACGACTTGTCTTTGCAGCCCCCCCCCCCCGTCGGGGCATGTAATACTATACGATCTAATTATATATCATTATTTTTATTAAATGATTAGAGATAATGTCACAATATTTCAAGTTATATTAATTGTTAGTTTAAACTGAACCATGAATTAAAACAACCAATACCAAATTATAACAGTAGCAGAAGCTTTGGTTGATATAAGTTTAAAATTAGAGTCTGGATTAGACTGAAAATATTTCTTAATAACGGATGGGAAGCACTCCCGAACCTTTAATGTATTCGTTCGTTCGTTGTTCGAGAACTGGGCTTCTGAAGCCAAAATAGGCCCTTTTCCCATTCATCTTGAAGTGATGGAAACATATATGAAGACTGGATACACTGAGAGGGGGAGTCATGAAGTTAAGGGGGGAAGGCATCTTGCTGTCATGCTCAGAAGATGAAATTGTATGTGAAAGAAAACTGGAAGGTGACTGGAAATGAGTTGAGAGTGATCAACAAAAAATGAAGTCCGCTGTACTTTTGTTTGAAGTAAACATCTCGCGATTTGAAACATGATTTCTATGAAGAAGCCAATCGTGATGATTTCTGAATAAATAAGTTCATTCTGAATTAAAAAAGTTAACCAGTATAGAGTTTAGATTTTCGTGTAGATAGACCATCTAGTAGAAAGTAAGCGTTAATTTTCATAGCATATAAAGTTTTAAAGATGAGTTCATAAAAAGTGGAAAGTGAAAGAAATTCTTTATTCAAGAAAATTTTGGTCATTAAACAACAGACATTCAAAGTGCAAAAAAAAGACAAAATTAAGCGTAAAATAAAATTATTTTCTAGCTATCAGGTATTTTGCTTGTATTCCAATTTCTTAATTTTATTTTAAAAAATTCACCAATATATTTTTATAAATTTAATTTATATAAATATATAACTAATTATTCCTGTTTCAGTGAAGTGTTATGCCCTGTGCCCTGGGTATGAATTTAATATAAGAATTGTAAAGTAACAAATAAATGCTAAGATCGTTCGTTTCACCTCCTATAACTATGTTTGACGACTTAGCTTTATTTGATTAGTATAGAAGTTGACAGTGTTGCCAGGTGCCGATAACTGTTAACCCCCACATAACGTTGTAAAATCCCAAAAAAATTTTTTTAAAAAAAACCAAAATTTTTAACTTAATGTATAAGTATTAAAAAATAGCACAAAAGTTAAATAATGCAAACCTGCCAACTCTTTCGCATTTGGCGGAAGATTTTATTTCTACACTTTAAGTGGTAGTAAAATGTATGCTTTCCATATAATCCTTGCATTTAAAAACTTAATTTATAATCTTTTTGACCACCAGCAGTTTTAAAAAAACTAAGCATATATATTAATATGTATTACTATTGTGCTAGACCACATAAGCGACTCAAAAATACAGCGTATGTTTCTGCCTAAAATTGTAATTTAAATTCAATTTTACTACCACTGGGGAAAATCATCCTCGAAAGAATTAAAAGTTGGCACGTATGATAATGTATAGAAAACGTTGCTTTAATACTTTTTTAATATTTTATTATCAACAAATTAATCTTTTTTACATTTCAATCGTTACATTATCTTTAATTTCTACTAAAATATTTAAGATCTTTTTTTTTCAATACTTTTTGACTCGCACATTTTTTCATAAATATTTTATTATCAACGATATAGTCTTTTTAATTCTAACATTATGCTTAAATTTCTGATAAAATATCCAACATATTTTCGTCAATACTTTCTGATTTGTACATGTTTTCGCTGTTAAACATTTTTAACATAGAAGTAGGTACAAAATTTTTACAACCATTAGAAAGTACATATCGAACGCGCAAAGTAGCATCAGCTGTAATTATAGACATTTTATTTCTCAATTTGTCTTTAATAATATTTAATATGGAGAAACATCTCTCCACAGCTGCATTTAAAAACGGAATACTTAATAAAGCTAAAACAAGAGCCGAAATATGTTTAAATTTTAAATTTACACAAGAATTTTAAAATTCACTGATTTTTACCCGTAAAGATTTTGTAGAATCACAATTCAAATCATTTACATTCGAGAGTAAATTCCACTCAGCAATTGTTTCATCGACATCAATACAAATTGATGAAAATTTAGCAACAATATCTGTAATATTTGTCTTAATAAATTTACGTGTGGAATCCGGTGAAAAAAGTTTTATAGACTCTAATGTTTCAAAATTATTTGGTATTCTAATTTCTTTGCACAATTTAACAGCAAAATTTATGCATCTTTCTCTAACATTACGTACGATTTCGGAATCAATATTTACTGCAAGAGAATTAAAGTCGTAGCCAAAATTCACACTAGAATGATGCATTAAAAACGATTCGAAATCGAAATTATGCATTGATATTTTGTTCTTTTTTTTTTTTTTTTTTTAATTGTTGCGGTACAACGACTTGCTGTAAAAGAAAAAAAAAATTAACTCGTGTAAATCGTCGAATAATTTTAGTGGATCGACTTGGTTTGACTGAAGCAATCTATTGATTTCAGTGATTTTTTTTAAAACAAAATAAATATACGTCAAATACAATTTGTTTTTAGCGTCTTTATATATTGAATAGAGTTGATTTACAAAATAACATCTCTATTTAACGGCAGTAATAACGAATTGTATTTTCAGAGGTTCCCATTGATCAAGAATGATTTTAATTGATTCTATTCGAGCTAGTTCCAAATAACTTGGAAGTCTTCAATTAGCTTATAAACTTTTTTGTAATCCAGTTGTCTTTTTTTGCTGTTGGTAAACCAATTGTGAGTTTCACGAAATCAAGGTTGGTTGGCAGAACAGAAAATGCATGTTCAGAAGCAAGAATGACAGATACATATGACATATACATAAAGAATGACAGATACATATTACATAGAATAAAATATACATTTTACAATAACTGCATGAGGAACATCTTGGAAGTAATCTTGTTGAAAATGAATTGCGAGAGCCCGCCATAACATTAGCACCGTCAATGCCCATTCCAAGCAAATTATTCAGTCGTAAACCATCTTTTTCCAAAATTGTCTTGAAAGCTCTATACATTGTTTTGGCATCACCGGCTTCAATTTCAACAGTTCTATAAAATATTGTAATAACTTTACGTTTTTTCTTGCTGAAGTAACGTATCATAATACCCATCACTTGCTTTGTATCAACAGTTGTAGTATCATCAACTATGAGAGAATAGTAAGTTTCCTAACATCATCAATCAAATCTTGAAACATACATGGGCTTATGACATTTATGAGTAAAGATGAGCATTTTGTACGATGGAGTTTGATGTTTTGAAGCAGTTTTGATTTGTCGTCTAAACTCTTTATGAGCTCGCCTAAGTGCTATAAAACAAGCAACTTTTAGTTCGACAATTTTACGTCCATCGTCTATAGATTTCTTAGCAAACTGTGTAATTTTTGAAATTTGGGAAACAACTTTATATTCTTCCATTTTTTGCGGTGTTGTCTGTTGCTGCATGATTTACCAAATATTTTTTATGTGCCTTTAACCAACGCCTTCTACAACTGAAAGCCTAAACACGGTTTTTTATAGGTAGTCCGATCAGACCACTATAAAGGTAAACCAGTTGACGAAAGAGCCCTTTAATTGAAAATCTATTAAAACAAGAGAGTGATAGCAAATATATATCTAAAAATTTGTTTAATTTATGAATATGATTGGTTTGTCTTATTCACTTGTCTACCACTACAGATTCAATTCTCAAATATATATGATACTTTTCTCTCAGTCAACTTTAGAATACCTCATCAATACTAGCACCTTAAATGAACTCTGTTCTGATCATTTACCTGTTAAGTTTAGCATCAATATTAATGTCCCCAATAATCTTAATAATAAAATAAATAAAATCAACTGGAATAAATTTAATTGTATTTTAGTTAATTCCCCCCTTGTTAGCTCTCCTGTCGACACCCCAACCCAATTAGATCAATTGGTTAACAGCTTCACTAACTCTATTAACAAGGCTAAAGAAGAGGCTTCATTTTTTGTGGAAGCTAACAATTATTGCAATGCACCCCCTCATATAAGATACCTTATCAGAGATAGAAACAATATCAGAAGACTGTGGCAACAGTCCCGTGACCCAAATGACAAAGCTCGAATGAATCAGATCAACGCTAAAATTAGGAGAGAATTTCGAGCACACAAGCAATCATCCTACACCGAGTATATCAAAGACCTATCTCTCCAAGATAACTCAATTTGGAAAGCAGTCAACAAATTTAAGGCTAAATCTTCAAGCATCCCACCCCTGAAACATAATAATTCTGTCATCTTTGACGACAATATGAAAGCCAACATCATTGCTGACAGTCTTGAATTGCAGTTTACCAACGACCTTGTCGGAAATGATACAACTAACCTAGAGGTTAGAGATGGTATTAATAATTTTCTTTCTTGCAGCTCTGACCCTGACACCCACACACCGGTCCCTCTTAGTGATGTAATTAACTCCATTAAAAAACTTAAGAATAATAAGGGACCCGGTAAAGATAAAATTAATAATAGACTTATCAAAGCACTCCCCCTTAACTACATTCACTATTTGACATGCATTATTGACTCAGCTCTACGCTTATCATACTTCCCCATTGATTGGAAGATAGCAGTCATTAAACCTATCTTAAAGCCAGGAAAAGACCCAACAAAACCAGACAGCTATCGACCAATCAGTTTACTCTCCTCACTGAGCAAAATTGCTGAGGACATCATCTTGTGCAGAATGAGAGACTTCTGCGATGATAACCACATTATTATCGATGAGCAATTTGGCTTTCGCCCTAAACATTCCACACAACACCAACTCATCAGGCTCATTGAATATATACACGAAGGATGGTTACACAACAAACACACAGGTGCTGTCTTTCTCGATTTGGCTAAAGCCTTCGACAAGGTATGGATCGATGCACTTATCTATAAATTAATTAAATACAATTTCCCTAGACCACTTATTCTAATTATACGATCCTACCTAACACACAGAAAGTTCATGGTCAACTGCAACACCTTCTTCTCAACCTTAAGACCCATTAGTAGCGGTGTTCCCCAGGGGAGCAAATTAGGACCCCTCCTATTTTTAATTTTTATTAATGATATCCCTAGAAATGCTGGTATTCTGACTGCACTGTATGCTGACGATACAGCCATTGCCACACAAAGCAAGTATATCAGCGATATCAACAGGAATATTATTTACCATCTCCTCACCATCATTGACTACTTCCAAAATTGGAAACTTACCCTCAATATCGACAAAACTCAGGCGCTGCTATTCACCAGAAAAAGGACCTAC
Organism: Parasteatoda lunata; assembly: GCA_949128135.1. NCBI lineage: Eukaryota > Metazoa > Arthropoda > Arachnida > Araneae > Theridiidae > Parasteatoda > Parasteatoda lunata. The sequence goes on along the minus strand of OX421978.1, from coordinate 49,398,801 downwards.
AAGAAGGATGTTATCATTGATAACAACTTCTCTTTCAAATGGGAAACGAAGGCCACGTACTTAGGTGTCATTATGGATAAAACCCTGACTTTCAAATATCATTTTAAAAACATTAAGAGTAAATTCATAGCTGCAAAATGTGCACTTTATCCTATTCTAAAAAAGAACTCTCCCCTCAGCACTAATAACAGGATTCTAATTTTTAAAATGCTTCTCACTCCCCTTTTAACATATGCAGCACCCGCCTTCGGGGGGGCTGCAAAGACAAATCTTAAGCTCTTACAGGGTGCTTATAACAAAACCCTCCGCAATGTCACAAATTCACCCTGGTATTTCAGGAACAAAAATATCCGTAATGACACCTGTACGCCTAGCCTTCTCGACTTATACAAAAATAGATCTCTTAAATATTTTCTTAAGAGCACTGGACACTCCAACCCCCTTATATGGTCTTCCTCTAACTACGACCCAGATGACCCTAAGTGCAGGAGACGGCCTAAGGCCATTCTCCATTACTATAAAAATCTTCAAGACATAGTCTGATTCGTATTATTGATTTTTCTATCCCCCTGACAGGCTCCTCATCATTACCCTTTCCCACCTTCTTGGGTAGGCCCAAGAATTACTTCGCGGAATTACTGCGGCTCATTCTGATTCTATTTATTAATACAATTACTAACAATGCTAATCACTAACTGCTTATTTGTCAATAATTATAAATAATAATAAATAATGTATTTTTATTTATAAATTTTTTTTTTTTTTTTAATTTTTTTTTTTTTTTTTTTTTTTTTTTTTTTTTTTTTTATATTTATTATTATTATTCTTATTATAGATATTTTTTTTTTTTTTTTTTTATTAAAGCATTATGACTTTATTTGTCTGTGTTATCCCTGTTTTATCTTCTTTTACCACAATACTATTTATCTACCTATCATTAAGTTTACTAACCCAAATAATTTTAATATCAATGCCTTTGATTCAGTTTGTAATCATATAATTTACGGAGGTGGCCTTTTTGGCCAGGTACTCCGATGCACCATGTTTTAGTTTCCGCAACTTTAGAATAGAATATGAGTTCCATGCGCACAACTTGTTGACTTTTTAAATAGTCTGCGCGGACTACTTATAAAAAACCGTATGGAGGCTTTCTGATGTAGGAGGTGATGGGACAGATCACTAGGGTACCGCAGGGCGTGTCTCCTTGTGTTTACTAAAGAAGGTAAGCCCCCTGAGGGGTTTATGAGGGCTGCTTTGGAGAAAAATGTAGGCGTTACTTCTGACAGGGTCTGCAAGTATAAGCTTTAATAAAATTCCAACAAATATTATGTACTAACAATTTTGCAAAACAGGGACCTGAAGTACGTTTAATCCTATATTACATTAATTGTTTAATTAAGGAAATAGAGCATAAATAGTGGTATTAAAAATTAACGAATAGAAAATTAAAATTTATAAATTAAAATATACCAGTAAAATAAAAAAACATTTATTTTACAAATAAAAATTTTCCCCAGGAACAATAGCAATTTGTTGAAGATGATTCAAAATATATAACGCTACGTGCGCTACACAGGACAATATAGTAAAGCGCAAGTAGCAGTAAATACATATAAATTAATTTTTGTGGTGGTATAGAATCCCTTAAAAAGATAGTGTAATTATCAATATTCAGCAAGTCTTACTATTCAATTTGTTACTAATTTATTAAAAAAATTTCAGAAAGTATAGCAGTTGATCTCCTATCAATTATTATATTAATAATTATTATCGACACCGATAAAAAGAAAAGATTAACTTTCTCAGATGGAGTAAGCAATTGTTACGGGGGAAAACTTATTAATTTATATATATAGTTTTATACTGTAGAGCGCGATTTCCGTATGAATATAGCATAAAAATGATATTACTTAAAAAACTGTGTTTTATTTGCAATTTAAAGTTTTTTTTTAAAAGAAGCGCTATTATTTTAATTTTACTGGGCCATGAAGCTGCCCAATCTTTTTAAAAAGAATTTTGGTGAATCATATTCTAAAAATATTTTTTTCTTTAAATGGTAAAAAGCTATTTTATAAGCTTTTTTTTTTTGTTTCCCGGAAACTAATAAAAAGAGTACCTGGCCAATGAGGCCACTTCCGTACAATGTAAAATGTTTTTTGAATAAATGCCTGTGAGTTTAAATTAGGTGATTAGTTAAATTAGAATTGAGTAGTTAATTGAAATAAAAGCAAGGGAGAAGAAGGAAAGGACAAGACGAACACTTATCATAAAAATTAGTAACTTTAATCGTAAAAAATTAGTAGGTTAGAGACGTTACCATTCTTTTCCATTTCTTCTTTGGTTCCAAAAATTTTTTTAATATGAAAACTACGTACATTATTAAAAATAAATTTATATGATAGATTACTATCATAAATGTAGTAATTAATATCACTCGAGCACTAATGTAATGATTAATAATATGAATTTATTTTAACTAGATTATATGAAATGGGGAGCTGAATTAAGAAACGCCTACTTCTTCTTAGTGTAATACATGAGGAGAGTGTATAAATCCAGAGCTAAAGAGAAAATAGAGAAGAGCTGTTTCATTCCTTACTCAAAGATGAAGCTACGATTCCCCACTTCATTACTTGACGCAGATCTCGTAAATTACAACTACAGGATATGAAAACTTTGCTGTATATACTTTTTGTAAGAAGCAGATTCTGACTATGGCAGGGGCATATGGGGCAATTCCCCCCCCCCCCATCAGAGGGGCCCCCGAAATCAAATAGAAAGTTTATTTTATGTTTCCTTCTTTAATGAACTTTTTAAAAACAAAATATCAGTACTTTGTGAGATCTGTAGTCTGCTTTATGCTAGCTAATTCATTAATCTATCATATGAACACAATTTATATTTTGTAAATGCATGGCTTTCTATGGTGGAATTCAGCTAATTTTTCGCAATTACGATGAACAAATTTGGCCAATCAAAAGTCTGTATTTTTACATATCAAAATGCGGTAAGTTTACAAAAACATAGACTTTTGATTGGCTCAATCGAGCCATCGTAATAGCATAAATTTAGCTGAATTCCGCCCTAATATTATCAAGAATATGAATTTTTCACAGCTAGTTAACAATCAAAACTCTGCATTTGGCATGATGGACAAAGAAATGTCAGCAAATCCGTAAAAAGGACAGAACTATATTTCGTCTGACTCTTGGAGAGAGAGAGAGACTTTATAGCTATTTTAGGTTTTAGTTAATTTTCTTGTTATCTATAATGAGGTGAAAAATTTATATACCTCCATAAAGTTCGGTTCTGAAGTAGTGAAGCTGAGGAGGCCCACAAAGAAGATTTTGCCCGGGCCCCAATTAGACTAAGTCGGGCCCTGGTAAGAAGCGAGTTGAATGTTAAACGCTTTTCTGATAATAGCTGTCAAACTATACAGTGCTAACAAATTATTTCTGTTCAAAAATACAGTATTCATGCATTTTCTTATAATATTAAAAAATAGCATTTTAAAGTTGAAAAAATATCTCAATGCTTGTAATCAACATTTCATTATCGTTTTCTAATTTTGTTTTTAACTTTTACTATTAAAGAAAGCATATACTGACACTTAAATTATTACGTTTTGTCCAAAAACAGTAGTTTATCAATCGAGATGCCTAAATTTAATTTATTTTTTGATACATGATAGCAAATTTTTTATACATTATACCTAGGAAACAAAATCCTTAAATGCTAATTACTAAAAAAAATCTTCGGGCACATAATAAGGGAATTATTACACTTACTCATAAATATTTAAAATTTAGTTGCTATATTTCAAGCACATAAATATTTTGAATTATGACAATAAATAGATTATGAAATTGAAAGAATTTTTAAGCATTAACAACTTTTATTTTTGAAATTCGGAATTTTATTTTCTACGACCTTGAACATTTTTTTTTCTATTTAAAGTTACGAGACGGTATGGATTTCAATAAAAGTTCTTAAACGTCTAAACGAAAGAAAAAAAAATGCTTTGTTCATTCGCAGGAAAATAATTCTTCTAGTACATTTTATAACTCATTTGATGTCATCTTTATATTTTCCGAGGTAAATATAAAGGTAAACATGGAAAATTACGTTTTCTCATGTTGTGTTTTATATTAATTCTTGCCAGTCTCTATCAGGCAAGCTGATATTTGACGACTACTGTTAAATGTTTCAATCAGGTGAGAAGAAAACCACCTCAGAATTAAAAAAAAAATACTCGAAAAACAACACTATATATTTTTAAAGCGAGAAGTTGATGTTGCGCCACCGTGACGTCAATAACTGAAATCAGAAGTTCGAAGCAGCACCAGTCTCTTCAAAGGAGGGATCTAGCCCTTCCATTCACTCTTCAGTACTGGAATAAATCAGGCAACTTTGCATGTTTGCTATATGTTGGCTACGAAATACCTGTCTGTTAAGTGGACACCTCATTCCTTCATAGGAGATAATGCCCGTGGACAACTAGAATAATGGTAGTATGTAGTAAATCTGATCGGAGTGAGAGAATTTCAGAAATGGTAGCTGACTCCAAATTTAATGTCTTATATCCAATCTCTAGGGAAAGAATTTAAGCATAATTCTAAGGGTGGTATACTCCCTTGCTCATTACTCACCTGTTCTGGAGTATCCATGAGTTAGAGGAAAGATGAGTACCTATTGAATTATAGCTAATCATATTCTAGATGAGTTCTCAATTCAAAATCGGATTAAAATCAGCGGGGTATGATTCTTTTGAGCTTCTATAGAATATAATACTTGATTTGTTATTTTATTAGTATTAAGATTTTAATTTGTTTATATAGCTTCTAATTGTCTCAATATTCTGATTGATCTGTTGGGAAGGTATTTCAGTGATTCTTCTTGACAACTTGTTTTGGCTTAGTTCTAGTTTTTTTTTTTTTTTCATTTGTGTTTGGTTTATGAAGCACCAAGCCGGGCATACTTGAAAAAAGGTCAAATGCAATGCAAATATAACGTTTTCTTTGAGCTCAGTGAAAGAGAAGATTAATTATTCAAATTTGGTCTCAGGCAAGCATAGGCTGTGAAAGCTTTGTTAGCGACTTTTTTAATATATGGGTTTCAATTCAGTTTATTATTGATGCTGAGTCCTAAATAATCAGCATGGTGCAGTGTTGGAATGTTAAGGTAAAACAGATATACATTTTTCTTAATGATCTTACGTCTCTTATTTTTTCTTTCGTTCCTTAATTTCGATTTATCGGCATTTATTGCTACTTTGTTGGTTGCACACCAGTTTTTCAATTAGAAGCATATCAGAGTACATGTGAATCCTAGAAGAATGAGAATTTCTTTACCGAATGATCTGGATTAAGGCATTTGCTATATCATCAGCATTAAATGCAATTAGGTAGTTAGTGTAATCATCTGCATCTGGGAAGTCGACTTATATGAGTTATGGTGTTGGTCCCAATATGATTGCCAGTGGTACGACAGCATTTATGTTTCGTTTAGTTGAGAGCTGTGCATTATGTTTTACTTATGTCTTACTCTTTTTTAGGTATGAATAGATGATTTTTAATGATATCAAAAGAAAGCTTCTGATGAAGCATTTATCTGACGAGAGCTTTTTGCTTGACGTGGTCAAATGCCGTAGACATTTCGAGAATTCACAGAGCTGTGATTTTTTTTTTTCGTTTGTAAATACCGTTATTTTTGAAGTCAATAAGTCTAATTAGTTGTTTGGTAGTTGAGAAAAACTTTCACAGCCATATTGTTCGTTTGGTATGAGTTCAGAAATGGTTCAAGTCTGTTGAAGATTATTCGTTAGAAAAACTTTCTTAGAGTTGGGAATTTTCTGATTAGTGTCAGGTTTTCGGGTTATTTCGGGTCCTATCCTAGCGTTGAAATAAAATAATGTTTGTATTCTTCCATGAATCCGGGTAGTAATTTTTCCGTTGTAAATAGCAATTATCTGATTAATTTTACTCTATTGGTGATTCTTAACCCTTTTGCTATAAATGTCGTCCATGAGCTTTCTTCTTCTTAAATGTTCTAAATAACTCAACAATTTCTTTCTTGGCCGCATCTTCGAGATTATCTAAGCAACCAGTGCTTATTTATCGTAAACTTTTCGGTGATGACGTCGTCAATTGATTCTAAAGGAATTAATGCCTGTCAATATATCTGTTTAGAATTAATATGATGGTCTACGCGTTCTAGTTGTTATCACTCGTTGCTGGGCATTACATCATTCTAAAACTACCAGTTGATTATAAATACTTGTATACCGAGGGACGGGTTCCGGTGATTTGTCTGACATTCGGTTTCCCGACAACTCAAATGACTTAGTTTTCCAGACAGCCCATTTGCCATACATGTACGTTTGAACGACAACTCATTTTCCTCACATGTATATATTTGAATGACAATTTACTTCCCAGACTGAGCTGGCATGCAAGGAAAATGAGAATAAGATTCTTTGTTGGCAACTGTTTTACATTTAAAACAAGACTAGACTAATTATGGCAAGAATGTTCAAACGATATTTAATGACTGTTTATGTTATGAACCTTTCCCTCTGCCTACTAAAGGACTTGGGTCCTTCCAGAATTTTTTGTTAATTCTGGGTAGTATTTAAAGGTTGTTTTTGTTTAATTCTTTTGTCTTTCTTTTTAATTTTTATTTATATGTTTATTTGTTTTTGGGATAATTTTATAATTTTTATTCTATTTGTTTTATATTTTTTCCTTTTCTATTTAGTATTTCTTTATTCTGTTTTTTTTTAAAATTATTTTTTCTCTTGGTTTTGCATTTTTGCTTCTTGATTATAATGAATTCTATTCTATTCAACTATAATTGTATATACTTTATTTGATTTTCTATGTTGTTCAACCGATATTTAATGCTTGTTTATATAATAGATTTTTATGTTTAAAACACTAGTAGATTTTTTTATATTTTATTTATATTTTTAATTTATTTTTGTTCTTTTTGTTTTATATTCTTTAGTATTCATAACTGTTTGTGAAAATTTTCAATTCGTTACAAAAGTTTTTGAGATGTGGCGAAACACAGAAAGTAAAATTAACATTAAGACATTCAAACTTTGGACCGCTCTTCTGACTATTGGAACCATATTTCCCAGATTGCGGGTAGCCTCTATATTATAAAGTGTCATAAATTTGAATCCGTCGTAATATCGACGGAAGCTGTTTAAACATTTATGTTTATATGATATATAGGGAAACTAATCATTTTGTACATTATTGCACCGGTTTCCTGTATAAGGCCGGTAGCACTTTTACTATGTATATTTACTTAACAGTTTTGAAAAAAATTTCCACTTTGCATAAAAAATGTGCACCCCGGGAAAACCTCAATTCTTCGCATCAATTAAAGATAACAAATTAGTCTCTGCATACGTTTTTAAACATTGTCTGCCGTAAGGCTTAGACTTAATGTGGTGTTCAAGGCCATTTAGGCACATTCCCTGAATTGCTTTGAAAACACAACGTGAAACTATAATCTTGTTCAATCATGGAATTAGTTTCAGATTTTTAAAGTATTAAATCCAAGATAAACTCAACATCTTTGCGGACACTATAGAAAAACACTTTTCTTTGAAAGAATATCCGTGAAATGACCTAAAAGACCTCATCATTGAAAAAACTTACGATTAATGAACATTAAAATAGTTGACTAAATATTCTCGAAGATGTGACCAACGGAAATTGCTGAGTTAATTAGAAAATTTATCAAAAAAAAAAAAAATAATAGGCTCATGGAGAACACGACATCTATAACAGAAGGAAATGCCCAGAGAATAAAATTAATGAGATAATTGTTATTTAAAACGTATGCCTAAGAAATAATTACTACCCTGAGTCATGGAAGAATACAAGGGTTATTTTATTTCCGATGCTAGGAAAGGACCCGAGATGCCACAAGGAACAAATCTTATATATTCTATGCACATCATAGAAGGCTGTAGTGGATTTTATTGGTGAGGCTAAACAATCAAGCAAACATACAATTGGGGTGGCCCTGGACATCAAGGGTGCTTTTAACAACGCGAGATGGGGTATACTCAGGGAGAGACTTAACAACCTGGATCTTCCAATCAACATACTCAAGATTCTTTTCAGTTTTTTAAAAGACAGATGTGTTTTATATGAAAACAGTGCTGGTCACACTTTAACTCGAAGACCTTTTAACGTTGGTGTTCCGCAGGGTTCTTCCCTCGGGCCTATTTTATGGCTGATCCTTATTGATCAAACTTTTAATATCTTTAACGAGGAATATTTTAACCGCTTTAATAATTTTAATTCTACTGATTTTAAACTTATCATTTTCGCTGATGACATGTTTTTACTTTTGAGACGTACCATCTTGTATCATTTTGACTCTCTGGCTACACAAATTCTCGGCACGATCTTGACCTGGGCTGAAACCCAGCATCTCAACTTTAGCAAGGAAAAAACCAAATTAATCACTTTTCCGAAATCTAACAAAAAAATTGCTAGGCTTCCTTGTGTCAAGATGGATCTTCCGGATAACGCTAATATAAAGAATGTGAAAACACTAAAGTATCTAGGTGTTATCTTGGATCCACAACTCACCTGGATTCCCCATCTTGACGAAGTTAAGGATCGTGTACAAATGTTTAATCACAAATTAAAGAGGATTGCCAGAGTCACCTGGGGTCTCAACCATCATGTTCTAAAAAAGATCTACCTCCAGGCAACCGAGAGAATCATCACCTATGCGGCCTGTGTCTGGTTTAGAAACACAGTCAAAATAAGAGAAAAACTAAAATCAATTCAAAGAATTCCGCTTATCACCATTACCAAATCTTATAGGACTGTCAGTACTGATGCACTCCAGATACTGGCCGGGGTAAAACCAATCTACTATAAAATCATTGACGAGATCTACATTAAAAGAAATATCTGGAAATGGAGGATAGAAGACATCAATTGGCTTGAAAATCATATGTACTCTCCTGATCACCTTTTACTACCTCCCAAACTGGTTCATCCCTCGAACTCTCTCGCGTTGCCCTGGGGGAAATTTCTTCCAACTAACCATGGCATTGAAATCTTCACAGACGGGTCGAGAATTCAAACTGAGAACAATGGTAGACTTATAAATAAAACTGCATATGGTGTTGTAATGAAGATAAATGGCAAAACCATCAATACTATCTCGGCGCGTTTAAATAACAACTGCAGTATTTATCTGGCTGAGCTCCTTGCGATACAGTCAGCTCTCCAATGGCTTAAAAATCAGGGTTCTCCAATAGCAAACATTTACACAGATTCCCTTTCTTCACTCATGAGCCTGGAGGACCCACGTAAACACCTCAAACTTATAGAAGACACCAAAGCCATGTGGAGTAGTAACTATAATATAAATTGGATTAAAGCACACTCAGGCATTGAAGGGAATGAAGAGGCAGGCTGGGTTGCTAAGGAAGCCACTAAGCTTGGCCAGATTGATTTTGAGATCCCGGGTGAAAAATGTGAAATTAAATCTTACATTAAGAACATCACTTTTAACCGCTGGAGAGATGACTGGAGGTCCAGTGACAAGGGAAGACAAACCTATAAATTTTTTAAAGACCCTAGCATAAAGCGCCTGCAGGCCAATTTTTACTTAAACCAGCTCCTTACTGGCCACGGAGTGTTCGGGACCTATCAACAAAAATATTTCAGAAAATCAGCTTCATGCAATTACTGTGGGCACTTCGTGGAACCCACATGAATGACTGCGAAGAGGAACATCAATTCTTTGCTATATTGACCTGCAGGAAAATTGTGACTCAAATAATTAAACAAACTCTCGAGGACATTTTAGCCCCAGATCAACTGACCCCAGTCATGAATCAACAATAGTGCATGTCATCGTTTATTTTTACTAATCAACTTTTAGCCTTTCATTTTGAAATTTTATCTACTTTTGATTTTAGATTTCATCGACTTATAATCAGACTTTTACTTTAGACACTTACACTTAGGACTTTTAGATTTCATTGATTTTAGTTTTGAGATTTTTTATCTCTTGTTCCCTACTATTGTAATCATTTAATTCTCGACATTTACACCGGCACCATTGGATTTCATTGTCTTTAAAACATGTTTTTAAATTGTCAAGTGTTATGGTTTATACATTTTTAACTGATCACCACCACTGTCATTTGGCAAAATTTTATCGTAATTTTAGTTTTTAGAGAAATGTTTATTGTGATAATTTTACTTTTATCTCCGTATACCCCGCTGGGGTGGGTCGGAGTTCAACCTATTATTATATTCTATGCACATATGATTTTACAATAGACTACAATAGCATAACTGCCTTGTATGCTGATTATACCGGGATAATAGTAAAATCCAAAAATCCAAACATAGCCCTCAGTAAATTACAAGAAAAGATACAGGACATAAAAAAGTGGTGCCTAGAGTGGAAATTTCAAGTAAACGGCCAAAAATCACAACTTTTATCCGAAATAAAAAGAAGGAAAAAAAACTACCACAAAACAAGTTAATTCTATTTCATGAAATAATAACAATAGTTGACAACGCAAAATACACACACCCTTAGATAAGTAAAGATAATGTCACAATATTTCAAGTTATATTAATTGTTAGTTTAATCTGAATCATAAATTAAAACAAATTATAACAGTTGCAGAAGCTCTGGTTGATATAAGTTTAAAGTTAGAGTCAGGATTAGACTGAAAATATTTCTTAATATGGGATGGGAATGACTCCCGAACTTTTAATGTATTCGTTCGTTGTATATCAGCGATATCAACAGGAATAATATTTATCATCTCCTCATCATCATTGGCTACTTCCAAAATTGAAAACTTGCCCTCAATATCGACAAAACTCAGGCTGTGCTATTCAACAGAAAAAGGAGCTACAAGAAGGATGTTATCATTGATAACAACTTTTCTTTCAAAGGTTAAAGGAAGGTCACGGCACTTAGGTGCCATTATGGATAAAATCCTGACATTCAAATATAATTTTGAAAACATTAAAAATAAATTCGTAATAGCAAAATATGCACTTTATCTTATTCTAAATAAGAACTTCCCCCTTAGTTCCAATAACAGGATTCTAATTTTTAAAATGCTTCTCACCCCCCTATTAATATATGCAGCACCCGCCTTCGAGGGGGCTGCAAAGACAAATCTTAAACTCTTACAAAGTGCTTATAACAAAACACTCTGCAATTTCACAAACTCAACCTGGTATTTCAGGAACAAATATATCCGTAATGATACCTGGACATATACAAAAATAGATCTCTCAAGTATTTCCTTAAGAGCACTGGACATTCCAACCCCCTTATATGTTCTTCCTCTAACTACCACCCAGATGACCCTAATTGCAGCAGACGGCCTAAGGCCATTCTCCGTTACTATAAAAATCTTCAAGACATTGTCTGAGTCTTATTGCTGGTTTTTCTTTCCCCGTGACTGGCTCCTTATCTCCTCTATCATCATTTCATCAATACCCTTTTCCATCTGCGTGGGTTGGCCCCATCCTTCGCGGAATTACTGCAGCTCATTCTGAATCAATTTACTAATACAACTACTAACAATGCTAATCGCTCACTGCTTATTTATAAATAATTATAAATAAATAATAAAAAATAATAAATAAATTATATAAAATAAAATATTTTCTCAGACTAATAATTTCATTTGTTTATGTAATAACCTGTCTGTGTTAGCCCTGTTTTGTGCTGTCCTTTCTATCTTCTTTTTCTACAATTTTATTTAACTACCTAACAATAAGTTTACTAACCCAAATAATTTTAACATCAATGGCCTTTGATTCAGTTTGTAAACATATCATTTACGGAGGTGGCCTTTTTGGCCAGGTTCTCCGCTGCACCAATTACTAGTTTCCGCAGTTTCGTGTAAAGTTGTTAATAATTTAAAAAAACTAACGCCCGGGGAGTTCTATTTCTGTGAAGTTGAATGCCCTGGGCATGACAAAGCAAAGCACTACTTTACTTGTTAAATGCATCAAAAATTTGTTTCTCTGCTGAGCTATCATTAATATAACTTTTCAAGTTTTGGAGAAGGAAATAGGCGTTACTTCTGAAAGTGTATGCAAATATAAACTTTAATAAAATTCCAGCAGATATGATGTTGTTTTTGAACAATTTTGTAAAACATTCAACTGAAGCACGTTTAATTCTTTCATTGATATTCATTGTCAAATTATTGAAAAAGAGCGTAAATAGATGTATTAAAGAATTGACTATTCGAAAATTAAAATTTTTAAATTTAAATCTACCACTAAAATAAATGAAAACTTTTTTTTAATTCTAAAAATTTATTAATAATAACTAAGTAAATAAAAAACCACAAAATTAATGCTCGGGGAGTTATACTTCAGTGAAGTTTAATTTAATGCCCTGGCTATGACAAAGAACTACACCGAGACCTTGACCATCGACTCAAGCCTTTGCAGAGTGCGGAGTATCTTATCTAGCTTTGTGCGAACGATGTCTTATCAGCGAACTGCACACGAAGGGAAAGTTTCTTGCAGCCGTAGTACTACTACATACAGACTCAACACCAACAGTGTTGATATCATCTTAGAAAGCTGTGGAATTCAGTTCAGTGGGTTAACTAGTTATTTTGTAAATGATATTTAAAATTGCCTGATTAGCCACGCCCCCTAAAACGCAGTTTCCCATCTCGGCAGATCACGTCAGAATATAGGAAAAATACGAATTCCATCACCTTCTGATACAGTAAAATCGCATGCCGTCGCTCGTAGAACATTGATAAAAATTCTCAAAAATAACTCCAAGCACTTGGAACAAGTATTTTTTATATAGAACATTGTAATAGCTTTACATTTAACACACCATATAAAGTTTAATAATATAAACATAAATATAAATGTACCAAAAGGCGAAAAATGACAGGATTGATGCAAAGCTATCTAATGTGATGACCAAAAAGAAGAAGAAAAATCGTGAACTATCTGAAACTTTATGATTTCGTTATAAAACCATTTTACAGTACGCCTTTACAGTTTTAAAACCATTTTACAGTACGCCTTTACAGTTTTAAAACCATTTTACAGTCCTCCTTATCCTACTTACAGTTATTCCTTTTTATAAATATTTTTCTTTCATTTAAACGACCTATTTCGTTTCGTTCTGCTTTAACTTCGCTTATCTAAAACATACGTTCTCCTGTTTTTTCCTTTATTAAAATCGAAATTTTAAAGATAAAAATAATTCATTTTATTTTTGTGTAGTTGGGCGGAGGAAAATGTAAAAAGAATTAAAATGAAAAATGGAAGGACCACTTGCGTCATTTCTAATAATAATTAAATAAAATATTTTAGAAGTTAACAATAAAAAATAAGATATTCAAGAAATTTTTTAAACTTTATTTCTATGAAAACTTTTTATTTAAAATCTTGTATATTTCAATTTGCTCAGTCTGCAATCAAGCCAAACAATTCATACTTTAATGTATACTATTCGTAAAAATAAACCAACATTAATAAAAATGCTTTTCAAAGGTCATTAAAAAAAAAGTGCAAATAAGGAAAGTAGTTTAAAACTTTTTTTTTCTTTGCATTCATCATTTTTGTCAAGGGCACCTGCAAAAAGTTTCTCAGAAGACAGAAGAGAATTCAATCGGAAAAAAAAAACAGACCTCAAATTATAAAATCATGTTTCAAAGTTATTTCTGTAATTTTTGAAATTTTAAAAAAGAATTTTTATAATTTATTCATTTTTACAAAAACAGCGGACTTCGAAACAAAAATAGCAATTTTAACAATATTTAAATTTGAAAAAAGGAAAACTAAAAAATCATATTTCATTTAAATTATTCAAGAGAATGTAGTACTTTATTTACATCACACTTTAAATTCTTAAAATTTTCTACACACACACACACACAAACAATTCGCTATTGTGTTTTTGTATTTATTTATTTATTTATTTTTGGTAAATTTTGTATGCATTTTATTTTGCGAAATGCATCTTGCAAACATATTTTAGCTAATAAGGGTATAAAATTTTAGAATTCAAATTTCGTGTCCAGTTCATTACTTTGAATAATTTCAATATTGCACATAAGAAAAATTATTACAAATAAATAATTATTGTAGTTTTTGAGGAAAGAAGGTTTTAAGAATAAAAAAATAACTAAAAATAAATAAATAAGGGATTAAGAATTATGTGCATCTCTAGTAAAAAGCTTAAAAATCTAAATCTTAAATATTTCCTATCTGGGATGAAACCATTAGGTGAAAAATTTCGAAACTGTTCTTATTTCTGACAACACTTTAGAATTACGAAATTGATATTTTTGATTAAAAAATATCAATTCTCAAGCCAAATATCCTTTTCTCTCTGCATTAAACCAAAAGTTAACTCAATTTTGGCAAATTAAAAATAAAATAAAAGATTAGACTAAAACTCCTTTAGCTTTGGCCAATTCTGTTTACCCAGGTAGTATATATTGACGTCATAAGCAATCTCCGCATCTTTTTGAGTCACGTGAAGTTAGTTTCGTTTTAAGCTAATTTTGAGTTATGATTTTAAAAATTACAGGTCAATTTTTAACATACTGATTTGATTTTTGAGAGTTTTATGTTATAGACTATTCAAAATCATCAAGTTTACGCGATTACCCTACGCATGTATAATAATAATCTATCATATAAATTTATTGATAACAATAAATAACGTATGTATTTTTTACATTAAAAGAAATTATTTGAATATAAAGATAGTTATGTAGCTTTAAAAAAAAGAAGAAGAAAGAAATTAAAAATACTTGGGACAACATTGAAAGCTTGTAAAAATGGTTTCTTACCACTTTTAAAAAAATATTTTTAGATTATGGTTCACCAAAATTCTGTTTTTTGTTAACCAAATTCATTTTCATATTATATCCTTAAGAATATGGCTTTTTATTATGCTTATTGTATAAGTTGATAAGTTTGTCACCATATTAGTTGCAAAATCCTTCTAAAAATAAATATTTTTCTGCTATCGGATTGGAGATCGATAATAATTATTATAATAATTCCAAGGACACATGTCATTGCTGTGCTAGTGTGCTTTCTGAAAAAAATTTAATAAATTGAAAGAATAGCGGATCGATTAGTAAAAGTTGCGAAATAAATATTATTATGCCTACTTTTTAAAGAGTCACCAAGAATATTATGTTATGATGATGATGGATATTGGTGGGAGGTCGGTATTAGGAACCTCCATTTTAAGTACTACTAGAAAATATTTTACTACAAAGCGGAGCAAGTTAGCATCTCTGTAAATGCATCGTTAAATAAAATCAAGTTTAATTTAAACCTTTGATGACAATAACGAGGATGTCAAAGGAGAATTCAATATTTATTTCTTAGATAAAAATAATGGAAATACAGCAGTTAAAAATAACCGACGGTATTCTGAAGGAGTCAGAGAACTCGCGTTGCATTAGAAAGGTTCTGGGTTCGAATTCCGGGCAAGGCATGAATGTTCCTTTCTTTTCTGTACTATCTGTCCTTCAACCAAACATTACAGCCAGCGCTTTTAACAGTGTTCGGAATTTTTTCTCCGACCGTTAAATAGAATAAAATAGCTAGGAGTTATTCCTCTTGGCGAGGGTGAAACAATTTTAAATCTACTCTATTATCCATGAATTCTATTGAATTGTCTTCACGTTAAGGGGACTTAATTCAACGCCTCCTATATTTTTCCACACGGTTTGTTGATTGCAGGTAGTTCGATCAGACCAACCACTATGAAGGTAACCCAATTATTGAAAGAACCATTTAATATGAAATCTATCAAAAATCAGAAAGTGGTAGCAAATATATATCTAAAAATTTGTTTAATTTAAGAATATAATTGGTTTGTTTTTCTTACTTGTCAACCACTACAGATTCAAATCTCAAATATATATGATAAATTTCTCTTTTCATGCGCGCAAGTAACTCCCACTAGTGATGGGCAATAACAGGTATTTTCAAATAACAGGTTCCAGCTGTTACAATACAAAATAATACCTGTTCCAAATACCTGTTCCAAAATAACAGGTCTTAGAAAAAAATATTCAACTTTTTTATACGTGAAAGATAGTTTAAAATGGCAAGTATTTTTGTAACAGATACATATTTTTCTATTAATTTGACAATATTATTAGGAAAAGTATTTTTTTTCTATGGGTAAGAAAATATAGCGAAGGTTTTTTCTAATTAATTTTTAAACAATATGAAAGCAATTATATATTAATTTCTCTTTTATTCTCCATTGTTTAAGTTCAAAAAAAAACTATGTTACATCCTTTTTTATGTATATATAGTTTTTTCTTTTTATGATTATACTTTAGAAGAGCAGGCAGTTCAAAATATATCATTCAGAATTAATTTCTTACATTCGAAAACATTTCAAAAACATTTTTGTTAGTGTAATCAAATATAATGAATAATAATAGAAACAATAGTTTTCTTTACGAAATATAGCCCTTTTCCAATGCATTGTAAGGAGAAATAAGTGACAGCGAAAAAATTATTTTGCAAAATTTGCATCTTTTTTAACAATCATTAAATAATTTAGAAAGCTTAGAGAACTAAAAAAAGTTATTGCAATGTTCAAAAGTTATTGCAAGAGTTATTGTTTCTAAATAAAAAAGAATTTAGGAGTTCCCTATTACATTCTTTTGACGATATAACTAGAATATTTTCATTTCCACAAGAGGAAAAAAATGGAATAAAATTGTCCAAATGGAATAAAATACTTCACAAATATTGAGACAAATTTGAAATTAAAAAAATTTAATATCTGAATTTAAAACGCAACATTGCATAACATTATTGTTAAATCATAACAATTTAAAAGTCAGACATTACATTCTCTATATGAGAAAATTTAACCAACATTTTTTTTTTTTTTTTTAAATTTTACAAAAGAAAAAATAAATAGAACTTAAAATACAGATATAGACAAGTTAGAAATTTTAAAAAAATTAATCACTGAATTTAAACACAACATTGCGTATCATAATTTTTAAATCAAAACAATTTAGAGATTAGACATTACATTTTCTATATGAGAAAATATAGCCAACATTTTTTTTCATTTTACAAAACGAAAAAATTAATAGAACTTAAAATATAGATTTAGACAAATCAGAAATTCAAAAAATTTAAATTCTGAATTTAAAACACAACATTGCATAACATTATTGTTAAATCAAAATATATAGAGGTTTTAGTTGTGTAACAAAATTTGTAAGTTTAAATATATAAATAAAGCTGATTAATTTTAAATCATTTGTGAAATCGAATATCTAGTAAACAAAGTTGTGTTTAAATTACTCTTTTTTTTAACTCCTACAATTTTGGCAGGGGCCCCTATTTGCTGCCGCTCACCAGCCCCCATGATTACTTCGCAACCATCGTCGTTTTTTTTTTGCGAAACAGATCGTTTTTCCAGATCTGAAGGTACTCGCTTAATTTAAATATATTCTCTCCTTCGTTTAACCCCCTAACTACAATTCCCCAAAGATTTGTTTTGTGATTATTATTACGATCCCTTAGTTAACTAATCACTTCATTCTAATGCCACTTTCGTAAAATTATTTATATTTTCAGACATAATAAATTTAGTGAATTTTACTGAAGGTGATTTATAATTTCATTTACTTAAATACCTAAAAGTAGTCTGTGCATGCATTGCAACCTAGTTGAATGCAACTTTTTAAATAATTCGAATAACATCATTTTATAGTTTTGAACTAAAAAAAAAAATACATGTTTACCAAAATATAATTGATTCAGTTTTACCAATTTGCACGAGCTAAAACATTTAACAAATTAAATACAACTAGAGCATAATCCGATATTATTTTAAGCATTTCTAAAAAAAAATTAACTATTCAAAATAAACACCAGTATACGAATATTGCATAAGTTTTAAAGAAACAAGCCTTTTTATAACAATTCTAAACTTTTCTTGGATTATTTGATTAATATTTTCCTTTTAAAACAATTAGCACATTAATTTAAAAATATTACATACTATGTAGCCTCTAATGATAATTTTTATGTCAAGTAAAATTCAAACTATTAAGGGACGAAAATTCACCCAATTAACTGTAATAGATTTTTTTCCCTTTCCTACTGAATATTATCATTTAAAAATATATTATTTATTTTCTTCAAAAATTCAAAATGAATAAATCTTTTAAGCAACAAAATAATAGACAATGCCAGTGAGACATCTATTTGTATAAGAGTGGACGAAATTCAGCGAAATAATAAATCACTCTTCACGTAGAACATTGATTGAATTACCACAACAAATAACTACTGATGAGAGTCAATTCGCAACCTCGAAGGTCACGGTCGACCTCGAAAACGAAAGCCGAAAAAGGAACCCACAGCGAAAGCTAGGGAGGTGGGGGGCCAATGGCGTAAAGAGGTGTCTGGATTCTCCAAGTAAAACTCCTTGGTTAGATGTCCCCCAAAAGACGATTGTAATTAATGCAGAAAACACAGTAGGCAGCAAAAAGAACCAATAAAAAAAATGGGGAGCACTTTCAAGTAAATGCAGGCCACAGTTACTCTATTGTAAACAATTCACTATTTCTGAATTTTTTATTAAATGTATAAAATTTAAAAATTTAATTGCCTAAAACTTCATTACTTAACTTCCTAAAATAGGTTTCTAATAAAAATAATAGCGATGTAATTAGTTTTAGAGTCCTTAATCGCTAACTTTAGGCTTCCTTTGGCTAAAGGTTAGGAATTATTTCTCATTGTTTTTCCTTTCATTAGTTTCATTTACGTTTCTATTTCAGTAGATAAAATAAATAATAGTTATTTTATCATTCACAAAATATCATTTGATAGATTAACACGGAAAAAAAATATTTACATATACTACTACTCTTCATCCTCTCTCTGTACTATTGTACTACCCTTTATGCTTCGTCATCTGCATAAACATCGAAAGTTACAACTCTAAAACTTAAAATTTTTATATCTTAATAATTAATAACTAGATTTTTTTGGAATTTCAGAAATTATATAAAAATATTGTACTATGTAGTTTAAATGATTTCGTATTTATATATACATAAGTTCACCATATTAAAGTATACGGAGTGCAAAAGGATTAAAGATAGGGAGAAAAATATAGTGTTTGATAATATAGCTTGCATATAAAGAAAATATAGTGTTTAAATATAGCTTGAATAGAATATACTAAACATACTAAGATATCTAGAACATACTAAATATAGTTTTAATAATTTTAACAACCCCTTTTTATATTGAAATAAAAAGTAAAAATATTTATTGCTTGAAAACAAAAAAAATGCGAAAGAGAGAGTGTAAGACTTAGGAGAGAAGAAATTAAACAATAAGACTCATATTTTCTAGGAAAATTTCGTGAATTTTTTTTTTTTTTCTATTTAACTTGTAGGAAACATGGAAATAGGAAATATGGAAAATGCAATTATAAACAACCTGCCCCCCCCCCCCCCCCATATGCCCGAAAACCCAAAGGGCATGGAAGACAGGTCACCGTGCCCGGCATTGTTGCAAATTAGCTTAAACTGCAAAATAGTAGGAAAGGCTGTGACAAAATACCATCTGTTCCAAAATACTAGCTGTGAAAAAATATCGCCTGTTCCAAAATACTAGCTGTGACAAAAATATCGCCTGTTCCAAAATACTAGGCTGTGACAAAATATCACCTGTTCCAAAATACTAGCTGTGACAAAAATATCGCCTGTTCCAAAATACTAGGTGTGACAAAAATATCGCCTGTTCCAAAATACTAGGTGTTAAAAAATATCGCCTGTTCCAAAATACTAGCCTGTGACAAAATATCACCTGTTCCAAAAATACTAGCTGTGAAAAAATATCGCCTGTTCCAAAATACTAGCCTGTGATAAAAATAACAGGCTGTTCCGATATAGCATGTTTAAAATATTAGGTGGTAGTTTTATTAATATATTAATAATAGGTTGTTAAGACACAGAAGTAGAACCACAAGGGGGGGGGGGGGTAGCAGTTGACTATCAATAATTTTCAATGTTTTTATTTATTTTTTTTTATTTAAACCTTAGAAAGGCTATTTTTTATTAAGAAATTTAAGACACCCTAAATGTGTTTTAACAATATAATTGCAGAATAATCATTTTCTTAGGAGTGAAAAAAAAAAAAGGCATTTAATGATTTACTTCGGACGCAAAATAATTTTAACGAAACGAAATTTAAGTACTATTATTAATTTATGATTGGAATTAATATTTAGGTTTATAGAACGACATCTAGTTTTATTAGAACTAAATTTTATGACTTCTATTACAGCTCTTTTATTTTTTAGACTATGAAAACACAGAAATTGAGATTTACCATGATTTCACATATACGTTACAAAACTTATCGTATGCTACTCACGTCCCGCAGTGGACTGATCGTTCAATTCTGCTACACGGTTCCCATCAGATCACCGAAGTCAAGCATCACTGGCTGCCGTCAGTGTGCGGGGTGGGTGACCACTTGGATCAGTCTGCGTAGAGACCGAGGGTGTGCGGTACGGGGCCTCGTTAAACTGTTTTACCGTAAAGTGCTCCAATTCGCGCGCAGGTCGTCGGGCTACCGAAGCGGGGAGGACATCCCCTCTGCAGAGGATCAAAATTGTGATGGCATGTCTTCAGATCATCCTCAGGGATACTTCCCAAACCGTCGCCAATAGCCCATTGTGCAGCTTTTGTGCGACATAAATGAACTACAACGTATGCTACTCACGCGAGAAGTTTTTAATTCTTGCTGATACAAGTAAACAGTTTTTAAAAGTCTATAAATTGCTTTTAAATTTAGAAATATCATGTTTACACTTACAGGGAGGGGGGAAAAAGACTGTTGAAAAAATTTTGTTCTATTGATTGGATTTTCACGTTTTAAGTGTACGTATAATAAAATACATTCTTTGACTAAACCGATCGTTTGTTCGATGAATTTGGGTTATTTGTTTTTCCTTTTAATTCTATTTGGGCTTGTTAATTTTACTTTTTACGTATTCCATGCAAAAAAAAAAAAAAAATTAAACGAATTAAAATTTTTTTATTCATTATTATAAAATTTGTTTAACTAAGGGAAATACAATGTAATCTTTTTGAAATTATTTCTTTATTTATACTAATTTGTTTAATAATGGTTGAAACAATTTTGAATACCAATGCACATAAACTCATGTATCATTTTAAACTAATTAATTTTAAATGACACAATGCAAAATTCGAATGAAGTCAAGTCTTTTTGAAATTTTTTAACTTAGAAACGATTTGATCAATAATGTTCAAATTTCGCATTTTAAAATTACACAGTTAAAATGATCTAAAATTTACATAGCTTAAATTTTAGTTTTCTTCTAATTATAAATAACAAACAATAATAAATAATTATTTAAAATTAATTTTTACATTCAATTTTCTTTAGATAAATAAATTTTATAATTATGAGATCAATATTTCCAACTAGCTTTAAAATTTCTTGAGATATGGCGATAAACTGAAAAAAAAAGTGAATAATAATACTAATTGTACTTAAACTTAGGATTTAAACGACCGCTTTTTTGCTTAAATTGTCGGGACCATACTTTACAGATAGCGACTCACCCTCCAAATCAAAATTTGTTGAATAAAAGATTTTGTTTTTCAAGTAAAACAGTTTTTGTGTCTGGTTCGATTCTGTATAATTTTTAATGCTTGCTAATTAGCATATTTAGGGTTAACCTTAATATATATATATATATATATATATATATATATATATATATATATATATATATATATATATATATATATATATATATATATATATATATATATATATATATATATATATATATATATTATAGATAGCAGCATAAAATATCTAATAATAAATAAAAATCTTCCCCAGCAAAGGTTGTGCTTCTCCCCTTTCAAAAAAAGGTGAGTTCAAAGTTTTCAAGACACGAGAAGGGGTGGGGGGGATTCATAGAGTGGCTCACGTTTCATAGGCGGTATTTGTTAATTTTTTCCCAAACCTATACAAAACTGCCTAGGCATGATTTTTGAATGCAGTTCTAGTAACACCACGCAATATGAAAAGAAAAAAAAAAAAAAAAAAAAAAACTATATATAGAAATATTAACTATTGAACTAGAGAAAATAAGCTATATATAAACATTTTTAGAATAATTCATTTGATTTTAGCAAAGTTACTCGTTAAATTATTAGATTTAAAACAGCTCTAAAAAAATTATAATACTAGAAATGCAAAACTTAAGTTTTGTATTTCTAGTATTATAATTTTTATAGACCCTCGCAATGTCTGGCTACGGCCCTGTAATAATAAATAAAACGTGATTTTTTTTTTATTATTATAAACTGTACAAAGATTGCCAAAAAAAAAAAAAAAAACAGTTTAACATTTTAAAAAAAGTAGAAAAATAAATTTTTGCCAAGATAATTGAATTAAAATTTTTGCCTAGTATTTTGGAACAGGCCTTTGGAAGTAACCTGTTATTTTTATAACAGGTATGATTAAATAACAGGTTCCAAATACCTGTTCCAGAAAATATTGGACATCTCTAACTCCCACTGAATCTCAAAAGGTTACTATATATAACCTGCATTCGTCCGATAATTACTTATGCCAGCCCAGCCTGGAACTGCCTCAATAAAACCCAAATAAACAAATTAGAAGTCATTCAAAACAAGTTCATTAGAAAGATAACGGGAGCACCGTGGTATATCACAAACAAAGCTCTAAGAAGAGATTAGACCTAGACACGATAAATGAATTCACAACCAAACTAAGCGCCAGCTTCTTTAGCTCAGCTATGAATAATACGACCGCAGACTTTAACCAAATCTTTAATAAAGAGCTACTACAAGATTCCAGAAACCAAAACCCCATTGCTAATTTCCTACTATCAGACGGGATCTTATCCAAACATTTCAAGATCACAAACTAATTTACACAAACACACACACAGCCATGACTCTAGCCTACAGCCATAGATATAAAGGCCCCTGTATTAGTCCCTGCCTACAGCGAACCCGGTGAAGGAGCAACCCTACCCTGTAGGGTCCGATCTGGGCAAGCTGTAGGCTATTAACTATAGTGCGATGAGCAACCCGGTACGAGCGGTCGAGCACCGGGACGACCGCGTCATCGCTTTATCAGAGGATTACTTTGTAAATAGTTATGATTGTTTTAAATGTAAATAGATAAAATTATAATTAATGTTACCGATATAATTGTAAATAGATATAATTGTAATTAATGAACTAGATAATTTTGTTATTAATGTAAATAAATATAATTGCAATTAATGTATCATATAGTTAACGTCTATTAGATCTGTACATTACGTTTGTACAAAATATAAACCATTATCTTTAATTTTAATTGACTCAGGGGATCTCCCCCGTATTCCATTCCTTCCTCCCTCCCTAGCCTAAAGTCATAGTCGCCCAAGGGCACAAATAGCCAGATGAAAAAGTGAGATGCCCGCTTCGCGGGCAGGTACTTTATACAAATATATATCAAGTCAAGTCAATGCGCGCAAGTGGTTCATTTTTTAAATAATCTGCGTAGACTTCTTATAAGAAACGTAACTCCCACTCTCCGTTCAAAACTTCCTCTAAAAATTTTCAAGTAACGCCTACATTCTTATCTTGACTAATCATACAAAACGACTTCCTTATAACGTAAATACTTCTTTGTGATTTTCTGCAGTAAGCATTAAAGTTTTAAGATAGTTTTGTAATTTTATGGAAGAGGTCTTGTAATTTGGTACGTTCCTCTTGAAGTTTCTGCGATAAATCTACACAGAAATCAGTCCTGTGAGCAACCATATACCAAATGTTGCAAGTAAATAGTGTTCTAAATAATGCAGATTTGTTTGCAATACACTAACGACTTCTATCATCATCTGTTCGTAAATATAATTATTTTTCAAACTTTGCTAGAAAACAAAATTGATAAAAAATTTTCTATTTTGATATTCTCAAAGAAACGTAAATTTAAGTTGCAAATTGTATTTTGATATATTCCACAATTAACAAAAAAATAAAAAAAAATTGTGACAAGATAGATACTGAAGATTATAGTTTGAATTTGAAATCTATAAACGAAACTATGTATATCAAGAAATTTGCAAATTTTCTAGAAAAAGTTTACACCGGGTTCTAATTTCTTGAGGATCAAGAGAAATGTTGAAATCATAATCCCGAATGAGTTTTGATGAACAGTTTTAGAATAAATATATTATAAAACATCTCTTCCATTGTCTAATTTTGGAAATAACAAACTGTTTATAAATCTTTGATTATAGAATCGGACGCACTAAATGAAAAATATATATATATACAATTCTAAAATAAAAACTGCCACTCTGTGCATTAAATAGCAAATTTAGATCTATTGATTCGGGCACATAAATTACATGACACCATGTCGTAAGTTCCCAACCCCACCCCTAAAAAAGCTTTGCTAACCCCAGAAGTTGGGAGCTAATGGAAAATAATTTCCACAGGGTAGTAGGTGGTTGCGCACTGAAGCAGTCTGTTCTGTTGTAATGGTGAACGGCGTTGAGCAGAATTCTTTACATATAGCAACACTTGACATGCTATCACTATTATAGCGTGTGGAGAGTTATAAGAAAAGGAAGTACGTTAGTTTCTGTCTTGATTTTTGAATAGATTAAATACTTTTAAGTTAGGAAACTATATAGAACTGCAAACTACATTGAACATAATTCTAAAAGAAAGCGTCGTGGAATGTTTCAAAAACTTTCCTTGAAAATTAAATACGATAAATATTAAGGAAAAGGATAATATCGTAGTACATTCCTATACAAGTGAGAAGAGGGGAGAGTTAAGACATGGCACCGGTCTTCTCTCTAAAACGCTTATTCGAGCGTTGCGATCTCCAATAAAATAGGTTTATCCATTAATAACAGCAAAATTATAAATCATTTCGTTTTCGTAAATTTAGTTATTTTTCCTAAGTCGATAAAAAATTTCGATTTTGACAATTTCGGCGAAACGTAGGTTTTTTTTCTTAAAAAGAATGAGGATAAGTATGTACTTAGATCAATTCCCTGCTGTATTTTGAAATTATATTAATTAGAGTTTATTAAATCTTTTGACGTTATCAATACACTTTTTTTTCTATGTTCACATCTACAAGGGTTGGAAAAAATATGGAAACACATCTACATTAACTTTATGCAAACAATCTTTCATTCTTCAGCAAATGTTTTGGAAAATTGCAAATGGTGAAATTGTTGACATAATTTGAAATATCATGCTTGAAGTTTTTTGAAATATCCACCCATCATGGCCTGGGGGAATTTTATGGTTTGGCAGTTAAAGCAGTGGTGTTGAATGGTACTTAAAAAAATGCATAATCACCATGTACAATTTTCCAACCAATTCAATTTTGCAGCTGGTCATGGTTAAGGTGAACTATCACAAGTAAATTTACAAAATTTGACAATGCTTTATAATAGCATAAAATTTGCATGTGATATAACAATGTCTCGCAATAGTTTGTATCGAAAAGAAACGAAGTATGAATTTTAAAATATAATATAATTATAAAAAAATAAGAATAATATTAATAAAAAACGGATTTTTTTTATTGCTTATTTCGATACCTTATACCATGGATTATATGTTGACAAAACTGTTTTCGCGAAAACTATTTGATATTGTTGAAAAATGCGAACTTACTGTTTCGCGTCGTCAAGGGCTCTCAGACAGCACAGAAGGCAATCAGCCATATCAACGCCTCCTATAACTGAAAGCCTCCACACGGTTTTTTATAGGTAGTCCGATCGGAGAATGGTTCGAATTTGGCTCCGCGTTTTTTCTTGGCTGAGATGAGGATAGGGTCATGACGCGATCATGTGAAGTATCAACTCGTCATTGATGTCATGCTGGTCTGGGATGCCAATAGCTGATGCTGGTCATGCTCTACTGATGTCCTCTTCTCCCTTGCTATGCCGGTCATACTGAATTGATGCTGATTATCCTGAACGTTACAAGGTGAGTGATTCTGATTTTGATCTCGTCAGGTTCCTGAGTCGGGAGAGACAATACTGCCAACTCACCATTTTGATGTCTAGATTTTGAGCCCGCCATTTTGTTTTTTCAAGTCATGCCGTATCGTAAAACAGCTCGTGGTGGAAAGGTCTCACTCTCTGGTCGTAATTCACCGTCGCATTGCAAAGAATCCACGTCATTAGAAGAAATCATTGCTACTAGTGGGATTTCAAAAAGATATTTTCCGTCAATTGAACATGAACATATTGACGATCTTGTAGAGTTTTACACCCAGTTTGATACAGAGGAGCTGATTCATTTAGATAAATTATTTAGCAAACTGCTCATTCAAATAAGATCGAGTTACCCTGGAGACTATGAATACTCGTACTTCCTAAAATTGACAAATGCAGCTTATCACGTCAGATGGAAGAGGAAACATTTTCAAGCAGAAGAAAACAAGAAGATGAATGAAAAATCCATTCAAGTCAAATCAATAATTACTGAAACTAATCCAAACACTGAAGACATAACCATGGAAAATAAAGATGAAAACCTGAATACAACACTGAATACAGAAACTGACACGGACATCAATATTAGCAATAATTCAGAACCACCAGCAAAGAAAAGAAAAAAGAAGAAAAAGCAAAATGCAGTCAAAATAATTGAAGGTAATTCTACACTCATGTCTACAAACATCTGTCCTTCTTCTAGCCAACATAACTCAACAGATGACACTACTATCTTGCCGACAACAAAACCTAAGGATGATACCGACAAAGTACGGGATCTGCCCAGCAAACCTGAAATAACACCGCAAGCCAGATTTATTAAGGTTTTGGTCCGGGGCCTGCCTGTGGACTTTAATACAGATGTCATCAATACAGAATTTCAGAAAAACAATATTGAAACTTTTAAAATAGTGCAGTTTAAGACGAAAATGGGAGAGGCCTATCGGCTCCTACCACTTTTTCTCATAATCCTAACATCAACGGCGAATCACCATAGAGTATTCGAAGTCAACAACATACAGCAGATCCCGATCAAAATTGAAGGATTTCGAGGAGGTCGAGGACCTATACAATGTTACAACTGCCAAAATTATGGACATACTCAAAGCCACTGCAATGCACCTGCAAGGTGTGTAAAATGCGCTGAAAACCACAGGTCTCATGAATGCGACAAAGACAGAACAACACCTCCAAAATGCTGTAATTGTTACAAAAACCACACAGCCAACTATACTGGGTGCGAGACCCGACCCAGCAGAAGGAGCCCTCGAGCAACATCAAATTCGACGCCTAAACTTGCTCACCGATTAGTGTCATTAATCAAAGAATTACAGGAATTGGCAAAAATGAAGAAGTGTTCCACCTTCTGAGGCGAATCATCGGGGAAACATCTCAATTTCAGTGAGTTCTGTTTTTATTTTTAAGACTCTCAAGTTAAATTCACTGAACTATTCAAAGCAGAGTTTTACTTAAGTTAAATTATATTCCAATTTATTTTCCGATATAGCCAATTTATGCATATATATTTAACAATTTATGCACGTTAAATTCTTTTGCAAATTCTATTGTAGTTAATGAGCAATATTTCTCTGATAAAATATATTTACTGCATTTTCTCCAAATATGTTATTTTATCATGTATCAAGGTATGATTTCTTTATTTTCATCAATTATGTCTTTCATTTTTCAAAAATCATTGTACAAATCAAATCATGTTTTATCTTTATTTTTAATCTACAATTTCTAATGTTATGTAAAAACGTCAATTTGTGATATTGAATTTTTTCATTGTTTTATTTCAGAAGCAAACGGCTTGATTTATTTATTTATTTTTTTTATGGCTACCACAATGTCTGCCAAATCAATGTATTTTATCTTACTGTATGTAATTTTATGATGAATGGGATAGGGGCCGCTTCGCGGCCCAGGTGCCCAGTTTATTTAAATAAAAAAAAGAAAGAAAGGTAGTCCGATCAAACCACTGTGAAGGATATCCACTTTTTGACTTGACTTGATAGGAAATTTATTAGAGTACTTGCCCGCGGAGCGGGCATCTCACTCCTTCATCTGATCATTGAGAGATTGTGACTTATTGGCATTGGATATCCACTTTGCGAACGAGTAACTTAATACAAAATCTAGTTAAAATAAGAGAGTGGTAGCAAATATATGACTAAAAATTTGTTTCATTTATGAATATTATTGGTTTGCCTTATTCACTTGTCCACCACTACATATTCAATTCTCAAATATATATGATAAATTTCTCTCAATTACTTTTGTAAAAGGTTTTGGGTTCATGCGCACAACTGGTTCACTTTTTAAATAGTCTGCGCGGACTACTTATAAAAGACCGTGTGGAGGCTTTTTGATGTAGGAGGTGATGGCCATATACGGAAACCAGTCAAATGACAATTTCAAATGAATAGGTGTGTTGGCTCGAACAGTCAAAACAATAACAAATCGCTAATCTCACTTATTAGGACGTTTTCTCCGAATCATACCTATTCTGGTAGAAATGTGTCCGAAATCGCCATTAATTTGTCTACGATGATCTTCAACTGCGGTTTCATGGAGATTGCCAGCATGATGGATGTCATGGGTATTCGAATTTGTAACCCAGCTTTTACGTTTTGCAAAATACGTAAAATAGATCGCGTTCTATCATCACCTCCTACATTAGAAAGCCTCCACACGTTTTCTTATAAGTAGTCTGCGCAGATTATTTAAAAAGCGAACCACTTGCGCGCATGAAACCAAATTCTATTTTAAAAGTACTTGAGAGAAATTTATCATATATATTTGAGAATTGAATCTGTAGTGGTTGACAAGAAAGTAAAACAAACCAATTATATTCATAAATTTAAAAAAAATTTAGATATATATTTGCTACCACTTTCTGATTTTTAATAGATTTCATATTAAATGGTTCTTTCACTAATTGGTTTATTTTCATAGCGGTCTGATCGGACTACCTACAAAAAACTGTGTGAAGGCTTTCAGTTATAGGAGGCTTTGGTTGTATGCACAGAATACAGTACTTTTACTCCAGCAGAAAAGCCAGATCTGCTTCCCTAGCGGGGAAGCAGTTCTCGCCAAGAAAATGCATCAGTTCAAAGAATGCGTGCTGTATTGTCCAGGCATCGCCAATTGATGATAAGTTCTAAAAAACGAAGAGAAAAGGTTTAAAAATTTTAAATGCAATCTTGAATCATGTTTCATAATCAAAAATCATGTTCTTTTTTTTTTCTTTTTTTTTGAAAAAATATCATTTGTAAAAAAATGATTTTTTATTCAGGTTCTCTTTTTTTTTTTTTTTTTTGGTTCTCCTGAAAGGTTTTTTTGTTTGTTTGTTTTGATAGATAAATTTATACATAATCATCAATTTTTGATCAGATCGAGAAC
Source organism: Parasteatoda lunata (assembly GCA_949128135.1). Lineage (NCBI taxonomy): Eukaryota > Metazoa > Arthropoda > Arachnida > Araneae > Theridiidae > Parasteatoda > Parasteatoda lunata. The sequence continues at coordinate 49,369,275 of OX421978.1, read as the reverse complement.
CGCCATCTACCCTATCATCTTATTGTTAATTTATGTTGTTTTGTTAATTTTGAATTATGTTTGATTACGTTTATTTGCTAATTTTGGATTAAAAAAAAATTAAATGGAAGCTTAAAGCAAGAAACCATGAAATAATTTTACAATTCATGAAATCATTTTATAAATCGGTCCTCTCGATCAGAAAACCACCTTAATAGACTCCTGAATTTACTGTTATTCGTTTTATAATAACACTTTCTTCATTATTAAAATTTTATTACTCAGCATTAATGAAAATTGATTGCGAATAAAAAGTGTTATTTCCAGATTTCTATGGACTCGTAATTACCTAAACTTACAGGTGGAATTTTTTTATTAAAAAGGCAAATAGTAGCCATTACATGATTTGAAGATTCAAGCGGTTAAGCAAATCATTCGTATTGCAATAAATCATTGTAATCATTCGAAAAAGCATAAATACAACTAAATAACTAGAATAAAAACTAAAATTGATTTAGAATCGGGCCGACCCGACTGTGTAATGATCAAGGAGCTGGCCTCACATCCAAAGGTTCTGGATTCAAATCCCTGGCAGGGCATGAATTATCTTTTATTCTATGTACTATCTGTCCTTACTGTGGGAGTAATGTTGGCACACACTCCCACAGTATGATGCCCCTGAAATAATAATATGATGCCCCTGAAAGAGTGACCATCAAATCTGCCTTAACCCCTTGGGGACGGGTGATTCATACAAAATCAGAATCAGGATGTAAATAAATAAAAAACGGTAGCTTAAATGTAGGGGTTGCTAATTTAACGGACTTACTTTGCTTTGACTTTAATTACTGTTAGTTTAAACATATATATAATCAATGTTAGTTCAAAGTATAACTAAATAATTTTATTTTGAACCAAGTAATGGAGAATTAAATTAATGTAACAATTATAACCCCGTCCACAAATAAACTGCTGAAGAATTACTTTGATTACCAGTTTTATCTTTTTACCCTGGTTGATACGGTTTTATGATGGCACGTATTTGTGACAGTCGGTGCGATGGGGTTAATGATTCCTGATTGACGAGTTGTCAATCGGGTTGGCACTGGAAAAAAAAGTATGAGAATTGTTAAAGTTTGATCTTAAATAAGAAGTAAAAATTAGAAAATTTAGTTAGCCCCCAGAGAGAATGCCCCCTACATGTTATTTTAAGAAGTCATAGTTAGAAATCAATAATGTAATAGTAGGAAAAACTTTAAAAATCTACCTTTTTAACACACTTTTATAATAATAAAGGAATGTAACTTGTTTTGGTAAGTCAGTAATTGTAACAAAATATAATTTTTTCGATTTCCTAACCACTTACAGGATTTTTAATCTAGCTCTATAGTTTTATTGCTTTATATAAAGATTAAACATTCTATTTCTTATCTACCTCTTAAATTCTATAACATACACGTTAATTAACCATGAAAAATATATCCAATGAAATAACATATGCAGTAAAAATATATCTAAGCATGAAAAATAATTGTAATGGAAACTACGTCATGAAAACTACGTCTAAGCATTTGAAAATTATTTCATTTTAATTATAAAATTAAAACTGCATTTGTTTTTGCACAAAATAAAATGTTTTAGTTAAAAATATGAAGCCTATATCTCCTTTCATAAACTGTAAATAAATTGGATTACAACACTAGAAATTCACTAAATGGCAGGAAGGTGAAAAAATTTTTTTTAAATTTCATTAAGCTTTGTTATTGTTTTTATTTTATATTAAATAATTTATTAGCTATTAATTCATCTCTTTTATGTCAAATATTTGGTTATTTCTCCATATTTTCAATAAACTTTTTTAAAGCACAACTTCTAACAAAATGCATCAAATTCTCTAATTTTATTAAATTGGTAAGAATCAAGTATGGCAGTTTTTCCAATTCTTCTGAAGTATTAAGTGGTTTAAAAGATTGCGGTTTCAACTAAATCGCATAAAAACAAATAAGGTTTTGTTGTGAACTCATGGGGAGAGTGCAGAGAATACGAATGATGTATGATTGAGAAGTTCTGTAAACAACGGACTTTAATGAAAACATACTCTCCAACAACTACGGAATTTCAGCAGCTTTAGATTTTTTCCCCCTGTGGCAGCAAAAGTGGTGTAACAACACTTTTATTATTTACAGAATTTTGTCCACTACTGTATGTAAATAATCTTTTGAGGCATATCTACGGTCACTTTCATTAATTGTCATGTTTTAAAGCTCTTATTAAAAATTTGTAAGTAAATGTAATTGTAAGAAAAGCTTACTAAATATTATTAGAACTCATCAATTCGTTTTTTTTTTTCTTCATTAAAATTTTGAATTGTTTTTCCAGCTTGTTTAATATAACTATCAGCTTGCCTGACATGATGGCGGTCGAAATTGAAGAAGCTTAATATCAATGACTGCCAACGACCAACATCAAACCATTACGATTTCTTTATTTTAATCAGTATTGCACATATAAAAATATTAACACAATTCTTCAGTTATTGTATGGATTATTTGAAGGGTTTTGATATTAATAAATTTATATTTTAAAAAGAAAAATCGATAAAGGATTACAAGCTTTTTTCAGTCTTTGATGAAAAGATTGAGCGGGCGATAGGAGTTAAATAAATAAATAAATAATGCTTTTTTTTTCTTTCAATTTTTTTCTTCCTTAGATGCCATTTACAATGTTATTAATTTAGAGACAACTCTTAGAATCGATGGTTTAATATTTATTGATCATATAATATTTATGGTATCTACTGTGAGCAAAAAAGAAGTAAAAAACAGAAAAAAATAAAGAAAAATAAAACATTCTGACTAATTTTCGGTCTTGTGTCGGATTTTAGCAGTCTCCGAGGTATCGGGCTGCAGGGGTGTTTCTGTCTTAGTGGATGTCCTGGTCTTTTCAGTAGTTCAGGCTTAGTAGTCTCCCTGGCAAATCCTTCCTCTTTGATCTTTAGGTATCTATCACGAATTATTCTAATTCTGCGGTGGTTGTCATAATGTATCATCTTTCCATTTCTGTTGAATCTCCATTCGTAGAATTTAAGTTTGCGCTCTGCGTCACTAATCAGATTATCGATGTTTTCAAGAGTGGCTGTTTTATCAGCATAGTCCAAATAGCCCTGTTCTACAACATCGCTGTCGTGACCTGTTACTCCATCGTAATCAGAGTCGTAGTCGGGAGGAAAGTCGTGGTTAAACATCCTTTTGCCTCCACGTCCGAATCTATGATATGTAGACATTGTGGCTGGGGAGCTTGGTCATAAAACAACCTTACTCCTCGAAGTCTCGAGAGAGAATTAGGTCACTTTATCTTGGAAAAGAAGCAGTTTTATATACATGCTAAAATTATGAAAGAAATCGTGATAGTTACAGATATTTTATTTTTCTCGAAGAAGATGCTGGAATGAAATGTTTTACGTACCAGTTTTTTCTTTTTTCCGTCTTGCTATATAAAGGCTTTCAGCCATGCTAGCATCGTATAATCTATGAGCCATTTACAAGCCTTTAAATACATGCAAAAGAAGATCCACAATATCGAGAAATGGTGCTCACAATGGAAGATAAAACTACACCCGGACAAGTGCCAAATGATTATTTTCAATAGTAATAAGAAAGGTCGAACTATTCCTGATATTGTCCTCTACAACCAGATCATTAAACCCACAAAGAGTGCAAAATATCTAGGAGTCACTATCACCTCTAATTTAAGTTGGAAACAACACATAAATAACATCATTAAAAAAGCGAATGGTGCCTATTGGGCACTCAACTCCATATTAAACTCGAAGTCATCTTTAGACTTAAAATGCAAGCGCACTGTCTATCAAATGGCAATTAGGCCTCAATTAGGCCTATTCTAACCTATGCCTGCCCCGCCATTAACACCCTTAGTGATCATCTAAGAAATAAACTCTCTTTGGCAGAAGGGAAGATTATTAGAAGACTCGTCGGCGCCCCTAAATGCATTAGCAATAATAGTTTAAAAAAGGATCTAAAAATTGATGACATCAATGTCTATATGAAAAATTTAAATAAAAATTTCTACGATGAAGCAAAAACCTGCACCACCAGCAATTTTAACTCACTCCTAGACAAAGAATTAATTGATGACAACACTAAATTTAGCCCAATCACTGCCTTTTTCCTTAGGGATATGGTGTTGTAAATATATATATGTGTGTGTGTATATATATATGCATATGTAAATATTGTATCTAACCCAGACCTTCCTTAATTATATCGATCATCATAATCTTCATGATTATTTTATTTTATATTGTTTATGATTACATTCATTTAATTATACCCCATGCCGCTCAACACTTCAAGATTGTCTATGTCACACGAACCCCCTCTCGACTTTTTGGTGCTGAGCACCCCCTCTTCCTCCCATCTCCATTCCTCCTCACTACTCCTCATCATCGAATTTTCACTACAGATGAATCGGTTAATGCCGCTTCGCGGCAGCGCACCGAGATTTATGTGATTTCTACCATTCTTGCATCGTATTATCTTTCTTAATTGCACTATTTTATGTTTATCCTCTTCAGACCCAATGTATCACCAACTTGAGAAAAATTATAAAGTGGGGACGAACTTTTTTCAAGACTGAAGAAAATTTCATTAACTTTACTTCCAATTAATTTTATAAGATCAGTTTTGAAATTTTCAACTAACAATAAACGAAATGAAATTATTTTTCAGCAGATATGAATACTTTAAAGTATGTATATTTTTCAAAATATAGCTACCACTTTAACAAATTGATAATATCAGGTCTGAAGAGGATAAAGGATTTGTTAGGTGAAATCTATCCTCCTAACATTTTCGGATTTCTGCGAGCTGTTGGTATTTTATATTGTATACAGCTGTTTTCTCTGATTTGATTCACTCTTATTTATTAACCATGCACCGTTTATGTATTTCATATAGCTACGCCTTTTTTGGATTTTATTGACTTTTAAATAAATTCGTCCCGCTAATTAACCATTTTATTACCGTCATGTTATTTTATAAAAATAAAGTTGTAGTATGCATTTTACTAATTAACAAAAACCTCAATCTGGAAAATATGGCTACCATAGTTGGGTCAGAAGAGTGGTCCAAATTTAGGGTCCCTTAGTATTATTTTTACTTTTTGAGTATATCTCTATAACTTGAGATTTTTTCAAGCGAATCGAAAATTTATTTCGTACACAATTATAATTCCTTGCAAATAATTCCACAAATAATTCCTTGTAAATAAAATCCTTTAAATGTACACAAATAATTCCTTGCAAAATATAACCTTCTGTAAATATTATTAATTATTTTTTTAATAACGGTCAGAAATGTAAAATGTACAAATTTATAACATTATATATATTTAATATAATTTTAAACAAAGAAATACAAAATATGATCAAATCAAACGAATAGTTCCTGAGAAATAAAATTTTAAAAATGCGACTTTTTCAAAATTTAAAAAACTTTTGAATTAGATTAAAATGAATTATTATATATATTTATAAAGAACGTTTGCCCACTTAATATGGTGCCCCTGAGAGAGTGCCCAACAAATCTATCCGTATACGCCTGAATTGTCAAATGTCATTATAGGTGGGCATTGGAGAAAAAAATATTTTGTTTCTTATATTTTGGGTATACATTCATTTTTCATTCAGAATATTATTTATCAGAATTTATTCAGAATATTATTTTTCATTCATTTTTCATCTGTTTTGTGCTTTCCTTTCTATCTTCTTTCTTCACATTATTATTAAACTACCTAACATTAAGTTTACTAATCTAAATAATTTTAACATCAATGGCCTTTGATTCAGTTTGTTATCATATCATATACGGAGGTGGCCTTTTTGGCCAGTTACTCCGGTGCACCAACTACTAGTTTCAACACATATATATGAGTGTGTGTTTTTTTAAATTTTAAAATATTTATTTCCAGCGTGCTCCGTAACAAGAGTTATAATACATGCATTGAAGAATAAGAATGACAAATTTAGATCAAGAATACAAAATGAAATACAAATGTAAAATATAAAAGCAGAAAGTAAAATCAAAAAGAAAGAAAAGGAATATTATGAACAAACTTTTGAAAAATTGGTAGACAGTCAGTATTGATCAGAGTATGACAGTTTGGTGGCCATTGTAATCCACTAGTGATTACATGTTTGAAAAGTTCACTACGATGAGAGTTTAATTCAGGGCAGAAGAATAAAATATGTTCAATATTTTGAATTTTATTTTGGTTACAGCTGCAGAGTGGAAAGTACGTGCTCCCAGGAAGTGTGTGTGAGGTCAGAGCTTTCGACAATGTTCGGAATTTTTTCTCCGAAATTTATATGGAGTAAAATAGCTAGGAGTTATTTTTCTTGGGCAGGGTGAAACAATTTTAAATCTACTCTATTAGTCGATTATCCATGGATTCTAATGAATAGTGTTAATGTTAGGTTGGCATAGGTGTGCTAAAAGATATAACGCCCACTCTCTGTTTATAGTTTCCTTTGAAATTGTTAATAACGCCTACATTCTTATCATGACTAATCATACAAAACGATTACAGTATAACGTAATTTTCGGCACGAAGTATTAAAATTTGGACGTATTGTAATTTTATGGAAGGTCCTGCAATCGGTACGTTCTTCTTGCAGTTTGTACGATAAATCTACACGAAAATAGGTCCTGTGAGCTACCGTATACCAAATGTTGCAAGCAAATAGCGTATTAAATAACACAGATTTGTTTGCAATACGCTAATGAGTTCAATCATCATCTATCCGTAAATATAATTATTTTTCAAACGTTGTTTGAAAACAAAATCGCTAAAAATTTTCTAATTTGATATTTTCAGAGAAACATAAATTTGGTTGCAAATTGTATTTTGATATGTTCCACAATTTACGAAAAAAAAAAAAAATCTCTTTCGTTTTCATAAAATGTCTTATAAAAAAAATGCATATTACTATCAGCAATAAATGTTTTTATTTGCAATTGATTTTATTCAATTCAGCAATAAAATTGCATAAGAAACTATACTGACTTATTTCTAAAAAATTTCAGATTTCCGAAAGTCGCTAATTTTTTAAGTAGTGAACCATAAACAGCTGCATAAAAATGTTCATAGCCTTGAAGCAGATTGTCATATAAACTTGAAATCGGGTTTAATTTAATTCTGCCCAGTATTCTAATAAGTAATAACAATCTGCTAAGTAAATAATTAACGTGGGTAAATTGCGAAAAAATAACATGTAGTGAAAATAGCAGTTTTGTGATCAAACATTAAAAAGTGAGCTAGTACAGTTACTAGTTTTCAATTATCAAATATCTAGCAAACTATTGTTATCAACAATTACATAAATTCTGTAGTTTTATTAGGAGAGATTACTTTTTCTTTTTGGTCTAAATTCAGAACTATTGCCTAGGGGAAGGCTGAGCAGAAGCTTGCTAGTCACTTCTCCTTCGCTGCTGCACTTGTGCTATTTACAGCCTAGGTCATCTCAGCAATATCAGGTAACTGTGGATAAGCTCTGTATAAAAAAAAATAGAAATAAATAAATATATATATATATATATATATATATATATATATATATATATATATATATATATATATATATATGTGTGTGTGTGTGTGTGTGAGAATGTGTGTGTGTGTGTGTGTGTGTGTGTGTGTGTGTGTGTGTGTGTGTGTGTGTGTGTGTGTGTGTGTGTGTGTGTGTGTGTGTGTGTGTGTGTGTGTGTGTGTGTGTGTGTGTGTGTGTTTGTGTATTACAAAAAGAAATTGCATGTTAATCAGATCTAAAATGCAGTGGTATTATACATATTTTCACTCATAAACAACAATATAAACTTTGCAACAGATATCCAAGCAAACGATAAGCATACAGCTATAGTCGAATTTCAAAGCAAAGCTGCTATTTTAAAAATCTTTCAATTTTCAATGATTTATTTTTAAGAGAAATTATGAGCATTTTACTCAATTAATCAGCTTGCATACTGCTACGTTAAAACATATACATTTAAGCGAAATAAAAAGAATAGTTATATTTGAATAAATTACAAACAATAAAATATACTGTACGTAACCTGTCGTAACGATTCATCAGTAACGTTACCCTAAACAGCGACGAGAAATATTTCGATTGTTCTCTCTTATTGCTAAGCCTACACCAATAGCCTCTAAGAATATCCTTCAACTTAAATTATTTAAGATCAGGACTCGTATTTAAAACAAAAAGAATAAAATTTAAGTTTGAAAATCGAAGCATATTTGATTAAGAGTGATAAAACTAAATAAATGTCAAGTACACTTACCGAATTTCGAATAGACTTTCGATTGTCAACACACACACCATTTGCCGGCTCGCACGGAGTTCTGGGAAGTGAGATAGTTAATATGAAGTGTACTTTAAACAACCTTAAAACAAGCATAGGTATAAATAAAATAACTTCATATACCTCAATAAATATCTCACTCTCTTTAGTTGAAATAAGGTATATTTTTTATACCTCGTAAATACCTCACTCTCTTTAGTAAAAAAATGTATCTTTTTTTTATACCTCGTAAATTCCTCATTCTCGTTAGTTGAAATAAGGTTGATTTTTTATACCTCATAAATACCTCTTTTGTTACAAGTGTAAGAAAAACAACCTCGTATACCTTAAAAATCACCTTATCAGTCTGGTTGATTTGAAGTGAATTTAAAACAACCTCAAAATAAGCTTAGGTATAAATAAAATGACTTCATACACCTCAATACCTTACTCTTTTCAGTTGAAATAAGGTATATTTTTATACCTCGTAAATACCTCACTCTCCTTAGTAGAAAAAAGGTATATTTTTTAATACCTCGTAAATTCCTCATTCTCGTTAGTTGAAATAAGGTTGATTTTTTAATACCTCATAAATACCTCTTTTGTAACAAGTGCCAGAAAAACAACTTGGTATACCTTAGAAATCACCTTCTCAGTCTGGTTGATATGAATTGTATTTAAAACAACCTCAAAATAAGCTTAGGTAGAAATAAAAAGACTTCATACACCTCAATAAATACCTCACTCTCCTTAGTTGAAAAAAGGTATATTTTTTATACCTTGTAAATACCTTACTCTTGTTAGTTGAAATAAGGTAAATTTTTGTATACCTCATAAATACCTCTTTTGTTACAAGCGTAAGAAAAGCAACCTGGTATACCTTAGAAATCCCTCCCTAGTCTGGTTGATATGAAGTGAATTTTGAACAACCTCAAAATAAACCTAGGTATAAATAAAATGACTTCTTTCACCTCAATAAGAACCTCACTCTCTTTAATTGAAAAAAAGTAAATTTTTTTATACCTCATAAATACCTATTTTGTTTATAAGTATCAGAAAAACAACCTGTATACCTTGAAAATCACATCATCAGCCTGGTTGATTAAGTGAATTTTAAACAACCTTAAAATGAGCTGAAGTGTTTGTAAAACAACCTCGTGCACCTTAATTACTACCTTTTCGAGGTATAATTTTTATTGTTGTTTTCTCAACAACCTCAAATATACCTTATATTTTCGTAAGGGTTGTTTCAATTCAATGTCAGTATTTTTATTCAAGTTGGCTTTTTTGTCCGTTGGAGCATAATACAATTCCCCAAAAACGTTATATTGATCAAATATCATTCCAACTTGTTCAACTCTAGAGATATAAGGTCTCAATTTATTTACATAATTCCCGATATAAATTTTTATAAATAAATAACTATATTTAGCAATTTATTTACTTAATAATTGTAAATAAATAACAATTTATTTACATAATTCCAGATGGAAAAGTTATTGGAGAAAAACTTGGTATGCAACAGGGTGTAGAACTACAATGAGAATGAGAGGACTTTAGAACTACCTAAACCTTGAATATAACTCGAATATACTTGAATATAACTTGAATATATCTCACCTGTGAATATAACTCGCACGTCGAAGTATACATATGATAGCATTCGCTAAAATAAATGTTAGAAGAAAATGAGATAAGTCTCAATAAATACTCATGTGACTTAAGGAAGACATGTCATAAAATGCTTCCCTTGAGATTTTCAAATGATCAAAATCACAACAAATTTAAGTTTTCTAATTAAATCTGCGGTAGGTGTTTCTCTACAAGCTACAAATTTTATACAATTTAATAATACAATCCGAATCAGAATTTTTTAAAAATTTACTCGTATGAATGTCCGTGTCCCCTCCCCATTCCACAACGTAGGAAGAGATTAAAAAATATTTAAATTTTGATTTCTCAGGAACTATTCAACCGATTTTTCTCAAAGTTTGTATTTTGTCATGTAAAATATGATGCAAAAAATACACCTTACAATTCCAAATTTTCTCGACTGTTATTGAATGGAATAATAAAAAATAATATATGTTTAACTTAAAGTCATAAATATTTAAATATATAAATATTTTTGAACAATAATTGTATGCAAAAACTTTTCTATTTGCTTAAAATGTTCTCGAGGTGCAGCGAAATATGGAAAATTTGAAATTAACATTAACGGGTACAAACTTTGGACAGCTCTCCTGGCCGAACTATTGGGACCTGGTTGCGGAAGGTAGTCCGAATACCCTGTAGGTCAGAAATCCGAATCCATGGAAAAGGGGGTAAAAGTATGTATTTATGTCTGATTTTGTAACATATATATCATCTGCACTTATTAATTAGCATATTTGAGATCACCCCTCCAGCTATCCTAGAATGTGAAGATACGATCATTATCCGGGGTTGTCCATTTTTTTTTTCTCTCTCTCTCTCCCTCTTTTGATGTACTGAACATTTAGACAAAAAAATAAATAAATTGATAAATAAATGAATAAAGACTAATAAAAATTTCCACTTTGAAAATAATGTGTAGCTTTTCAATCAATTTATGATGCAAAATCTCAGCACCAAGGTATAGGTACGCATAACTGCAAGACTAAGTTAAGCTGCTTGTTAAATGCATCAAGAATTTGTTCCTCTGCTGAGTTATCATTACTATATACTTTTCAAATAAATGAGGGCTGATTTAGAGAAGAGTGTAGGCGTTACTTCTGATAGTGTATGCAAGTATTACCTTTAAAGAAATTCCTACAGACATGACGTTCTAACAATTTTGCAAAACATGCACCAGAAGCACGTTAAATTCTGCATTATATTTATTCATCGTTAGATTATTGAAATAGAGCATAAATAGATTTATTAAAGAATTAAATATTACAAAAAATCAACTATAAGAAAATTAAAATAACTAAATTTAAGTATACCAGTAAAATAAAAAAAATATTTTAACATAAGAATTTTTTTCCTTATGATAATGTTACACAATTTTGGTAAATAAACCTAACGCTACGTTCGCTGCGTTAGTAACGCAAAGCGTAAAGTAGCAAGAAACAATATTAAACTATCTCATATTTATTAATTGTCATGGAGCTGGAGAAGTGACAAGTGTCTCATTAGAGATGGGCAAAACTGCTACTTCTCAGTCACTGTTACTACTGCTACTGGGACCCAAAAGTAACAGTGACAAATACCAGTGACTGTTATTATTTCGATATAGAATTAATCGTTATAATTTGTGAGAATTTAATACAGATCAATCCATTAAATATTTTATTAAATAATCGATATGATTAGATTTTTGTAAAATTAATCGATATAATTAGTTTTTCGTATCAATGTAATTAGTTTTTAGTAAAATTAATCGATATAATCAATTTTAAATGTAGTTAATAAAAATAATTAATCGTTATACTGAGTAGTCATATTTATTATAAGTGATGATTTTTATTAGCCAATGTAAATCATAGTAAGTAGTATGATTTTTATTAACTAATGTATTTCGTAGTACAAACTAAAGTAGTATGAATTTTAATAACCAATATGGGACTTGATTTAATTCTTGTAAAATGTTAAAAATAACATAAAGAAAGCTTCTATCTCAGATAATATATTAATTTAAGACTCATAATTTTTCGCGTTACTAATATTTTCATAATGCTATTACAGTGAAAATCTAATCTTTAAATTTTCGTAGTTGAGTTATCGGCATTTAAAAACGATGAATGCTTACATTAATTCGATATTTGGTTTTAAAGGACACTGATTTTCTTTATTAAATGTACCGTAAAGTGCAAACTTAATCACAAGTAAAATTTTAGAAATGTTGTCAGACAAAAAATTTCACCGTATTCATGAAATTCTTCATAGCTTTTCAACATTTTATGAAAGTTTTTCTTCTTTATAAAAGAAAAGAATGCATAGTGTGAAAACAAAAATACATAGAAAAAATTTTTGTTGTTATGATGAGAAATTTCGTCATTCCATAATTTTGCATTTTTTTATCTTGGGCGAAGAATTCTTTAAAGAAATCTCGAGCTCATTTTCTCTACTACAAAGTAATAAATTTTACAAAAATAATATTTACGAAAATAAAGGAAAATAATATCAATTTCATAAATAGAGATAAACAATAAATTTAAATTTCTATTATTTATTTACATTATTTCATTTATTTTTTCAAGCATTTTTTCTTAAATTGTTTGCTTGTTTAAAACACAAACTTTCATGTAGGTCTTGAAACAGGCAAACCAAGTTTAAAAATATGTTTAAGCCATACTTAAAAAACAAACCATGTTTAAATATATAATTCTTCACACAGGAAAAAATGCTATTGAAGAAATGTCTCAACGCCATCTATCGCCAATGTTTACGTATACATAATGTAAATAATAATTTTAGTTAAGCAGTGTCGCCATCTATGGTCTATATTTACATTTATATTGGTTAAGCTTAAATTTACTTAGTTAGTATTCAAAGAGGTTAGTTTTATTTTTTGATTTGTCATTTATTAATAGCGGTCTTTATCCTCTTCACGATTTTTTACAGTTCTTAAATTAAACAAAAATTAAGATAAAAAGAAAATGTCATTAGTCTTTCCCTCCCAGTTGAATTACAATAATTTAAATGAAAAACAAAATATGTTATGATCAAAATTACGCAGAAATTAACTAACTACGCACAGCTATTGGCAGAATTTTGGAAATTATATATTTATTTTTATTTATTTATTTATTTTGTAATATTCAAGCAAACTTTTTTTCCCAATAAAGAAGACATTTTAGAGTTTCTTGAACCTGACATTTTACCATTTATTTTTAAAAAATCATAAAATAATTTATAAAAAAAATATTGAAATTTAAATTTTATATGTACAACTGATAACGACTTGTATTATGTAGCTTGAATAAATTTAATGGAAAATATTTGCCGCAAAATTTTGATAGTTATAAATCTACAAATAAATATTTAAAATTAGTACATTCTCGCGGCATCGAACCTGAGACCTCCTACCTACTAGTGAGGAATTGTACCCACTATACACTTTACTTCTCAGCGGGAAGTTGCTTACAAAAAATTAAAAAGTTAATTTGTGCTCGTAAAAAATAATAGATATTTTTTGAAATCTTTATTCATAAATCATCACTGATATGTAATAACTTGTACTAACTTTTCGATTTAAGGGGGGGGGGGAGATAAAATTTTTCATTCTTTTCACATCTTAAGATATAAATAAAAATGTTTGCAGTGTCTGAAAACCTGATGTAAAAAATCCAAGTCTTTAAACAATATCTGTTTCTTCGAACATATATCATATCAACATATATCGAACATACTTTGCATAATTTTACGTTTTTATATGCTGCATAATTGATATTTATGACAACGAATTCAGTTCCGTTTAAAGAAGAAAAATCAATAAAAATTTTATTTTGTTTTAAATTTCAAGTATGAATATAAACTAAGCTATGTATAATATATTACAATTATATCTTATTTAAATATATAATATTGTATTAAGATTATTTTGAAGATTCATCATTAAAAACAATTTATCCTAATATTAAATTATAAAAATTATCAAATCAAAAACAGAGATCACGGTTTTTTTTCGTTCTTTTTTTTTTTCAAACTGAAATAGAAATTGGTTGGACTCCATTATGAGATTTGATCAAAAATAACAGCAACATTTGTCACAGTGAAGCAGCTTGAATTTAGCAACGAAAATACTTTCATTTGCAGGTTACGATATGAAGCTGGAGCATCGACAGGCATTATTCACAGGTATTTCAGTATGATTTTTGGAGCAGCGACCATACCTGTGACATTTGGAACAGCTAGAGTAGCAGTGATAGTTGTCACAGTGAAAGTAGCAGTGAAATTTTTCACTGTGACAGTAGCAGTGAAATCTGTCACAGTGACAGTAGCAGTGATTTTTGTCACAGTGACAGTAGCAGTGATTTTTGTAACAGTGACAGTAGCAGTGATTTTTGTAACAGTGACAGTAGCAGTGATTTTTGTAACAGTGACAGTAGCAGTGATTTTGTCACTGTGACAACTTTTTGGTTGGAACAGGCTGTCACAGTGACTGCTCCAGTCACTGTGACAAGTCACTGTTCCGTTACTTTTGACCCATCTCTATGTCTCATTATTCAGCAAGTGTTGCTACTTAATATGTTACTAACTTTAAATTTTATTTCAGGAAGTTTAACTCCTAGCAATTATTATAATAATTATTTTCAATACCGATAGCTATTTTTCCCATAGACGTTACTACCAATAGTATTAGTTTTAATAAAATTCCAACAGATATGACATTCTAACTATTTAGAAAAACATGCACCTGAAACAGGCTTAACTCTTTCATAGTTAAATTATTGAAATAGAGCATAAATAGATGTATCAAGGAATAAACTTTTAGAAAATTAAAATTTCTAAATTTAAAGTTACCAGTAAAATAAAGAAATATGTTTTTAATACTAAAAATTTATCTTCTAAATTTAATATAGTGATATAACAGATAGATTCAGGTCTATTCATTATATAAACGCTACGTACGTTTCGTTTGTTAATAATTAACGTAAAGCGTATGTAGCAATAAAAACATTCATTCTGTTGGTGCGTTCAAAGATTGTATAAGGGAGAAGATGGGAAACTCGTAAGAAAATCTGGCACAATGCCAGCGCTTAATGTACGACGGAGAAGTTTGTTTCCAGGAGCGCATTTGGAAGGAGAGTTTGGAGAGAGATGAGAAATCAATCAATAGCGGACGATAATTTGACTAATAAGTAAGTGCGCTTTGTATGGTATATTTTCTGTCGATTTTTTTCTCCTTGTTTTCAGTTTTGATAAAGATTGTAATCCTCTTTTTTTCTTTCAATATTTTTCAGTGATTCTTCTGTGCGTAAAGCAAAGAATTATGATAGTTGTGCTTACTGCAATGTAAACAGAGCGGGTTATCAAATTTGAAATTGTTTTACTTTCCTCAAAATATCGAAATGTAAGTAAATAGTTAAGCATTTTCGAAGATTTCAGTATATTATTTTGCAATGATTGATTATATGAACCTATTAGATTAGACTGACTTAGAATTGTAACTAAATGTGTGACTAATTTATAGTGTTTGGTTTTAATTTAATTTGGTTTTTAAATTCTGTATAATTCCATAAGTGCGTTTATCTTTTTTGGTCGGAATTAAATATTTACAAATGAAATTTATGTACATAACTAAGTAAAAATTTAAATGAATGTTTTTCAAGAAATGTGAAGAAGATCTATAAGTCTGACATTTTGAATTTTCATTACATATATGAAATTATTTAAATAGTGTTAAGTGTAAAAAGTGTTACTTTTTTATTCATATAATATTTATAGAGTAGTTTATAGTAGTTATATATTTTTTTATCTGTTAGCTCTAAATGTCCAGTAAACAGTACCGTCTTTACCTATAGGCATACTTAGGGCAATGAAGATCTTACTTTTTTTAAAAATTGCATTAAAAAGAATTTAAGAATAAAAACATTACCTTATATATTTTTTAAAATAGAATTTTATAGAGTATGCATTTTCCCCCTACAAATGGTGATTGCTCATCAAACACCAATAATTGGATTAGTTTATCACCAAGAAAACTTAAAAAGTCAACCGAAAACTGTTTTTCTTCGTTAGAATGAATACTTTAAGCCCTCGTGAAATTTTAGGTACCTGGGCATTGTAAAATGTATTAATAACTGTTTAGTTTGATAAAATAAATCATAATTTTTGAAAAATTTTTTTTTTGATTTGTTACACCTTTTCTTGTTTATTTTAATTATTTTCATTGACTTCCATGGTTTTTAAAGTTATTTTATTATATGAGGTTTACAACTGGTAAGCATATAAATTTTTTTATATGCATAGTTTAAAAGTGCTTTATTTGAGTTTTTGTGGTAATCAAAGTGAGTTAAAATTATTGCATCATACAGTCCCTGGCCAAATTATTAGACGCACTATAAGATTCTATGTGAAATCTTAATTACTCTGATACTATACAGCTTTATTGTATTTACGCGACTGAAACCAGTTTGTACTTGTTGACATTTGTGTATTAATTGGTTAAATTAGGCGATATATAATATCAATTCGACGAAATGTTATAAAAATACAGATTATTTATTGTATCGGGTATTATATTATTATATTATAATAATTAGGTCAAATTGATAGACGCACGGTAGTTTTTTAATAATGACGTATATAATACAGCTTTCATATCTATAGACACACATGGAGAAAATAACAGATCAAAAAAGATTTTTTTCTCTAGGGGAGAATGAATTTTTATTTTTTAATAAAATTACTTTTGTTAAATAAATATTTAATACGTTAAAATAAATTATAATCCTGCTAAATTCGTGAACTGAAGAAAATTTAAAAACAAAATCGAATCCGATTATAATTAATGGAGAAAATATGAGTGGATTGGGTGAAAGTCAAATGATCTTGACGGTGGCTTTCCTGCATTACACCTGCAGCGCCCAAGTTGAGGGGAAAGATCGTAGCATTGATAGTATAGGAAGTTTCCCTTCTTTACGCGAAGCGTATAAGTTATTTGGTGCGGTGGCTTCTTATAAAAGTGTGTCTGTAATAATCCTAATTTTACAAGGTTTACTATTTAATCTGCTACTTATTTATGAAATTATTTTTCAGAAATTATAAAAATTAATCTCATTGTCATTATTATAATAATAATTATTAATGCCAAGCCGATAACAGAAAATTTTATTTTCTTAGATGGAGTTTGCAATTGATATGGGGATAAACTTATTCATTTACAGTTTTATACTGTAGCGCAATATTCTTATGAATAAATATTATTTTGGTAAACTATAATAATTTTGCTTAAAAAACTGTGGTTTGTTTGCAATTTCAAATTTTTTAAAAGAACTCCTAATGTCTTAATCTCGCGGTTATGCGCTGGCTGATTCTGCAACACGATCAGCCAGTTCTACCTTAATATACGTACCATTCTCAGACATTAAACTTCAGCAGCTTATCAAGTCCCTTTGGCATTGAGGCCTTCAAACTCAAAATAAACTTTATAACACCAGACTAGATCTAGACTCCTTACCTGTATTGCATCTACGTAATCCAGTAGTAAAATTTACTCGTCTGAAAAGAGAATCGGTTGCATTAGACCAGTGTTTCCAAAGTGTGGTAAGCGTATCCCCAGGGGTACAGGAACAGTTTTAGCAAGGGTACACGTTCTTATGCGAAATATCTTGTAACAAACGAAA